>OY723411.1:1117907-1717907 GCA_963210345.1 Inga oerstediana | reverse complement strand
CACAAATTTAACAGTGACTCGATTCGATTTTGTAAACTAGAAAAGTAAAAATGGTAAGTTCAGAGAGTCAACTTACAAGTTTGACGACAATGATAACTAATGTGATAACTAGTGTGATGACAAGAGCAGCATCATTTGAAGTCTGAAAATCAAAGAGTATCTTTTAAAGCCTAAAATGGTAAATTGCGTCAACATTTTTCAACTCGTAAAAAGAAGTTGTACGTACGTAAGTCGAAGAAAGGAATTTGGTTCTTGCTTTCAAATAACTTTGAATTTGTATAAGCAGACAAGTCCTCCTGATTGGTTAGGTTCTTTGATATATTTGACTACCCGCCATGTTTCACCAGATTAAAAATATCTTTTCCATGAAAATTGAGTAACATAATGAATGAATCGTAACGTTATGACATAATAGTAATAGTATGGTCTGAATAGTTTGGAGGACAATCTAATTTAGAATAATTGCAATATATCGATGATGATTCCCCAGAAGTCACATATAGTATGTGTCTGGAATAACAATAAGAGCTTAAACACCATATATTCATCCATCCAAACACTTACATAGTCACTCTTCTTTGTATTTCTGTAATATGCAGTAAACAAATAAAAGAGTTGGTAATTAAATAATGGTAATGTGGTAGCTAGCATGTAATCTTGTGGATGATATAGTGCTCGTTTGGATTAGCTTATTTTTGGATAATAAGTGCTTATAAATCGTGATTCACAGTATACGAGGTAAGTATGTGAGATGGGTTTTATCTCGGCTTGTGTAATAATGACTTATTTTTTAAGAAATCGTGATTCCAAACATGACTATATACTAATACAAATACTTGAGGGAATTTCGAAAACATACTATCCATGTTTCCAAACAAAGGTTTCATTTTGAATTCAAGTCATTTCTTAATTATCAGCCCAACAAGCATCCCAGGGACCACAACAAAAGTCTCTTTCACATTTAATTTGATTTCAACAATGCTTTCGTCCCAATTGATGAAGTTAGTTCATGCGATAAAGATAAGACAAAATGTAAGGAAAATTTAAAAGTTCAAACCCTTCTCAAGTATAAAAAAGGAATGCTTAATCACCCAACCATCCTTGACATTATATGAAAGTATAAAATGCATTTCAAAACTTGATAATTTATCAGCAAGGTCAATGTATAATATAAACTACTGTACGTAATATTATTGTAAGCCATATGACGAATAATATATTTGACCTCATATTTTATTAAACATATAAGAAATGTAACTTGTTTGCTTAAAAAGCAAAAATGAAGGGGCAACATGTTAATGATGGTCATGCTCGCGAGTGATAATTATAATAAATTAAAGAAGTAAAAGGAAGAGAGATATTAGAGGGAGACAAAAGCATGTGTTTAAGAAAAGTATCCTAAGTCAATATAATAATTAGTGATATCAGATGTGAAAAGATTAATTCTTAAAAAAGAATATCAAAAAGCGGACCGAGGTATGATTTGGATGAATCGGGTCAAGATCATCGAGAATAGCTCGTTTGGGATAATTTATTTTTAGATAATAAGTGTTTATAAATTGTGATTTACGGTATACAAATTAAGTATGTGAGAGGAGTTTTATCTCGACTTACGTAATAAGTGCTTATTGACCCCCAATAAACAATACCAAACACACATGTAAGTATGCAGAGTGTTAAAATTAAGAAGTAGAGTCAATAAGTTGTTGGTTGAGATGGTACACGGTCTCATCCCGTAAAGAGGAGAAGACAAATTTAAATCCTGATAAGTATAATTGTTGAGAAAGGCAAAAATATTTGTACTCTAAGCTTAAAAAAAGAATGAAGTAGAAGACAGAAGTTTGATGAAAATAAAACGCAGCTTTACTTAAACTTTTGGCTTGGATTAAGGAAATGGGTATAAGTGGTTAAGTAAGTGTAATCATTAGAGGATAACAAGCATAGTGCTACCAATTATGTAACATCAAACATTTGTTACTCTCCCTTAATAATAAATTCTAGCGTAAAAAAGGACAACAGGTATATACTAGTACTTTGTTAGTATGATTTTTATTATTATTTTATCTATTTATTGACCTTTTTGTATTATATGGAGTATTGAGATTAAGTTTCTCTATTCACTGTATTGTAGATTAAATATATATAATGTTCATTTAAAAATCTTGGGTGGATTCTAAATATAAGATATTATTTCCTCTGGTCTCCCACGTTAATTCTTTATTTTTCATAATACTTTGAATTATTAATACAATTTTATCTTTACTCTGCCATTAAATTTTATTCATTAAATAAAGATAAAGGCTATAAAAAATTCTCTACATATTAATTATAAATTAGGCAGAAACTTACTTTTTTAAAATTCTATAAATTAGCTATATTTAGGATTAAAGGGAATACTTAAACAATAACCTTGTAATCCAGTTACACGTTAACCACTCTGTAAGTGTCATGAGTTTAATCTCACTTGTAACTTTAATCTGTTAGTGCCTATCCCTTTAATTCAAAAAAAAAAAAATTGCTCTTATAGATCATTTATTATAATTAATTACTGATGAATTAACTTAACTAATAGTAAACTTATTTGTGAAAATATTTCAAAAATTTAAAAAGTGTTTGAATCTTTAATACAATCAAACTTATTCTATAAAAATAAAATAAGTTGGAAGTTAATTAGTAAGATGGGTTTTGGAATTTGAATTTCATGCTCATATTAAAGATGAGAATGTGGCGTTCATCCCTAAATTTGGTCTGCCCATGATAAAATGGAATGGTCCAAACTTTACTACATTTTATTCTTATTAGTTTAGTATTTTTATTTAAACTTGTACATAATACACAATTAAAATAATTTCTTTGAAAGTTATTCAAATATAGAGTGAGCATAGTTTAGGGGGAATGAAGAAGGAAGTCAAAAATTGAGAAAGGGACCCAATCTAAGAGAACCAAACCAACCGCATCAAACGTTGCTCTCAAGTGGAATTATTTGTCCCTTTCCTTCAACGTTTTAGGCATCTTCCCTAACCTCAAATTCAACAAAAAACAAAGAAAGTTTGGTCCCGTAACATCATTTTAAAAAAAAAACTTTAGGTTATTTTTATTTTTATCCATATTTATTGGATTATAATAAAATATAATGTGATATATTTTTTTTTGCCCGAAAAATATAATATGATATATATACTTATATTTCAAAAATTAATACAATGCACATACAAAACACATCCCATATGTCATAATGGATGTGAAGATCAACAACCCTATTTTTTTAAAAAAAATTTAAAGATTAGCAATTTAGCAATCAATCAGCGACCAAGGGCCCAAGGGAACTTCCCTCCTTCCTTCCTTACTGTCTCCGCCACTTTGTGCCACCTTATCCCGTCCCACTTCCTATCATGTTAAATTATTCGGGCAAAACAAAAATTAAAGCCGACAAAAAAGCCGAATTATTTTATCCTCTATTTACTTTTTTACGCAGATTCCCAGACCAATTAGGGCCCTTCTAGAAAAAAAAAACAAATGGCAACCATGTATCTGAATTTTTAATGCTACTAGATTTTTAAATAAGCATAGTAAATATACCGGCTGTTGGAATATAATAATAAATCTGATTGCTTTCCCCAAAACAGTAGCGTCTAAAGCCTTCACTTATCACCATTGAAAAAATTTCTTTTATCCCTCAACCGTACCTAAGATGGGAAAAGAAACAAAAATAAAAATAAAAGAAAAGAGAAAAAAATACATATTCTTTACTTTAAAGTATTATCATTTATTTAATTTTTTATTCTAAATCTAAATATTTCTATTTAATTTGAAATTAAGATGTTTTATTTGAAATCCTCTAAATAATGTTTCAACCTTGATTTAATCCTAAAATAAAAAAATCTTATTGAATTCTTTCAAAATTGTTTAGATAAATTTCCAAATATTCTTAAAATGTATTTTAAATATACTAAAAATGGAGAGTTATGAATTTTTAAAAGAAAATAGTTAGTACATGTTACCTTGTTTTACAGAATTACTCAAACATCTCTTGACATGGAATATTGCATAGTACTATTAATTTAGAGAAAATCACACTCAGGACTTAAGGATTAAAAAATTCCAATGTAGATTTTTCTATCTTAAAACTTCTTATGGACTACAGTGATATAGATTCTAAATATAAACTTAACTTCTTCTTTTTTTGATATTTGATCAGAGGTATCCGGCGCTAGATCTGGACCCCGGAACCGGGCCGTCCGAGCAACCGACTAATCCCCTCGCTGATTTGTAGGTACCTCGATGGGTAGAACAGCTGGCCAGGAGATTTAATGCTGCTCCATACCCAAGGCTAGGGATCGAACCCCCGACCAAGGTTAAGGGTGGAAGAGCCCTTACCGCTCTACCACACGCTCCTGGTTAAATATAAACTTAACTTCTTACTCCCATTGATTCAAAAAGAGAAGCAAATGTAATGTCCAGCCTTTATGGTCTTTTGAAAGGTTGTGACTTGTGAAATTGGTGTTGTTACATAGTAGACATGCATAGTTGTACTCTGCTTAGCTGATGACACCTTTCTTTTTTTATAGACCCTTCTCTCCTAACATTTGGCATTCTAGTCTCCAGAACTGGGGGTTGTATTATTGGTCATTGCAGCATAAAGCATGAGACTTTATGGTTTTATTCACAATATTATTGTTCTCTCACAATTTCTTCATAAAGTAGAACTGCCAATATTATTTACAATTTAACAATTACTTGGACTGAGACTTATAGTACGCTTTACTCTACCTCAAAGATACCGACGGCGAGTCCAGCCTAGAAAATCCAACAACGGTGTCTCAAAGCAACGGGAACATAGAGAAACCCAGGTAGTTATTATTGTTAATTATTCACATAAAACTAATATTTAAATGAGCGAATCTCAAGAGAGATTTGAATTCTCTCATAATCCTTTTTCTCTTTTTCTTCTCAGAATCTCATTTCCACCATCAAATTTAAAAAAATAGATGGTTTAGATTTAATATTTTATAAAATTACCATTTTAAACATAAACAAACAAATTTAAACTATGAAAATCTGATTTACATAATTTATAATTGCAATACAAACAAAATTAATAATAAAATTAATTTATAAAACACTATAATAATAGTTTTACAAAATATTAAATCTAAATCATTTATTTTTTGATCTGGAGATGATGAGATTCTTTAAAAAAAATAAAAGAAAGGATTTTGAAAAAAATCTGCTTCTCCATGGAGAGAGGGAGAGAGATAGAGGGGGGGGGGGGAATCTGCTTCTCCATGGAGAGAGGGAGAGAGATAGAGGGGGGGGGGGGGGGGGGGTGGTCGAGTAACTCTTGTGCCCTTGCTTGCTGAGATGTTCATAGGAAAGCCGAAAGCGAAACCAAGGGGGACAACACAAGAAACGTTATTTCTTTTATTAAAATAGACAAGAGAGAAAGAGAAATGGCATAAACCAAACCTCTTCTTGTGTACTAATCAAAAGCAGTTTTATGTTCTGCAGTGTCCACTATCTCATTTTTTTCCTCATCATCTCATGTACACCGGTAAATTAAAATAATATATGACTTAGATTTAATTTTTTATAAAATTATTTTTATAAATATAAATAATTAAATTTAAACTCTTAAAATATGATATATGTCATTTATAATTATAATCTATAAAAAATACATAAATTTTAATTTATAACATATTATAATAATTTTATAAATATTAAATCTAAATTATCAAATTCATGATGATTTAAAAATAGAGATAAAATGATAAGAAAATAATGATAAAAAAGAACAATGAAAGTATCCCTCCTTGTAACAAACACCTTGTAGTATAATGGTTCAGATCCTCCATCCTTATAAAGAGATCGTAAAAAAGCAGCACGAGATGAACAGAAAAATATGTTTTTTAAAGTAGAGAAACGCAGCACCGTCTATGACTGAATGGGCCTGAGCTATCATCATGCTTCATCATCATCCTCATTTTCTATCTCGAGCCTCGTAATGTTCTCTCTTCTTTACAAATTACTGCTCAGTAAATATTCCTTCTGCAGCTCTCTGCTCACCTGTTCTCCTTATGTTTAACATTTCATAGTGTTCCATCATTTTCTCATGCTCTCTCTGTGCTCAACAACGTCACATGAGACATGAGGCTTTAAATGTCACTCGCACATCCGATTATCAGTGAGTCTCTTTGCTTTTGATGCTCTCACTGACCCTTATTTATCTTAGTTGTTTTTCCCCCCTTCTCTTGCTGGGTTTCATATTCTTTTCCCCATTTTGATAAAAAATTCTAGCTTTTTCGGTCACATTGAACATTCCTCATGTTCCATGCAATTTGGTGTGATACTGCAGTGATTCTCGTGGAGAAAGCATAAAAAAGTAATCACCTTTAAACTTGTAGCTGTTGCAGTTCATTTTTTCAATGTTCATACTTCAATATCTGAGAGGGAAAAGCGTTGGAATCATCAGGAGGGCAGAGAAATTGGCAGTTTAACTAGCTGGAACAACCAATTTGTTGTTTCATTGAAAAAATACGAAGCTCTTCAAGTCCCACATTTTCCTCTGAAATGTCATATCTTCCTCCTAAGGGCATGTGAGTTACTGAGTTCTCATGTTTACTAGCTAGATATGGCTGAAATTAGGCTTACTGGGGTAGAGCAAGGTCAAACCAAGATAAAAAATGTTCCAATCGCTGTCACCCCAGAAGGTTTTTGGTGTTGCCCTTCTCCAGTTGTGTTTCACAAAAGCCTGAAATCTCAAAACCCTCTCAATAAAACCAAACCCTCCTCCTCGCCGCCACCGCCTCCAAAAATTAGTATCCAGAAAAAGCCAATCCAAGTTAGTGACAGAAGACCAGCACCTGCCCCACCAAGATCAATGGTTTCTGATGATCAACAATATGTTGCTCCTGAACGAAGTCAAGTTGGTACATCTATGGTCACAGAGAGATCAGAGAGACCCAAAATTGGGAATTTACCTAGAAAGGTAGCCATTGAGTTTGGTGAGGATGGAACTTGTGATATGAAGGTGGTCTTACTAGGAAAGGAGGGGTTTTGTGTGAAGTTAAGCGTGCACAGGGATGTTCTCAAAGAGAAGAGTAGTTTTTTTGCTGATAAACTCTCTGTACAATCTGACTTGTCATGTCTCCAAATTGATGATTGTGAGGATGTTGAAATATATGTTGAGACTGTTGGACTGATGTACTGCGAGGAAATGAAGCAGCGGCTGATGAAACAAAGTGTTCCTCGCATACTTCGAATACTCAGGGTAACTACTACTAGTTTTATGCTTAGATTTTTTTTTTTTGGGGTAAAATATTTTGACTTTCTTTATGAGGTATCTCGATGGGTGGTTGTAAAATGCTATGTTTGGGTATAAGAACACATTTACTGATGCTCTACATGTGTATGTCAAGTTGATGATAATTTTAGTAGCTGTTATGCTGATATGAAATCTGGTGCATCAAGTTGTTTCAATAGTAGTTTAGTTCTATGAATGAGCTTTTCTGCAGAATGTTCGTAAAGGGGGATTGCTTCAATCACAATGAGTAATACAATATATTGCGCTTTTTCTGGTTCATGCTGACTAAAAGCAACCTAAACAGTTGCTCAGAAGGTAGAGATGATAACTATTGCATCTCCAACGTTTTCCATAGTGAACTTTTCTACAAATATGAAATGTAGTGAATGATGGTCTGCATCATATGGTGGTGACTTCTACCAAATTAGCATTATTGCCAAGTACTTACTTATATGCATTCCAACATTATATTCCTGATACTAGCATGGTATTTACTTTTGGCTTTTTGGTCAGAATGCCAAAGGATTTATTGTCAAACTGTTGACAGCAATACTTATAGATGGCCACTCAGTGCACTGTGCGATAAATGAAAAATGTAGTTATAAACTCGAAGGGATCAATGAACCATTATTTTCATTATTAAGATTGATAGAGTTTAAGACAGTGATGCACTTTCATCCACTTCAACATACTTGTTCTTTGTAAGTTATTTTTTCATGATGAGTTTTTCATTTCTCGGGTCTGGATGCAAAAACTGTTAAATTTGTTGCCTTTTAGATGAAAAATGAGTTTATTTTGTTTATTCCTGCCTTTTCTGCTGATCACACTTGCCACTATCATTCTTCCTCTTAATATTTTATTTTCCTAACTTATGTATTCATGATTTTTCAAATAATCCTGCGCAGTAGAGGTTGTAAATGAGTCCGCAGTAACTGAAATTCCCTCTTTAGTCCTCATTCAGACGTCATATCATCTAACTTTTCATTCTCTTGGTTTTGATTTGTCTTAGAATGTGTCTGCAACTTCCTTTCTTCCTTTCGCTTTTATAGCATTTGCTGCTGGTTATGAGTTTTAGCCTGCAATGCCCTTCTAAATTAACCAAATAATTATGTTTGAAACAACGGTGGAAAACATATATGCTGAGATCTTTGAAAGAATTTGAGTTACTTGGATGTTACTTTTATGTTTAAGTGTATATATGTCATTATCTCTGATAATTGGTTATACCTGATTTGTCTGCTTTTGGCATGTATATGAAAACAAATCTGCAAGTACTGCAGAAAATGTAAAGTGAACTATTCTTTAGATTGCAGAACTTCTTGGTTTCACCAGCTGCATGCTGTCATGTTTGGAGTACTTGGAGGCAGCCCCATGGGTTGGAGATGAAGAAGAAGAAAAAGTGGTCTCAACGGTTCTACGACTCCAGGGGGAAGGAGTTGGGGTCAACCCTGTGTTGAAACGAGTTTTCTCAGATATCACCAATGCCCCAAACGACACTCTATCCCACATCATGGAACTCGTACTCACGAGTAAGGAGGAAAAAGGACGCCGAGAGATGAAAACCATAGTTCTGAAGCTCCTCAAAGAGAAGAACAATGTTCCAAGCCATTCTAGCTTATCAGACATCTCTAAAGAAATGATTTACCGATCATGCAGGAGCTGCTTGGATTCTCTACTAGCTCTGTTTAGGCAGGCTGCAGAACTAGAATTGGCTGATAAATCTTCCGGCAACAAAGAACCTACGGTGAAAAACATAGCTCTTGAAGCTGATAACTTGTCATGGTTACTAGAGATATTAGTTAACAAACAAGCTGCAGACGAATTTGCAATGATATGGGCGAACCAGCAGGACTTGGCCGTCCTTCATGAGAAGCTACCTATCGTATCCCGTTATCATGTTAGTTGCATCTCGGCGAGATTATATGTTGGCATAGGGAGGGGGCAGTTGTTGCCATCCAAGGACACGCGTCAATTGTTGTTACAGACATGGTTACAACCTTTGATCAATGACTTCTGCTGGCTACAACACGGATGCAGGTCGTTTGATAGTAAGGTTGTGGAGGAAGGAATTGGGAGGACTGTACTCACTCTACCTCTGGAGGATCAGCAAAATATTATGCTTTCTTGGGTGGGAAGTTTCTTGAAGGTTGGCGACAAGTGTCCGAACCTTCAGAAAGCTTTTGAGGTGTGGTGGCGGAGAACTTTCATAAGACCTTATGTGGAAGGACAAGGTAACAATACGGTGGGATCTGAAAGTGGTTTTTTCAATGTCGTTTAAATTACTAGGCATGTGTCCAATGAGGTTCATGAATATATAGGAATGGTAGTGGCTGGAGAATGTGGGGATGAACACAGTGTATGTATACATATTGCTTGTGGAGTTGATGGGATTCATAATGGGCTTTTTGTGTAAGCTCTTGAAAGGAATGGAATTTTGTATGTTGTTTCTGGGATTGTAACTGAGACTTCCAAGTTCCAAGTTGACAAAATCCTGGTGGATGATCGATGTTCAATGTATTGCTAAGAACATGATTTACTCGTTCAACCCAAAATTTTTAATATGAAAATTATGACTTGATTTTCTAAATGCGTTAAACAAGTAAATTTATTTTTCTTTGTTCGGCCTCGATGTGACACAAGTAAAAACCAATGCGGCAATCTGGGATGCGTCTTCAACCTGAAACCGGATGTTTGTTTCTTATAATGAGCTCTTTTTACTGTGTATAAGTATCCTCCTGTTAGAAATAATATTATTTGAGATACTTTTTGATGGATATTCTCCTATGAAATGTTTCTTATAATGAGCTTGATTATTACTCCCTCTGATTTTATTTATAAGCAATTTTCTCCTTGATTGCGTAAAACTAACTGGTAGTTAAAAGCAATAAGTGTGTCACAAATGCCTTTTTTTTTTTTCATATATGCCCCTATTTATGAAAAGAGTATAGGAGAGAGAATATATAAAAAAGTATGAGAGATAATGAATATAAGATATAAGAAAGAATGAGTATTTAATAAGGGTAAAATAAAAAAAAGAAACATATATTTTCAGACAAAAAGTAAAAGTTGTTTATAAAAGGAACCAGCCTCGTGAGAGAGAAAATTGTTTATAAATACAATCGGAAAGAGTATTGTTTTTGTTCATCGAGAGTTCGTACGACACTTTGAGACCCACCAGTCATAAAAACTCTCTCTGAATATCAGCCCGACCCATTAAGTTTTGCATAGTAAAGATGGCGTACTCCTCCTTTCTTTTTTTGGTGGGCTCTATAAAAACAAAAAGCCACAAACGTGGACCGCTAAATAATGTTTTTCTTTGGATAGTGAAGTTAAAAAATGCTAAAGGAAGATCTATTATCATATATTCATATTATCTTGGAGGAATTCGTACAAGCCCTAAGAAAGAGAAAATGTCACAAATAGATCCCTTAAAATCATCAAATTAAGTTAAAGTTGTATGAGACCTGAGTTAGATTAATTTAAATTGAGAAAAGATCACTTTATTCTTGTTAATTTGAGCAAGCAATAATAAATCAAGGTGCCACAAACAATTTGAGAACTTGTCATTGATTACTCAAATTAATAAAGGTAAATTAGTTTTTTTTTTCAATTGAATTAATTTAACTCAAGTCTCATAGGACTTCAATGCGATTTGATAATTTCAAGGGGTTGCTTGTAATTTTTCTTCTTCTTTGGGACCTATATGTAATTATCCCTAGTTTTTAATATGTTGTCTCTTTTTTCAAAATATAAGCGTCCATTTGGTTGGACTTTAATAATTAAATGAATCTCAAAATTATGAAATAATAATTTTGAGATTTTATTATCTTCATGGATCTTGATTTACAAGAAATAATTTATTATTTATTTATTTATTAATATTTTAAATAAATATGGGAAAATTTTCTAAAATTATTTTTTCAAAGGTAGGTTATTTTTCAATGAAAGAAAAAGAAGCTTAAACAAACAAGCCCCAAGTATTTTAAGGTTTCAACTTATAAATTGAGAAATATAATTACTATATTAAAATATTGATCACATTGTTGAACTTACCCTTAGCATCGAGATATTTTACTTACTCCCTTTAATCCTTATTATAAGGCACCAATTAATAAGTGTTTCTGGTCTTTTTTATAAGGCATTTACAAGTTTCCAAGAAGCATTTAATTTATTTTTCCATGTATGCTCATATTTATTAAGGGTAGTGGGAGAGAGTAATAATTAATGGATATTTAAATTTAGTGTTGTTGATAAGGGTAATATTCAAAATTACTTGAATTTTAGGACAACTTTAATACTTTCAATTACCTTTATTAGTTTATGAGAATTGATAGTTGGTGCCTTATAATAAGAACCAGATCAAGTATATAAATAAGGGTGAAATGAATAAATTATCAATAAATGCTGCATCAAATTTTTAAATTAGAGGAAATAAAAAAGTCACGATGATTTGGCTTTTGGGATTTAACAGGTTTAGGACAAATCTCTCGATTCAAACCATGTTTGCACTTTGGCCTAACAAAAACTATGTTTGCACATTATATCTTTAATTTTCATTAACAAAGTGATAAAATTTTGAGCATGGAGACACACACATGATTTAAAATAATCAATTATGCGTACTATTCTTATGATATCCTTATTTTTATCCTAATTTCCTCTTATTTAGTAGTGCATTAATGTATCAATACATATAATAAAATATATTCATATTGGGATGGGAACTCAGCTATCTTTTTATTAGATATTCATATTAAAATGATTTTTCATTTCTATTTACAGCCTGGCACACTTTTTGTAAACATCTAGCCAATCATGGCCAAGGATATGGAATATGGTATGACTTATTTCTATTTAATTGAAGTCAGAAATCAGAATGGGAATAATAATGCTGAAAGAAGTACGGGAAAATTTCAATGGATATTTAATCGTTAGCCAATCACTTCATTTCAGAATGGCAATAATGTTGAATGGAGGGTGGGAAAATTTCAAGGGAGATTTGTTAGATTTTTTAATTCACGGGAATCAAATTGATATTATTTTATTATCCAAATTAATACATTAAAGCATGCGGCTGAAAAATAATTATTTCTATCAATATACTGGTCCTGTAATTCGAGAGAAGGAAAATATTGTTGTTGGTTCATGTGGAACTTGTTCAAACTGGGGAGCATCCTAATTAAAAAGGAAGGTAGAATCCAATTGGGCTAGAAAATAAAATAGGAAACTATAAGTTAGCTCAATACCACATTTTATCCATAATTTTAAAATAGAGTTATAAGTCCTTTGAATTAATTGTATGAACCTTTTTTTTTCCAACGCAACCCGTTGACATGTTATTTGATGTGATAAGATAAGTCTACTCACTTGACATCTCAATTAGTCATCCGTGATTTCATTGCTACTACTCCATGTGATGCTTAACATAAGAGTTACTGAATTAAAATGAATAGTTTAAGGAAATGAAATAAACTGGTTAATTTGAGTAAATATGACACGATCTTCTTAAAATACCTCAGTATAACATTAGATATACTCTCTTTAATCTTAAATATAAGAGTCAGACAAAGGGGTTTTATTTGGTCATAACTATAAGAACTTAATCTACTTTATCCCTTAAATTTATAATTTTCTCCCCTAAGTAGTTTCCCATTGATTGGACAAAGGAGCGCATTTCTATTAAAAATAGTTACAATACACATAATTTGGTAGGGGGTTTCACATAAACCGACACATTTATTACAATAATTAACTCAACAAACATCCTCTCAACGTCTACAAATTATTATATTGGTTTATAAGTCAAGTTAATTAGTTAGTTTGAGAAAAAATAATAAATATAAAAGAAAAAATGAATTGAAATATTATATTTTAGATTAAATATACCCGACTAGCTTCTATATCAATAATTAGACTCAATAATACAAATAATCTCCCATGAAGTCATGCTTAAGAAGCAAAAAACGCTAGATCATAATAGCCCAACCCAATCACCTATATCGAGTCAAGTACCCTCATATGTTAATCATAGAGTGACCATGCGAGGGAAAAGAGGCAGCCTGGCAGCCTTTAACACAGCACAGGATGAGGCCAGCGATTTAAAAGCTACACACACACACACAAAACAACTTAAGCCGTTGAACCCTAAAATAAAATGGAAGAACAATGAATCCTATGTATAGAAAAGGTAAAAGGAAAAATCGCACTTGGATCCTAAGAATTAGAAGGAAAAAAAAAAATCTCATAGTAAATATTCCCCTATCAAAAAGCTTCATAGGGATTGAGTGATACAAATTCCAAACGTGAAATTACCTTCTTACCTCCATTGATTAAAAACGGAAAAGAGAAGCAATGATATATTAGGTATAGGTACTTGTCAGCGACACTCTATAATTTGTCAAAATAGGCATGTCTACTTGTCAATCATAACAGACTCCAAAGATGTATTTTGACCAATTATATATTGACAAATGTACGTGTTTATTTTGACAAGTTACACATTAGAAAATGTATGTGCCTATTTTGATAAATTATACATTGGCAAGTGTATACGTCTATTTTGACAACTTTTTGTGCATATTTTGACAAGTTATATATTAATAAGTGTATGTACTTATTTTGACAAGTGTACGTGCCTATAATGTCAAATTATGCATTGGCAAGTGAATGTGCCTATTTTGACAAGTTATAAATTGGCAAGTGCATGTGCCTATTTTGACAAGTTATAAATTGGCAAGTGTATGTACCTATAATGGAATGCATGTGCCTATTTTAACAATTTATAGAGTGTTCATTGACAAACCTATCTATGTTAACTAAAACAGCTCCAGTTAACAAGTGAATGTGTCTATTTTGACAAGTCATAAAGTGACGATTGACAAGTACCTACACCTAAATCATATATCACTACTTCTCTTTTACTTACTTTTTTAACCAATGGGGGTAAAAAGGTAATTGCACATTTGCAATTTACATCACTGCAGTCCCTAGAGAACGTTTTGATCGGGGAATCTACTATAAGACTTTTTTTCTATTTTTCCTGGTTCTTGGGACATGAGTGTGATTTTCCCAAGATAAAATGCTTGCCCTACAAAGGTTTGTGACCTTGTGTCTAGGATCTTTGAAAATCCAGAGGAGTTACAAGCAATCACACCAACATAGTCCTAATCCCTAAGGTTGACCATCCTACATCTCTAAGGGATTTTAGGCCTATATCATTATGTAATGTGAGCTTCAAAATTGTAAGTAAGGTGATTGCTAACTGCCTTAAAAGTGTTATGAACTATCTTGTGGCCGAGAATCAGTGTAGCTTCATCTCAGGAAGACAGGGTGTTGATAACGTCATCATGGCTCAAGAAGCAATTCACACAATGAGAATGAAGAGCGGTAAGAGGGGTTACGTGGCAGTGAAGGTGGATATGGAGAAGGCATATGATAGACTCGACTGGCGATTCTTGGAATTTACTCTCCGCAGCTTGGGTTTGAGAGATCAGTTTGTTAATCTTATCATGTATTGTGTCTCAACTGCTACTATGAGTATTATTTGGAATGGAGTAGCCTCATATAGTTTCAAGCCTATTAGGGGAGTGAGATAGGGTGACCCATTAAGTCCGTACTTATTTTTGCTATGTATGGAGCTACTGGGACAACTCATTCATCAAGAAGTGGAGCTGGGGAATTAGAAACCTTTAAGCCTGAGCTCCGCTGGTCCGCCCATATCTTATCTATTTTTTGCAGATGATCTGATATTATTTGGTGAGGCCACTTCCAATCAGATGGAAAAGATGAGGAGTATTATGGAGCTATTTTGTAGGGTGTCTGGGTACAAGATCAATTTGCAGAAATAAAAAATGTTTGTATCCAAAAATGTCCAGTTTAATAGGGCATATGAGATGAGCCAAAGCGTGGGGATAGGATTGACAGCCGACCTTGGAAAATACTTGGGGGTTCCGCTTCTACACAAAATAATAGTTAAGTTGACTTTTGCCCCCTTAATTTAGAAGGTGAGATCAAAACTGGCACGTTGGAAAGGGAGATACCTAAGTATGGTAGGGAGAACGGTTCTTATCAAGTCGATTCTATCTGCAATACCGTAATATCAGATGCAATTAACATTGATTCCAAGAGGGGTCCTATATCTCATTGAGAAGCTAAACAGGGATTTTTTTTGGAACCAACATGACGAATCCAAGAAATTACACCTGATAGCATGGGATGTGCTGAAAAGGGCGAAGGTTGAGGGAGGCTTAGGAATAAAGGATTTACGATGCCAAAATAAAGCTTTTCTCATGAAGTTTTGCTGGGGAATGATCACGAAGCCTGAGGCTTTGTGGGTTAAATGCCTATGTATGAAATACTCATGTGGAATGAATCGAGTACCACAAGTGCAGAGAAGACGTAATCAATCGGCTGTTTGGAGTGGTATAGTTGTAGTGTGGAATGATTTCAAAATGGGCTTAGGCGAAAACTAAAGAATGGGAGATCCACACAGGTATGGCATGACTTTTGGGTCCTGGTTGACAGACCGTTAAAAGAATACATTGAAAGGAATGAGGAGTTAGTGGACATCGATGCCTGTGTCTGCTCCTTTGTAACACAAGGAGGTCAATGGGACAGAGCAAAATGGGAGAATTTCCTTCATGCTTAGGTTGTGGAGAAGATAATGACGGTGACACCTCCTAGGGAAACAGAGGAGGGTGCAGTATGTTGGCGAACGGCTTCGGATAGCATGTTCACTGTTAAGTCCGCATACAACAATATCTATCAACAACAAGAACTAGGCAACCAACTTCACTAGCGGAATTTGTGGCACTAGGGAACTCCTAAAAGAGTTAAATTTTTTATGTGGCAAGTATTCCATGAGAGACTACCAACGAATCAATTGAGAGCAAGGCTTAATCCGAGTGTCCCAAACACTTGCCCCTTCGAGTGTGAGAGTGAAGAGAGTATTCTCCACATATTGAGAGATTGTGAGCAATTCAAGAGAGTGTAGTTTTCTGCAACTAACCTTTTATATCATAGTATATTTTTTATTGGTAGTTTGCAGGAATGGCTTAAATGGAATTCATAATATTCCCCAGGGAATAGGAGTATGGCTAGATGGCCTTGGCAAAGAGTGTTCAGTACTATTTGTTGGTCCTATGGAAGAACCGATGCAGCAAGGCACTTGAAGGGACATATGATAATTGTTCAAAAGTGTATGTACCACCTCTTGGAAGGAGTGGAGAATGGGCGCTTCCGGCATCAAATATTTTAGATGCCAAAAAGGGGGGAAGATCACTGGAAGCCACTAGACCCAAGGTACGTACTTGTGGATGTGGATGGATCCAGGGACAATAGAGGACATGCAGCTTGTGGAGGGGTTATACGAGACCATCAGGGCACTTCGATGTATGGACTTCAACAGAAGTTAGGTCATAATACCTTGACTGCTGTGGAAATCCATGCAATTCACAACGGATTACAACTATGTAAACAGATGGGATTTACCAGGATCATGTTGTATACAGACTCATTACAGGCTATCCATTTGTTATCAATAGATTGTGGGACTGTTCATCCACTGTATGACGTCATCTTAGATACTAGATCTCTGATCTACATGAACTGGGATTTGGAGATCTCACATGATTATAGGGAGAATGTTCGATGTGTTGACTATCTAGCAAGGAGGGCTCAGTTGAGTAATCAGAAATATTTGGAAATAGGAATATCCCCAGTGGAATGTAATGAGCTTTTTGTGCTGAAATGTGGTGGTAGACTACAGGATCAACTTGTCATGCAAATTCCCTAGCACTTTTTTGTAACCTACAAGCTTTGCTTGCCTTTGTACTCAAAACAAAAAAATGCTTGCCCTACAAAGCCACCATCACTGTGCATCTCTACTGTTTCTCTCTAACTTCACGCATGTGTCATATGGCTTCTTGATATTATGTGATATGCCAAACCAGATATTTAGATGTATTTTGAAAGATACATATATATGAGTCAAACAAAAGTACCCCAATTCTCCGTAACAATCCACACATAAAACACCAACAAAAAAAGAGCTCTCGTTCCCGTGCTATAGTCACTCTCTTCAATTACTTCAAATATGTCTCTCCACAGTCTTCACTGTTACTTTCATACATCCTCCACCCAAAGGGGAAAAAAGGGAAGGAAAAAAAAAATCATACAGGCCATGACCTCTCATTTGAGGACACGTGTCACATGGCAAATATGGTTTGATCCCTTGGACCACGGGTTCCCACTTGGCCGTGGCCACTCCTGCCGGCGCCCTTGCCAACTGGACTCACTTCACACATACAGTAGAAGGAAGGACCACGTTAGAGATAAATCCTCCATATAACATATATATATATATATATAGATTTGCATTTACAACAAAACCATTTGGTATATATCACAAAGTGTGCTATTTATATGCTTTCAATAATTTCATGTCGTTTTCGTTATGGGCCCAAAGCTCAACACTCACACCATGATTTTAAATGCTTTTCCCCTTCCTCCTTCTTTTTCCCTTTTCTCTCCTTTTCCTTTTCTAATAATCGTTGTTTCTCTTCATCTTCTTGTTCTAGTTAAACAATAACTACCAGCTTCGTACTAACATGCATATATACACTTGCAAAATTATACCGCGAGGGAAAGAAAAAGGCTCAGACAAAGTGAAAAAAGAAAAATAAAGAAACAAAAGGTGTTGGAGTGATCATCATACCATCAGAGTGTATGCTCCTCAACAGTTAATGTAATCATCCAAAGAGAAAGTGACCCTCTTTGAGAATGACATTCCCTGTTCCCTTCTCCTTATTCCCAGGAACAACATTCCCTTGGATTAAGATTAATATACAATTAATACGAGGTCTATATATATATGTGTGTGTGTGTGTGTATGAGCTCTAGTTTCCTAATCAAACACACAGGTTGAGGTCGTATATATGTAATCTATAAGAGAGCACCTTACTAAACATTATATCTCTGTGGGAGATATAGTTTGAAAAGGAACTTTTGGCATTTTCTTATTATGTGTATATGGGCTGGTTTATTTATGAAGGATGGCTACAAAAGCACTTAATTAATACATTTAGTTTGTGATGACTATAAGTACAAAGAGCTAGATTCCAGGTACAAATCTTGTTGCTTAATTAGTTATAGTGGCATCAGGTTACAATTATAAACCCTCGGCTTGTACCTTGCCACATCTCAAATTGCTTCATTTTGATTGGATTCTCTCAAACATTGACAGAAACTGAGTCGTCACATAATAACAAACGAGTGATGAGAAGACAGGAAAGTGGGAAAGCGACCTTCCATTGTTGTCCCCATCTGTACCATGTTAATTGCAATGAAGTTTCTAATCTATCTCTTCTGCTTTGGTCCCTATAGTTAGTGAGATTCATTATTTAATTCTATATATCATTAGAGATATAAATATCTCAATGAGGACTATAAAATAAAGTCGAATATCATGAACTATGAGACCTCACTTGTTTATCCAAAAATAAAATTCACTTCTTGTTTCTTTCTCCAAAATAAAAAGTCTTGAACGCTTCTGTCAGTGACATGAATTTTAGTTGTGTTGCCATAGTTCTGACATTAATTAATTTATGAAAAGAAAAAACCAATTTTGTGAAAGAACTATGCGGTTTGGTAGTGCGAGAGAGAGTCACGGGACTTATTTTTAAAGCAATACAAATTGAGGCAGGTCTTGGTTGCTTAACAAAATGAAGTATCTGGATATATCTCTTGTTAGAGGGGAAAAGGTTAGTTAGGCCTTAACATCAGTAGGTAAGGGTTCTTCCCTATTGTTTAATGACAATAATTATGGTGCCCATCCTATCATGCGTTAGATTAATGGAGTAATTAGGATAAACTTAGCCAATTAAAATTGAAATCAACTATATTTTGGACATATAATGACGATGCTATATCTTATATTTTAATTAATCCAAGAAAAATCGTATTGAATATAAATATTGAAATGAAGCACGCCATGTTGGTATGACGTATACGCATGGCCCCACAACACGCTTGAATTTTCGACGCTTCTCTTTGTGTATGGTTACCATTTTATGGCGATTGGCTTTTTTTATCCAGCTTTAGGGTCTGTTTGGCAAAGCGGCAGGCTGCTGTTACCGCATGTTTGGAGCTGAAAAATCACAATGATCGTTTTTCATACGTTTGGTAAAGCGGTAATTTTTGCTGAGCTTTTAATATCACCGTGGCGTTTTTTAAAAGCTTATTGCCGTAGCTTTTTCCAATCCTTCCCCGCGCTTCTGCTCTCTCTTCAATCAATGCTCGCAGGAAGACCGGAAGGAAGAAGAAGATGCTTGTTTCGCTCATTTGTGATGCTCTGTTTCACTGGTTCATTTCGCTGGAAGAAGATGCTTTGGTCAAATTAGATTTGACCAGGGACTTCTGTGCAAACTTTAAAAGTTTATAAGGAGGGATTAAAGTGAAATTTGTTGAAATATTTTAGGGTTAACTGTAATTTATGAAAAATTTGGGTCATTTTCTGTGATTTCTCCGATCCCTTTTCTTCATCACTTGTAATTTTCATAAATTATGGGGTACTTTTCTGTAATTTTCTCTAGTCCTCAAATTAATGCTTAATCATATAATAATGTCCCAAAAAATACATTAATATGACTTATTGTATTTTATCAAATTTTAATTTTAATTTAATTTTTCACTTCAGTTATCACAATATATACAAATAATATATATATGATTCATGTCCTTTTCAGTCATTTTGCATCTAAACGGGCTTTTCAAACTCTAATCCAAACATGTTCAAGGTTAGAAAAAAAAGTCACTTCTGCCACCGCTAATCCAAACACAAATCACATTTACATTTTCACTTTTTTTCTTACATTATTTTTTCAAAAGTCAGATGGTAAAAAAAGTCACTTCTCTACCGCTAATCCAAACGGGCACTTAGTTAGCATACCCAAAAAAAAAAAAAAGACGTTTTAGCTTATACTTAGCTTATTTGAACAGAAAAAGTGAAAACAAAAACGGTCATATATCCTTTTGTAGCATGTTATAGTTCAGTCCAGTTCATTATGAAAAGTTAAACCAAAAAAAAAAAAAAAAAAAGCATGAATACGAAAGACCTGATTTTCGTAAGTGGGTAAAGATAAAAAGGTCTGCCACTGCTAATTGACAATTGGACAGGGGGAGATCGATGAAGCCTGTGTATATGTAATATAAAAAGAAAAAAAAGTAGGTCAAATTCTCCAATCGCATGTGTTATTTTGCTATTGTAATTAGTTGTTAAAATATATATGTTTACTTGTAAATTTACCTATGAACTTGACCTAATAAATATAAATAACTCAACCTAAGTTTTCTCAAAATAAGGATCCAAGGTTAACTGAAAATAATAGATGAAATAAGATAATTACATTATTGAAGTAAGAATTAAAATTAGGTTCTGTATTATTGTCTCGTGAATTGTATAAATGTGAGTGGCGAGTGATGAAAGTAGCTAGGAAGGGAAAATTTCTTGACCAAGAGAGGGAAGGCCTAGAGATATATATGGCTTAGGGTAAGTATAACATTGAAGTTTTCCAATTATGTAGAGGTGTACAAGAGAGCTTTATAATGAAGAAGCCTATCGATACTAAATAATCATTGATGGCTTGTTCTATTTGGAGGATTAGGAAAGCAAAAGAGACTAGCGATGTTGTAAATAATGGAAAGAATATATATAAGTGGATTGTTGCAGAAAAAGGTGGGCATTAAAACATGGGAATGAAAATGAAAATAAGTGAGTAAGTGGTCACGCCCCAACAAAAAACAAAGTCCCAAGTGAAGAATGAAAAAGCAAACACGATAAAAAAGAAGGCATCTGCAATATATATAGGGGGAGGGACCATTCTTCCATTTTCTCATCATCAACCTCCCTGGCTCTTTGTTTATCATTTGTTTTACACTACTCCCAGAATATTATTCTCTCTCTCTCTTCAAATATCTATCTATACACGTAGAGAATGGCATAAAACTATTCATGTGTGGTTCTGCGTGAAATTCGTTTATCTCTCTACATATTTTTTTCTAAAATACTATTATCAGGTATTTGAGCAACCGACTAAGCCGCTAGATCAAGTATAATCGGGTATTTATTTCTCTATATATAATTCACAAATAAGTCATAAATAAGAAACAAAAGATATATATAATGAAAGGGATTATATGTGAATGATGAGGAGTGGCAAGAAAAGGAGGAGAGTGGTCGGATTATGTGGTGCACTAACTTTTGCTTTGCACAATTATTTGCTCCTTTTTTTTTTTTTTTCCAAGTGGCATAGCAAAAGAGACAGTTACTAATTGGCGGTGACGCTTCCTCGTACATCAATTTGTTTCCGTGCTTTTTTCTTTTGCTTCTTTCGGTTTCTCTCTTTTTGGGTTAATTTCGTTTCTATCTCCACCCTCCCAATTTACCTCCACATCAATCAAATTAATCCTCAAACATTTCATTAATTGTAATTAGTCTGTTAGCACAGTAGTATTTAATAAGAATTGAATTCTATAGTACTCCTTTTGCGTGCGCATGAAAATAAATAATAAGATCATAGGCGTGGGAAATGAAGTCACATGTTTTTTCATAATATTTATTTACTATTTATATTTATACATATTAATGACAGTCAAGTCATTAAATATGTTTTAAATTGATATCATTTTTCAAATTTACCCTTATCAAAATTTTCTCCTCTACATTTACAAATTATTCTCATGCCTCTATTCTTTTTTTGTCTTTCCAATGAGGATTAAGTAAGAGTAAAATTAAAAAATAATCGTTATTAATCCTCTAATTAAGTAGACTTATATTTAGGACAAAAAATTTCTTCTATAATGGATTTGTAATAATAAGGACTAGAGTGGTATACATAGTTAGACCGAAGGCAGGTATTTTTCAAGTAGTTAGTTAAGAATAGTTGTCTGGACAAACTAATTAAAAATGGTTGGAAAAATACTATGTTTTTCGCTGTCATCACCAGTAATATCGTATTTATGTATTCCCTCCCGTCATAAATATAAGATTGAGTTGACTTTTTTTAGAGATATTAAAAAAGCTAATTAAATTACTTTAAAATATTTATATTTATCGTTTTTTTTCCAAACTATTTTGTCTAACATATAAACTGATATATAAGCTAATAATAAACAACATATGATATGATTACGTAATTTATATAGCTTCCTTAATTTTTTCAAAAAAAGTCAGCCATGTCTTATATTTAGAACTGGAGGGAGTGTATAATTAACATCAAATTATATTCAAGCTACACGCTAATGTGAACGCTGTCCACCTCCAACCTTAAGTTAACTAATGATAATGAAAGTTAACGTATAAATTAATATGCTACGGTTTATTAATTAAACTTGATTCTATGGGATTGTAAATTACTCCTTCGGTCTCATTTAAAATGTGAAGAGATAGAATTTTTGTGTATTTTATTTATAAGTTACATCATTAGATTTTTCATATAAATACAAAATTGTATTATTCATTTATTATTGTGCAAATGTTGTTCTCATAAGATATAATGTATATTAAATAGAGGTAAATCTGTAAAGTTGTAAATTTTAAGGTAAAGTTAATGAGATTTAAGGTTTTCCCTCATTCTGGTAAAATATTTTAGAAACAATTTATAAATAGAATCAGAGAAGTAAGAGATATTTCTGTGTCTCTATCTTTTTTCTAATGGTTGTCAAGTTTATCTTCAATATAGATACTCCTTCTTGTTTTCATTATAAGTAATTTTTAACTACCTCATCAAAATTAATGAGAGGTCGTTAACTCACTAATTTTATCTAAAAATGAATGAATTTTCCAAACTTGCTACGCCGAATCAAATTGAAAATCTCCTTCTAATAGTAACCGGGATAATATTGAAAAAAGTTAATTAATAACCCATTAGATGATTTATACATGAGAATTATTTCTTCTAAAAGGAATCATATATATGAGTAATCACAGGATATTATATATATATATATATATATATATTAATTATATTTTACTACAAGTGTTCGCTATAGAATAACATTTACCACCCTCATTTATTTACAAAAAGGGATTGTAAATAAATCAAGGGACAACAATCATTTATATATCATTTCAAGGTGTCTAATCTGCTGGAAGTCTCACAAAGTAATTAAGGTAGTTAGCTATTATGGTAAGTTTCATATAATAGTAGTAGCGTTTGAATTTTTTTAATTATAATTTAAATATCTAGAATAATTATAATTGATATCAACTAATTTTTTTTTTATGATATATATTTGATATGACATTAGAACCAATGTCTTCATCATGCATTGTCTGTTCTGATCGAACATCTAGTAGGCACCTCAGCTGAAGTTCTGACCATGCATATGTGGACAAGAAAGTTCCTTAGACTCACATCGCTTGCTTAATATCTTTATTTTACAGTTTAAACATCTAATTAAGATTAATTAAACACCAACTAATTAACTTTAAGATGGTGGCTTCAATTTACATGCCATTTTTCATGTCCTTCATATATAAAGCTGCTGGTTAAGTGGTGATAAAGGCAATATATACCCTATCTTAATTATGGGTGAAATTTAAGTTAAAAACAACACTTAAATATTTTTTTAAAAATTATATATACCTGCCATTGGTCTTTGATCCATTTGGTTTTTATTGTTTGGAATGGTTTTACAAAAAAAAGTTTTCAATTTGCAATCAATGTTTTCATATAAAACTTAGAGAACAAAACAAATCACAAATAATGGGCATCGAGTACCTTGTCTTGATCATTGTGATATTTAGTTGAAATAATTGTAATTTTTTTTTTCTTAAATGATGACAAATCTTCTGAATCAATTTTAGCATGTTGTGTGATTCACAAAGTTTTGATGATAATTGTTCTTCATCTAATGACGATTTCCTCTTAATAAAAAATATTTTAATTATTTTTGTATTTAATTTCAAAATCTAGATAATTTACAATAATTATTTAAACTAGGCAATAATTATCAAAGAATACACTGTTATATTTTCTTAATTATAAAAAATAAACAAGGAAATAATTATTTACGCATAGAAAACATATGTTACATACTCATATAATGATCCCAAAAAGATATCAAAGAATACACTGTTGTCTTTTCTTAGTATATAAGAAAGACATATATTGAATATTGAATCACAAACAAATGAGTATTTTTTTTTGTTTGATGCACACCCAAACAAATGAGTATACAACACTACAAAAAAACAGCATATTACCCATGGAAATTACCCACAGAATTCCGTCTCTGAAATCAAATTACTCACAGATTAGGAACGGAAACGGAATTACCGACGGATCACCGACGGAATTTTTTCCATCTCTAAAAAATTTGTGGCAAATTGATTTACCGACGGAATTTTTATTCCTTCGGTAATTACCGACTGATTACCCACGAAAAAAATTCTGTGGGTAATTATCGACGGAAATTACCCACGGAAAATTTTCCGTCGGTAATTACCCACGGAAAATTTTTCCATCGGTCATTAGAGACGGATTACCCACGGAATTCCGTCGGTAATTTCTCATTTAAATTACCTACGGAATTCCGTGGGTAAGGCTTGGGTAATTACCAACGGAAAAAATTCCGTGGGTAATCCGTTAGTATTTATCGACGGAATTTTTTCCGTCGGTAATTACTTACGAAATTTTTTTCCGTCGGTAAATCGTAGGAAATTACCGACGGAAATAATTCCGTGGGTAATTCCGTCGGTAATAACATGTTTTTTTGTAGTGCAAGACAACATAAATTTTGTATTTTCTTGCACTTGTTTTATTTATAAAAACTGAAGAAAAATATATATGGAGGGGGCATATTTGGTTACAAATAAAGGGATTTGAGGTAATTAATTAAGGTGGGTAAAAAGCTCGAATAGAAGGAAAGGAAAGATAGTTAGTTGTGATTGCATATCTGAAGATAGGATGGTTGTGCCATAGAGTCACCATCTTCACTTGCAATTTGATATCACATAACAGCGATACACAACATCTCTCCCCTCCCCGCCAACAAACAGTGTCACTTCGGCCATTTAATTTATAAGCCAATCCACCACTTTTCATTTACATTTGACACATGAACTCCTTTTCCCATCTACCAACTTTATGTACAGAAAACCGAAATAAATGAACAAGCTATCTAGATTATATATTATTATATATTACTCATATATGCACGCTATACATTTTTTAATATGTGCAAATTAAATATCTTGCATTTATTATATATCATGCACATACTTTATAGTTACAGTATTGGCTTGCGGCTTTATTACAACTTTGAGGGAACTTTTCATTGAGATCATGGAACCGAAAAAGGCGACAAAATGTGTGCGAGAGGGAGTGTACGTACTAGAAAAGAATCACGAGACACAGTAAAATATGTTTTGTTGTGATCAGTATAAAACATTTGAGTCAATATGCGACTTCAAAACAAGCCAAAGAGCCACTATCAGAATCTATAATAAGCCTTTTCAGAGCTCCTAAAGCGTAAACTTTTAACCTTACTCTTTAAATATATTTATATAACTCAGGCTATATATATACAGGCCAGCTTCCATCAGCGTCTCAGACATGAACGTAAGCACTAATTAAATAACATTGTGGAATAGTGGCACGACAGACATCTATATGTACATCTTCACAGTTAATTAAGTGTAGAGTTCCCATAAACAGATTGGTTCAATTAATTGATAAATATAAATCAGCCTTCCAAAGGGATTTTGGTTTAATTTGATTGGTGATTCTTTATATTGATGTTTGATACAGGCATATGTTGAGGGCTAACAAGATCCCCCTTTGGGAGATCCTTACAACAATTTGCAACATCAATATAAAATTTGGTTGGTCATTCAACTTTGAGGAGAACCTATATATATATATATATATAAAATTAAGTTTGTTGATCGATGCTATATATTCCTTTAAAATATTTCGATATTGATTTTTAGGATATCTGTTCATTCACGTAGATTTCCGCTTAGGGGCATTTATGATGAGACAACTAGAGTGGAAAAAATTATGAATGAAAAATATCCTTTTTATTTACTATGAATGAAAAATATTTTTTATACTTGGCTTGAAAAAATATAACTATTACCCATTTGATAAAAATAAGTGAAAATGATGGAAAAAGAACTTTGAAATTGCAAAATCTCAAATCAGGTTTATTACCAAGAATTGATATAGTAATGATGAGATTTGATAAGCAATTTACAACTCATTTTATAGGAAAAACCTTATTTGAGATTTTACAATTTTAAAGGTCTTTTTGTATCATTCTCCATAAAAATAATGAATACTATATATTCTTATGGGTGAAAAAGAACTTTGAAATTGTAAAATTCCAAATCAGGTTTATTACCAAGAATTGATATAGTAATGATGAGATTTGATAAGCAATTTACAACTCATTTTATAAGAAAAACCTTATTTGAGATTTTACAATTTTAAAGGTCTTTTTGTATCATTCTCCATAAAAATAATGAATACTATATATTCTTATGGGTGAAGGTGCAATTTTAATAACAATGTTCTATCTCAGGGGCATATGGCACCATAAAGTTTTTTAGGGTGCTAAAATACACAAAAAGTTTATAAAGTGGAGCAATTTTACCAAACCGTTAACTTGAAGGAAACGGACGTTATATGCAGGTTCCACATAGTGAATTTACTGCTTCTTGCTCCTGCTCCCCTCTACAATTTCTTACCCAGTCTTGTTTGTAACATGCAGCACTTCCTTTGAAATCCTTAACTATTCACCCGCCCAGTTTCATCTTTCCCATTGCTGAAATAGGTAAACTTTTTTTCCCCAATAGCGTTAATAATTTGTATACATCAGTAAAAAATAAGGTTAAAAGCTACTGGGTTTGTTCTGTAAATTGTGATATTCGTTGAAAAAGGCTTTCAAACCATGTTTTTCAGATGGAGCATTGAGTACGATGTAAACATTATTATCTACAGCTCTTTGTGGAATTATCCACTCGAGAGGAGCAAGAAGCAATTGCTTTTTTTTTTTAAATGTGTGGGACCCGTATATAACGTTCGTTTCCTTCAAGTTAACGGTTTGGTAAAATCGCTCCACTTTATAAACTTTATGTGTATTTTAGCACCTTAAAAAAATTTATGATGCCAGATGCCCCTGAGATAGAACATTATTGTTAAAATTGCACCTTCACCCTATTCTTATTTGTATGTCATAAGAAAGGAAATTTTTTTCTATTGCAGCAATAAAGGAGCTTTCCCACTAAATGATGTCAGCTATATAAATTGCACAACAATCAACAACCAAATCTTTATATAGATTGTTGATTAAAAAGTTTCCTCCAATAACTTCATTGAACATTTTCTTTGACCTTCCTTTGCCTATTTTCAGAGAACTTCATGCTGTTTGATATATCCTCCTTAACAGTGCCTCTAGCGCCATTCTTTATATATGTCTAAATCATTTCAAACAATTTTCTACCATTTTCTCTTGAATAGGTCCTATGTGTACTCTTCCTCTTTTCTTATTAAAGCAAACCAAAATGAGCTCTCCACAGGAATAGATAAATAAATAATGCAGCACCCAATGTATATATCTTTATCTTCATTAATTTGATCAAATATATATATAATCACGGTGCTGTCATTACCCTGGCCACTCAAATTTCTACTTCACTCGAAAGTGCCTCCTCCACAGCAACGATGATTTTCACGTGGTGGGGGATCACTGAAATTAGTGTAGTGAAGCATTCACTAAAGATTAACCTAAACTGTAATATATATGTGAAATGAAAGTGGGAAAACAACGTAGCATCAATCTCACTTGTTTGCATCCAATTACAAAGAAGGTGAAATGTGTATGTATTGTTAGTGATATATGATAGACTATGCATCTACTATAGGATTACACATACTTTTCAATCATTTATTCATATTATTGCAACTAAAAAAAATCCTCCAAAAAGGTTGAGTCTTGCAGGATTAATCTCTCCCTAATAGGTAAGTTTTGCCGGCCGGTAAATTAAAGTTGTGACATGAACGTACGATGCCTCATCTACATGCAAGGGATTTAGTATTTTAGGATCATCACAATAAATATTTCTAGTTAATTGAAATAAGTAGCAAACCTAACAAAAAAAAAACATCATAAGCTTATTTAAGTTTTTTTAAAAATATGTTTTCATTGATCGGGCTGACAAAATTACTGAAAATTCTGTAAACAGAAAATGAGAGAAAATTGAGCATGTGCAGGATTTCTAGAAACTAACAAGACAACCCTAGTTAATGTGATGCGTATATCATGCAATCTCAATGAAAATGTGGTCTTGAAGAATTAAGACTTCATCAGTGTCAAAATGACAAATCATATAATCAGAGAGAAAACGCCACCATCAAACTTTCTCAATGATGATCACATTATAGTAAATACACACACACACACACACACCAATATATTGATGTGTGCAGGGGAGCATCTTTTTCTTTCTCTTTTCTTTCTTTTATTTTTATTTTTTCGGTTTACGCATGTGCACATCTTCTTTTATGATTCACAAACAATCGCATCATATTTTCTATCCTCATTTCTTTAATTTCCATTGATATATAATCATATATATAAATATTTATTATTATTAATAATGCTGATTGATTCTAAGGGAGGCATGCAGCCAAAGGAAGGCATCAAGCTTGTCCTTTGAAATTGAAAGACAGCGCCACCAGAATGTGCTTGAAATTAAGCAAACACATCAACTTTTGGTCCCCACATATCTAAGTAAGTAGCTCAGGGATTTTAATAAGAGAACATGGAAATGGAAACTATATGCATTTGCTTCGTGTCAACCAAATGATGCTGCCTGTTATCTCCATCTGTCTATCCCCACTTTGGTGTCTGATCGATGATGGTAGTATATTAATTAATTCTCCTTTTATATGTACCTAGGCAACTTAATTATATATTAGTTTAATTATCAATAAAGTTGTTGTCTTTAATTAATAATAACAATCATGATGATTATGATAATGATAATTAATATGTAAAATCACATAGTGATGCCAAAAAGGCAAAGCCTAGAGGCAATATGCTCCCTTTAAAGTTGAAAAGTTGAACCACCAAGAACACAAAGGGGTGGCTCTGCTTCCTTCTAACTTTCCCAAAGCAGTGCGGCACTTGAAACATAGAACGTGAAGTTTTGAACTTTAAAAAAAAATTAATGCTAAAAAAAGCACATAGTGATAGATAGATTTAGATAGATGGATAGAGAGAGAGAGAGAGAGAGAGGGATGACAAAATTAATGTTAACTGCTACGTAGACGAGGTTGCCTGAGGAGACACTAGCTACTTCTACTGATGAAGGATGGACCATTTGGATGGAAAAAAAATTATGTTTAACAAAGTAATTAATTTTGAGACTACAATCTTACAACTGAAACTTTAACCACCCAATGATTCAGGGAAAAAAAGTTAATTCTAAACTACAAGAGGAACGACACTGTTATATCAGATATAACTACTGCACTAATTTCCCTTGATTCAATGTGTTCTCTTATACACGTGAGGATCCTATTTACCTCGTCTTTAGTTTTTCTCTATGGATTATGAACTCTAATATTAAGATCTTAATATTTTTATAATTAATACAACCCTTTTTTTTGTATAGACATCTAACCAAATCAAATTCAAGTATTGTTAGACGGCAGTTGATCCCTCAAAGATTTTTTTTGTATTCACATAGACTCAAATTACTTTAGACATTATGTTTAAGTAGCTAAAACCCCTTCCACTGAAATTAACGCCGTCTATCAACCTTTGCTCTATCTACAACATAAAAACTAATGACACGTGATGAGTATCCTTGGCACGTGAGGGTGAGGGGGATAATTAGGTTAATGAAATGATGAAGTGGGCCCCAAGGAAGCGCTGGTACGTGCGAGAGAGGGGAGAGGGTGGGATTCACGTGACATGAAAAGAAGGTTGGGATGTCAATTTTGGTGAATTGGGTTAGCAGTTGGAAAAATAAAGCAAATTAGTGTGTTTTGTTTCGCCCTCTCAATTGATTGTTTGAGTAAAAATGATTAGCGAATTGGAGAGTCTTGAGAGATTTAATTGCAAAATTAATTAATTAATTAAAAACCTTCAAGTTGCATATGGAACAAGACAATTCCTACTTTCTCCCATTTCCCCATCACGTAATCCTACTTGCATTTCAAGGGACCAAAACATTTGTCAATCCCTAATTCAATATTTAATAATTAACTATTAATTACTAACTTAATTATTATAATCCAGCGTCTTAGCTTGTTGCTAATAACCATTTACCCAGCTTCTTATAAACGAAGAACAAGCCAGCATATATATCATCACCGTATATTTTTATAACCTAATCAAGCTCATGACGTACGTACGTGTATATAAATAATGTGTATTATTATTAATCATCAAAGTCCACACTTTATATTTAAGTTTTTTTGTGCACGTCAATGACTACAATTAGTTATAAAAATATATCCATGTTCTCATTGTTAAGTATTTATTCAAACTCTGCATTTTTCTTCTCTTACCTTCTTTCCTATGAAATTTCGACCCATAATTTATAATATTTACAAGTAATCAGGAATTAGTCTTGTTGATGAAGTATCAATGCATAAGCTATTGAAAGGACATTAATTAATTCCTTGCATTATTATAATAATCGTGCCATTATTATTATTTTTTTTAAAAAAGAGAGAACATATATAGAAGGGAAAATGAGCGTTCAAATCGCTTAAAAGCTGTTTTTGTGTCTCTATAATTGAAGATATGATACGCTCAACCGAAGAAGTTGCACATGCAGTGAATATGGATATTGTATATGAACGATATGTTCCCAACTGAATGGAAAAAAAAAAAAAAGGAAAATAAAGATTGGGTTAACAAAAAAGATGGGCAAAGTTATTGGAATTTCAGGTGGCAACATCAATATTCAAACTCCACTTTTTCACATGGCGAATATATATGGCACATGCATGTATCCTAACCGTTTGCTATTTAATTCAAAATTTTTCATCTTTCTTTTGGTACCAATATGGAAACATGTCTCCAAGTTATATTAAAATATTGTTATTCACCATCACCTTGAAAAAATATTTCTTCTCTACCAAAAAAAGTATCCCTTTCAAATTCAGCCACAAAAATATTAAATATAGTTTTTCGTCGGAATAAAAGAAATTATTTGACAGAAATTTCTTGTTCCCCAGTTGATATAAGACTAGCGTAATTGTATTTTATTTCATTTAAGGCTATTGAATAGTGGTTGGTTAAGTTTTAGCTAGTTTTTATTCCTCAACAGTCATAGTTATATATGAAGAGGTTAATTATTTATGGGAGATGCTAACTAATTTTTTTTTCCTTCTTTGAATGGGAAAAGGGAGGAAATGACAAGGCTGATAAAAACATTAAAGAGGTTATATTTAATAGTTCATATTATGTGTCATAGTATCATATAATTAATTAAGGGCCAAAAAATATTACTCTCTTTGGTCCTTAATATATAAGATCTAATTCAAAAAAAAAATTGAAAAAAAAAATATCTTTTATCAGAAATTGGAGGGAGCATATTAATATAAAGTTTTCAAAGTTTAATTTGCAGTGATTTTTAAAACACGGATCCGGGTTTTTGGCAAAGGCAGGCAACTTTATTTATGTAAAACAGAGGGATAGATTTCAACAAAACTAACTAATTAAATTAAGGGGCTACTTTCTTGGTGCATATATAGATAACAATTTTTATTGCTATATGCCGCAATTTTTTATTAAGCACGACTTTCATGTCATTACAATTAATAATTTATATACACGGTTTAAAACTATTCTTAACAAAAATACTGTATGCTTAAGGCATATATCATTCCTTTACTTGAGAAAAGATTTTTTTTAAAAAAAATAATTATTTGAGCTACTGGTTTAACTAAGCTTAATTAAACCATTAGATAAAACGATAATTATCATAAATGATCATAAATGAAAACGTTAACAACTCGTGTGTGTGTGTGTTTTGAAATGATCGTTAAAACGAAATTAATAAAAAAAAAAATAGAGTAATTATGAAAGGCTAAACCGAGAGGGAAAATGAACATGGCCCAACCTCAAAGCGGTTAAGGGTACTTTTCAGACATTACATATCTTTACTCTCTTAATCTCTCTCCCAAAACCTAACTTCTCCCTTCCTCATCTTTTGCCACGGCACGTGCCATCCATCCCTTCATCTATACTGTTCCCTTCTCCTTTTTCTCCTTCTTTATTATTATTATTATTATTATTATTTATATTATATTTTATAAAAATCTTTCTTATTCTATTTCTGCTTGTCTCTCCCTATCTTACTTGTATTGGGCTATTAATGAATTTGGGGCACTTGAATCCTCTCAAATAGCCTTACCAACTGAGAGGGCTACGTGCGATTCGCAATCATTACCGGGGGCAATCTTGTCATTCCACTCCATCCAAAGATGGTGGTAGTTTGGATCATTGAGATGACTTTCTACTCACCTTATCTTTATTTTATTCCGTAGTTTGCGTTCATTTCCAAACAACGTATTCCAATAACAATACTATTTTTTTCCAACAAAAATCCCATCCATGCCATTTTCGTCATTTCACGCCCCCTCAAAAACTAATCAACCTCCATAAAAATTGTTAAGAGCGTCAGAACCTTGTGGTTAAGCATAGCCCCGGGATAAGGTCATTATGGTCATTCCAGGCGGTGAATATTATTTTTTTTTGGGGGGTACGTGGAATTAATTAGAGAAGGAAAAAGACACCATTGGAGGGGGGGAAACAAAAAGGAGGAGGGTAAGAGTGAAGAGAAGGGAAGAAGAGAGACCGCGTCCCTTTCCTCTCTCGGGTCTGTGTGGCTTATTTATTTAAATAAACAATATAATAAGGGGGGGGGGGGGGGGGGGAGAGCCCCCCACAAACACAAGGCTTTGGTTTGTGAATTATATTAATTTTGGTTGGGAGAGTAAGTTGCATCTTTCTTTTTCCAGAAGTGATTTCAAAAACACTTACTGCAACCAGCAACAAAGAGAAAGAAAAGGAGAGAGAGAGAAAGAAAGGGACGACAGGCGACAGAGCGACAACACAGCCCCGAAAGGAAAAAATAAAAATTAAAAAGAGAGAGAGAGAAGAGAGAGTAAGTGAGTGTGTTTTTGTGTGTGTGTGAAAGAAAGCACAGAGAGAAGAAATTGAACAAGCTTTCAATACCGCAGAAGGGAAAACGATGTCTGAGAGCTTTACATCCTTTCATACCCTGCAACTCTAAGAGGTACCTCCCTTATATATTTGTGGGTCTATATATATATATATATCTATATTTATACATGAACACAGCTGAAAATGATGAACAGCAAGTAATTTTTTTTACATGAGAGAAGGTGGCTGCTGCTAGTAGATAGCCGCGCTCTTCATGACTCTCCCTTCTCTATATAATTGACTTCAATTACATGATGATGGGTTTTGTGGGAATTAATTTTGGTTGTTCTAAGGCTGATCCTTAGTTACTGAATTCAATTATTGGACAGCACTTTGTGGGTAAGTTTGAGGAGAAAAGAAGATGATGAACAAGAAGGAGATTGTAACATGGGAATAGCAACACCGACAGTGCTTCCGCCGATTCTTTCTCACTCCGGCAAGCCCCACCATTCATTTTCCTCCATAATAGACTCCAATTCTATGTCCCAAGATTATCACCAAGGAATCTTCACCTTCGAGAGACCCCCAACTCTAACTCAGCAACAGCAACAACAGCAGCACCAGTTAGCGCAGCAGATCCGGAGAGACAAGGTGAGGGTGCAAGGGGGGTTGGACCACCCGCCCCCGCCGCTTGTGGGTATTGAGGAAGAAGAATCTGGAAACCTTCCCGTTTATGAAACCGGCGGGATGTTATCGGAGATGTTCAATTTCCCTCCTCCCGGCGCCACTGCCACTGAATTGTTGGAACAACAGCATCAACAACAACCGGCCGCGGCCATGTATCGGACCGCCAGGCCACAACCGCTGGCCACGGATTGGTACAGACAAGGGATGTTAAGTGGGCTGGGGGATTCAAAGAATCAGAATAGCCGTGAAAATACTAGTATACTAGAGCACCATCACCATCACCATCATCCTCATCCTCAGATTTCAAGCATGAATGCCGACTCAGCCGCCGCCATGCAGCTTTTTCTGATGAACCCGCAAACAAGATCGCCTTCTCCGACGACTCAAAACCACACTCCTAATTCAACTTCTCTGCAAGGCTTCAGTACACAAGGAGGGGGTTTTGGTCCATTCACATGGGTCCCTCATAGCTCTCAGCCAGGAGCGGCGGGAGGTAATCCACCACCACAAATTGGAGGGGTTATGGAAGCTCAGGGGCTTTCGTTATCATTATCGTCGTCGCTGCAACATTTGGAAGCGGTAAAAGCCGAGGAATTGAGAATGGGAGAGAGTGGGTTTCTGTATTACAATCAAGGATCAGGAGGAGGAGGGCCTTCTTCGTCTGGTGGTCAATATCCGTACAAGACATTGCATTTCCAAGGGTCGTCCGTAGTCGGGGCGGGTCAGAACCATGTGGGGTTCGGGTCGTCGTCATCATTAGGGGTGGTGAACGTGCTGAGGAATTCAAAGTACGTGAAAGCTGCACAAGAATTGCTTGAAGAATTCTGTAGTGTTGGGAGAGGTCAGTTCAAGAGGAACAAGTTCATCAGACAAAACTCAAACCCTAGTTCCAATTTTCCTCCTCCGGCCACCGCCGCCGCTACAGGTTCTTCTTCTTCATCTAAGGATCCTCCTCCTTTGTCATCGGCCGATAGGATTGAGCATCAGAGAAGGAAGGTCAAACTTCTATCCATGCTTGACGAGGCATGTCATCTCTCTCTCTCTCTCTCTCTCTCTCCCTCTTTCTCTCATCCTTAAAGAGTCAAGGTCTCACCCCAATCTTTATTCTTCTTTTTTTTCTATTTGCTCCATTAATATAATTAAATTAAACTACAGGGAATGAACAATTTAATCATAACACAGTTCTGTTCTCTCCGGCCGGTATCTTGAATTATTATATAGACCCAGAGAGAACAAAGGCCGGCTGGTACTATAATAGGGTTCCATCGTAGAATCATCAGTTGTTTGGTGCTTAATTGATTTATGTTTTTTCATTTTATTAGAGCCTATTCATTATTTTAATACATCCATCTGATTGGTAGGAGTGATTTGAGATTAGTTTGGTGAAAACCATGAGAGAGAAAGAGGGAGACTTCTATTATAGAACAAGCGACGTTCCTACTGTTTAGTAATTTAGATTAAACGATAGATAATTGACCACAATATATATAATCCCACTCACACCCATATTACGTAGGAATTAGTTGCTATGAAATGCCATTGCCACTCCCACTCCTCTCCTCTCTTTTCTCTCCTTCCTAAAAGTGATCCATCAGCCATTGTTATCATATCTCAGTTGACCAAGAACGCGTGGGTCTTTCTTCCTTTTCTTCTTCTTCTTTAATTATCAGTTTTTTTCCCTTTTCATTAAAAAAAAAAAAAAATAGTTTCAACAACCTACTAAACCCAAAGGATATTCTATTCTCGCCTCTCCCTCCTTAACAACCATTTGTACCCCGAATCTTTCGATCCCTCCGATCGACTCAGACATCTATAAGGTTTTTCCCAATCACGTTTGTACATCACCTGCCTGTCAAATTAATTATACATGAATACGCATTCTGACTTGGTTCTCACATTTTGCTTGTGTTGATGAACAACACACATATATGTTTTCCTTCATTAATTATTTAACTATCCAACGCTATCGAGTCACGAATCAAAGACATTAAAAGCATACAAATATATAATGATACATCTGCATGCATTTACCGTACACACTTGGAGGAAGCTGATCAGAGTATTATAGTAAACTTGGTGGTGGTGCAGGTGGATCGGAGATACAACCATTACTGCGAACAAATGCAAATGGTAGTGAACTCATTTGACATGGTGATGGGATTCGGGTCGGCTGTGCCGTACACGGCCTTAGCTCAGAAGGCGATGTCACGGCATTTCCGGTGCCTGAAGGACGCGATAATGGCGCAGCTGAAGCACAGTTGTGAGTTGCTGGGAGAGAAGGACGGAGCAGGAAGCTCAGGGATCACCAAAGGAGAGACACCAAGGCTGAAGCTTCTAGAACAAAGCCTGAGACAGCAGAGAGCCTTCCACCAGATGGGGATGATGGAACAAGAAGCATGGCGACCACAAAGAGGCCTCCCTGAGAGATCCGTCAACATTTTGCGAGCCTGGCTTTTCGAGCATTTTCTTCATCCGTACGTCGTACTCTCACCTTTTTTTTTTTCTCGTTTGATATTTACGTAACATGTAATGATATGATGATGGTTAAGAGGGGAAAAGCAGGGGTTGTCTAGGATAATTTAAGAGAGGGTTAAGGTGTGTCCGACTATTTGAAGTATTTTTTTAGGTGTATTTAGTGTCTTAAAGTATTTTGTGGTGAATCTAGTCCTTGAGGTGAGGTATTTTTTTTGATGCATCGAGCATCCTGAAGTATTTTTTCAAACGCGTTCAGTACCATAAACTAGTTTTTAGTGTATCCAATGCCCTGATGTATTTTTTTCGTGTGTCTCAAACACCCTAAATTATCTAAATTATTAAATACAAAATTGCATAAAAAACACTTCAGGGTGATGTGCGTATTTAAAAAAAAAAACTTTAAAGTGTAGGGTGTATCATAAATTATTTTAGGATATTAAATATACTTAAAAAATATTTCAATATGCTAGTTGTAGAAACAAAGAGAGAAAAAGGAGAGTACGGGTAAGAGAGAAAGAGAAGATAGAGTGTCGTGGATCGAAAAGCCATAATTGAAGAGCCGTACTGGATCATCGTTTAGAGCAACAGCGAGCAAAGCAGTAACATATTGCGGTATCCTTTGGGAGGTATTTTGCGAGCGAAAAGCTGTAAAAGATGATATGTGTGTGTGTGGCTTTACTGCTATATATCTCAAACTTCAATTTCTTTTCCCGCTAGATTAAGTGATCATTATGAGAAAGAGAAGAGAGAGAAAGTGGTCAGGGTGGGCAGTGATATACTTTGCTTCTGTTATAGGAGCCAGGAGGAGGAGGAAATAGATCTTTTCTTTCTTTCTTGGTCTTTAGATTGTGACGCCCATGAAGAGAAAGGAGGGAGGTTAGGGGAAGGGTACAGAAAGCTCCGTGTCTCTTTTTACGGTTATGGCAATGAAAGGACTGTGATGTCATTTCCTGGTCTCTTTCTCAGGTATCCAAGCGACGCTGATAAGCACCTGCTGGCTCGACAGACTGGCCTCTCCAGAAATCAGGTTCGTCTCATTCCCCTCTAGAGAGAGAAGCTTATTAATGACAATTCTTAGCCTGTGTTCCTAATGGAACACACACACGCATATATATATATATATATATATGACATATTCACACGCGCGCGCGCGCAAGGGACCAGCAGTAATATCAGATGCATGTTACATGGTTTTGGTCTTTTGGCTTTTGGCTTTTGGCTTTTGTTTCTCTGCTTTCTCTCCTGTCTTTCTTTTCTTTTAGACAAAAGACAACCGCAACGGAGGTTTTCTTGTTTTTTCTTTTCTTTTTCGGTTTTCTCCTCTTTAATGTTTTTTTGGGTGAAATAAAATAAAAGTATCTTTAACATTTTACTTCGGATTCTTTTTCCTTGGTGGCATAAATTCTGAAATTAAACGAGAGCAGAGATAAGTACAGAAGCAATGAGACCCGAAAGTTTGCTGTTTTCGAATCTCTCTACGACTCCCTTCACTACTTTCTCTCTGTCACTTGTCTTCTTCTCTCTCTCATATCAAATGTCTTCACCAAACTCCTCAATCGGAATCATAAATATGGGAAATAAATGTGTACTTTCTCAAAAATTTATATGTGTGTGTGTGTGTGTATCCGTCCCCTCTCCCTCGTGGTATTTTCCTCAAAGTATTAAGAGTGCCTTCATCATATCTACTGCTAATGCCATTTTTATGCTACTTTCATACATGCTAATTATTAATCATTCATGTCCTTTTTTGCATAAACTAGCAAAAGCACAGTTTTTTCCTGCATCATCCTTATCATTTTTTTCACATCAGCATTTTGTATTTTTTTCCTGAAAAACAAAAGTTTGAAGTGGTCCTAGCAATTTACGTTGTTACCATACAGAACCCTTTTGCGTGTATAAACCTAATCATTTTTGTCCATGTGTCCTGCACTAATAATGTAGTACTTTGTATTTTCCCTAGAAAAACAAAAACAAAAAAAAAGCCCATAAGCTAGAAGAATAAAAATAGTACATGCATGCATGTAATTAACTGCGTTGGATCAGAAAACCAAAACCTATTTGCCTAGATAGACATGGATCCACGCTATTCAGGGAAGCGAAGACCTAATTAGATCATTCTCGAAGCACTGTCGCCTGTTAGAAGAATCTGCTGATGAATAGTTTTACGCCTAGCCTTATCATATAATCATAGGGCAGATTCCACGGTGCCTAATCACTGTTTAGGAACTCACGTACGTACAATCCTTAATGAGTCAGAAATCACTCTTTTTTTAAGGGAAAAAAAATAAATTAACACATAAGCACCTATGACCTGACATACATAAAAAATCCATTTGTTAAAATATGAACAAAAATCCGATGGTGGTGCATTATTAATTTGTGTTATTTAGGCATATATTTATTTCTTATATTTATATTCAGACTCATTGTTCATTCATAAAGTGCTAAATCATCTCCATAAATGTGACAAATTGACATATACTCCCTCAGTTCCAAAATGCAAGTTTTGAATTTGTGAATGATGTGTTATAAAAAACAAGCTTCATTTTATACACATTTTTCAACTTTACTCCCATTGACTGTATTTATTTTTCTCTTACTCAACCTCTTTACAAATAAGGGCATGTTTGAAAAAAAAAATACATACTTGTTATTCTTAACTAATTTTAACCATTTTCTTGATAAACGTAAATAGATTATTTGAAACTTACTATTAGAGACGGAGGGTGTACTATAAATAGCTATCATTGGTCAAGAATATCAACTACTCTTTATTTTGAAGTTTTGTTCAGTGCTATTTAAAATTGGCACTAGTAATCAATAGTGATTGTTACATGTATATTTATTTATTTGAATTTATATGTGTGTGTATAGAATGGAAGAGGGTGAATTAAATCATTAATATAATGGAGGCGTGTGAACTTGAATGTTTGTGCAGGTATCAAACTGGTTCATTAATGCCAGGGTGCGGCTGTGGAAACCTATGATAGAAGAAATGTACCAACAAGAACTTAAGGAAGTTGAAGGAGAAGAGAGAGAAGAAAGGAGCCAAAGCAACAACAGCAACCTTCTCGCACAAACTCCAACCACAGCAGGAGCAACTTCAACAGAAGCAGCGCCACCACCATCCACAACACCAACAGCGACACTCACAACAACACCAACAACGACACTCACAACAGCAGCAGCAGGCAAAAGATCCCAAATCAATGCTTCTGATAGCGACCCTTCACTCGTTGCAATCAATAATACCCAACCCTTCTCGGAATCCCAACCAAACCTCTCTTCCTCTGCCATCACCACCACTCCAGCCGCCGCACTTGCCGCCTCCTCTGAGGTGGCGCCACCCTCGTCTCAGTGCTACGACTCTGCAGACCTGCTGATGCCCCCTCACAGATCAATGGCCACAGCAGATGACACGTGTCGCCACGGCAGCCTCATTGCAGCAGATTACGGGACCGCCTCTGGTAACTCTGACATTGGTTCTACTCTCATTAGGTTTGGGACCACCGCCGGTGATGTTTCTCTCACCCTAGGGCTTCGCCACGCCGGCAACATCCCTGAGAAAGCCTCTCCTTTCTCTGTTAGAGACTTCGGAGGCATTTGAAGAACTACTACTTCCCATATTTTACATATTTATTAAATGATAATATCCCATCTTATATAGGCAGTAATTGCTTATTATATTATTATGAGAAAAGGGAAACACTTTTTTTTCTTCTTCTTCACTTTTTATATTCTCTCATGTTCCTCCCTCTTAGATTTGCACTATTATTGGAGTAAAGCAAAATGGGGATACAATATGAGAAAAATAGCGTTACTATTACATTATAGCTAGCTTCTTGTATAATTGTATAGTAGGTTGTTTTAATTTCTATATTTTCCCCCCTCCATCCATCTATATGTGTACTCAAGGTTTGTACTTCAATTTCATAGGACTTGAACTCATTTATCACCAGAATAACAGGAGCTTATATTTCTGGTATGGAGAGAATGCATTCTTTTTGTAGATTTTTTTTTTTTAAAAAAAATCAATGTATTGTTCTAAGAATATCGCTACAAATTATTAAAACAAATATCCTACTTTTAATATATTATGTCCTCAGTTTAGTTTTCATTAGGGGCTTGTTTAGTATGAGGGGAGGGGAGTGAGAGTGAGTGGAGGAAAAATTTTTGAGTTCGATTTAAAAAAAAAAATTAGAGATTGAAGTGGGATTAAAAACTATTAATTAATTTTTCTTTCTCTTTTATCTTACGTCTTTTTATTAAAATTTTTATAAATATATTTTTGATGAAAAGTTTTTGTAATTATATTGATGATATGAAATTCTCACAGCTACACTAATAGCAAAAGTGATAGTAAAACTAATTTCAGTCGTCACTGATTATTTTAATTTTTCTACTAATAATAGTATCCCTTACTCTTTAAATTGTTAACGTAACCATTTGTTAGCAACTTGACTTGATTATAAAAGGGTTTGCATTACTTAATGCAAAGTAAGATATAGAAAGGCTAGAGGCGAAAATTTGACCCAATTTAAAAATACGTACTAATTACAAATTGAGTGTTATGTCTTGACTTTCTAATTAAACTTCTCTCTTTTTAATTTATTTAAAGCATATTTACCTATTGAAAAAAAGAAAGAGATGTGTCATATTTACCTAATGCAAAAATTTTAAGTCCTCCTTATAAATTAAGGCAACAAATATGTTAGTTCATACTAGCCACTAGCTAATAAATGAAGGCTCTCAATTTCTGATCTCATTAACCATCCCACGGGCTAACAAATATGTTAGTGTTTTTTTTCTAACAGAACGATGTTCCATGACACTCTCATTGTCTGTGCTCTATGTTTCTGAACTCATCCTTTTCTTTCAGAAGTTATCGAGAAAATTTGAATTGTGAGCTCACTTTTTTGTGGCCATTTCTTCTTTTTAAATCCCCCAAAAAATTAAGAACAGGATCATTATTACTATTTATATCCTATAGCTATTATCAGCAGCAGATAACATCGGCTTAAGCACGTTTAGAGAAAAAGAAAGGGAAGGGTACGTAGTAATTAAATAAAGGAAAATTACAGTCAGCCCCTTAGGTGGCAAATTAAGTTCAGTCAATCTCCAACACTTTTTGAAACTTCGTTATACCCCATGGTCAAAATGAAATTAATTTTTGTAGGTGAAAAGATAATAATGCCCTTACTTTATTTGTCTTGTAAATTGTTTTATTTATCTTGTAAATACCCAAATTCGTCTTGTGAATTTTCATATTTGTCTTGTAAATAGCTAAAATGTTTTTAATTCTCTAGATTTTTTGGAATCTCTTTATTTGTTTTGTAAATATCTTTGTTTGTCTTGTAAATGGTTAAAATGCTTTTAATTCCTTAGGTTTTTTTAAATCCCTTTATTTGTCTTATAAATGCCCTTATTTGTTTTATAAATCTCTTCTGGAAAAAAAAAAATAAAAGTATGACATCATTATCTTTTCACCCACAAAAATTAATTTCATTTGACTACGAGGTGTAGTAAAGTTTTCTAAAGTTTGGAGCTTGATTGAAATTAATTTGCTATAGAGTGAGCTGCCTAAATTTTTCCCATTAAATAATCCAGGCCAAGATTTGTTAAAATTTTCAGATTTCCAATTCGGTCAAAACTTTCAAACAATTATGACTTGCATTGTTTGTACGTATAAGGCAGCTTTTCTGGTGGATTTCATATTACGAGTGCTGCACAGAAAAAAGTGGATAAAAAACACGGAAACTTTTTGTATCTTAGATGGGGAAAATAACTTACACACGTACTTGCTTAATGCTTATATGAACGGTAATTATTATCCTTTAGAATCATAAATTTCATAATCAGTACTCTCCTCTTTAATTTCCATTTAAGTTTCTACTGTTCTTCAGATGCTAATGCATCATCAGAAAATAAAAGTCTGAATCCTGAGTTCCAGTACATGCACGCTTTAGGTAAATTCATACTATATACGTAAATGTAATAAAAATTGTGTAATAGGGTTAATTAATTGTGTTGTTGTCGTCCTGGGAAAACAACCCCTCAACGCCACGTTTTTGGCGTAAAATCGATCCAAAACAAGAAGATGCAACTTGCAAAAGCAACAATCACCTGTCACCTAATATATATCTTTCTTCTTACTATTTCAGAAGCAAACCTCCAAGAATAAGTTTTCTTTCCTAGGAGGCTATGACCTGCTGCAACCGCCAATCCCTGCTGCTTTCTCTGAAGATTCTAGCCAAGTTAAATTTAATTTCTTGCATTATACACGAAAAGTTTCACAAAAACGTATATATATAATCCCAAAGTAAAGTTTTGGGATTTACGTTAAAATGATATGACAGTAGTGGTTATAATAATTTCTAGGCTCATTTTATAGGCAGACCCAGTCACTGAAAAACCAGATCCGCTGATCTTCAATCATATATGTACATTTAAAGCAACGTCACTTTCACTGTATTCAATTTACCAAGCTAGCTAGCCCATTAATCAATAAAATTTGTAAACACTGAATCGTTTCCCAGATCTAAGCAATGAGGTCTTGTGAATGGACCATCCTATACATATGTAGAGAACTGTCACAGAGTTTTGCAGCACATATATATTACAGGACCACATGCCAAAAGGCTGCTTCTTAGAGAGGCTGAGCTATAGCGATTCAAAAATTGTTTTATCATCCTTTGACGGATGCCACAACACGTTTACTCTGATGTTTCGTACTCAGGAGAAGCTAGTTTCATTTTTGTTTTAAGTAAGAAGCAATAATTAAATAATTAAATATACTAAATTTTTGTAGGGCAAGTGTGGTTGAAGCTCATTGAATGTTAATTGGTTGTGTATGAAATAGAAGATTGTTCATTGATTATTACGAGGACCAAGAGAGAAGAGAGAGAGAGAGAGAGAGAGAGAGAGTTGAATAAGAAGCCCTAATGGAGGGAAAGGGAAACCCCACTTCAGAATGGTTTATTTGTCTTCACTGACTTTGGCCCCTGCAACGTAACATAACTTCCCCCATTCAGTGGGGAAACAAACTGACGAAAATTTTTCATTATACTATATATTTATTTATGAAAGTACCCCACTTGCATGGCAGGCGGGTCCCACATCGACATGATTCAGTTTTTGGGCCAGGGCCCATCCATGTCTTTGCCCTCTCGCTGCAATTTTAGGTATCGGAAATAAATGGAGGTGCTGCTCGCATAATGTTAACAGGGCTAACACACACACGTACACACACACACCCACACGTCACCTGTGGATAAGCCCTAGTGGAGCCTCTAGGCCACGTGGTGGTACCAATTTCACGGTTCCGATACAGTACGGTAGGCTCCACCCTACACCCTCCTTCGTATTCTATTGGTCTCACCCTGGCACCACCTTTCATTTTTATTACCTCCTTTGATTATATAAACAAAACCTATTCTTCTTCCTAATCTTAGATAAAAATCTTTACTTTACTCGTACCCATTTCAAAACGTGGCTGCATGTCTTTTAATCATTAAGATCTTGTTTATTATTATAGTGTGCATGAGGTTTGTTTTTGGGTATGACTTCGTCCACTTCAATCATTTGAGTGTAATATCGAGATGACTTTATTTGCACAAGCAGATTAAGACGGGGTGAAATTAAGAACTTGTCAAAGCTTGCTTTTTTGGTATATATACAGTAAGTTTTTGTGAGGGAAAAAAGGTGGGGAATCAATCATGATTCAATATTGGAGGTGAGGATAAGGTAGGGTTAAAGGACGAGTGTGACACATGATAGGCAATGTGTATTTACAAAAAGCACATTGATCCAGCAAATCATCACTCATCAGGTTCAGGACCACTCGTCCTGCACCAAAAAATGTCCATCATCTTACACCACAAAATTAAATGTTTTCTATATATACACATATATTTCTTTGGAGAATAAAATTCCTCAATTATATGATTAATTATTCATATATATCAGTCATGAGATGCAACAGTAAACGAAAGAAGGACTTACTATTCACTACTCCGGATGTTTGTGTTACTTATGGGAAGTAGTTTGACGAAGCAAGGTAGAAATTGTGAAAACGGTAGTGAAAGATTGTATATTATTTCAATACCAGCGAATGCATATATACAAGAATGAACCTCACAACTCTCGGATCTGAATAATACACTACACTACTATCTTTGACTTATTTATTCTCTCCCCGCAATATTCAGTGGTGCACATAATATATAACAATATTAATATTTATATCTGATTTCCAACAGAAATTAAGAAAAGCAAAATGAATAGAAAGAGAAGAGAGGGAAATCAAATCAAGAAAACGCAGGTGCCAGAAAGGCTTTTTGCCAAAAGCAGCTGCACTAAGAGCATCAATGATCTGAACAAGTTTGGACTTTGGTCCGTGATTCCTTTGCACCCATCTCTCTCATTAATTGTATATTGGCAATTTTCTAAGGGTCTCTCTCTGCACGAGTCGTTGTTCTCAGGTTCATCCCCAAAGATTCTACCAAAAACTTACTGCATGCATTTCACAACAAAGCCGCATGGTAACACACACTAACTCGAAAAATTCCAAGTACGCATTTAAGGAATGAAGCGGGCAGTAGATTCCTCTATCAAAAAATTGTAAGTTTTGATTGAAAACGATGGAGAGAAAGAATGGCATCTTTTTGGGATTCCAAAGCGATGGCGAAAGAAATTGTGTGTGTGTGTGTGAGAGAGAGAGAGAGAGAGAGAGAGAGACAGAGTGATGGAGACGCGAAAGAGACTGAAGGAATGTCTTGGTTTCATTTGATTTGGGGGGGTATGCGACAGATAAGAACAAAGCATCTAATTGTGTGTTTGAATTTTGAAGATTAAAGAGAGACAAGAGATTGGAGGCGTGAAATTTCAAAGTACACATCCACATGCACATGTTGGAGGGGTTGGTGATGGAGTTACCATATATGAGAATCAAACTTAGGGGAATTAAAAAGTGGGGTTGGATACCAACAAAGTTAGATCCAGTTCATAAGAAGCTGGCTCATAACTTACAATATCGTAAATTCAAATCTTATTGGTGATGTAAAATCCTTGTTGATAAACCATATGTAAGTATTTTTTTAAGTATTTTTTAAATCTTTAGACATATTATAACTTAATGAGCCATTACAAACCAACTCGCCTAAACTTTATATTAAAAAAGGGTGGAGTTGGATTACCTGCAGGCATTTCATTGGCTGCTAAAGCATGTATGAATGCTATAAAAAAAATGTTTTTAAAAAAACTACCTTCAATTAGATGCCACGATTATTGTATCAAAAAATGGGTGGAGGTGAATTGAATATTGAATAGTATGATAGTTATATAGTGGGAGCACAAGCATGTTTCACACACTACCATTTGTCTTGTTCTTGGTCGATCCTATATTGTATGGTCAATGTCACATCACATGGACGTCCCCACTCTTTCACTATCCCCATATCCCTTTTTTCACCTTACTTTCCTTGTTATTTTTCCTCATTTTACTTTTGTTGTTTTCTCCTTTTATTTCTCCCTCCTCTCCCTTTCTCTACAATGTTTTTCTATTAGTATCAATATCAAATGTTCATTAAAAGACAGTTTGTCTCCGAGTGATTTGATTTTGGTCTTCTTGAACCCAAGGGAATAATACTTTTTGTTATCTTATACAGCCTACAATATGTTTCCCACCATTGTTTGCCTAGTTCTTGCGGTTATCCTCACTTGTCTTTTTTTTTTTCTTTCTTTCTTTTTTCAATCGTGACTCATGTATATATTCATAAAGGTTTTGACAAAACCTAATATTAAGAAAGACTCAACAAAAGAAATTGGTGTCACTGGCAGGGCTACCAGACCCCACCTTTGTTGAATACTTGTTGATATTAATATTCTATAAAGATAGGCTAAAATCATAAGATTTAGAGGCGGAGCATAGTCTAAATAAAAAAGGTTATTGTAATGATTTATCCTATATATTTCTTATACTACATGTTTTTATTTTTTTCCCCAGAAAAGGACAATACGTATGTCTCCTATCTTTAATTACTGGAAGTGTTCATTAAGTCTGGTTGACCTAATCTTGCCTAGCAGACAGGGTCGCACTAGGCCAAGTGAGGCCCCAAGCAACATGTCCTCCGCACCCAGCCTGGCCTGGGACATACATACAACGAAATTAAAAAAGTAAAAAATAAAATGCAAATGACTCTGCAAAACTAAGTTTATAATTTTCAGTTTACTAACGTTGCCCACACCAGAATTTTGTAAATGGTAGACAGCCTCATGTACGTCTGTGATGGGAAAAAAAAAAGTAATGAAATTAGACAAATAATAGTCGCCCCAACATAAAAAACAATAGTGATAAGTGATAACAATATAATATCCTTGTAACATAGAAAGTACTACCTCCGGTCCTAAATATAGGATAAAGTTTCTATAAACTTTGTCCTATATTTAGGACCGGAGGGAGTATAATATATATCTACGTTAAACGTCATGTTTGTAGAGAAAAAAAGATATGATTCCAAATTTTCATTAAGAAAACAATATCACATTATGGCAAAAAAGATTCACTTGAAAGTTGAAACTAGCTCCAATTGTAAGAATAATGAGGATAGGATATGGATAAAACGTTTTGATTCAAACCCTTTTGATAACCGCTTGCCAAAAAATACTCCTGATATATATATATATAGGGAGAATTACACAAGGGTGCCAAGGAAGAGAAAAAATTACAATCAAGTCCCATGAAATTATTAAATTGCATTAAAGTCTCATGAGAATTATATTAAATTAATTTAAAGTGAGAAATTGCCACTTTAGCCTTGTTAATTTGAGCAACTAACGATAAGTCCGAGTGTTATAATGACAAGTTCTTAAGTCGTTACTGGTTCCCTAATTGGCCATTGATTGCACTCTAACTTGTTATTGGGCACCCTGAATTGTGAGGGTAAGGTGGTCTTTTCATAATTCGAATTAATGTAGACCAGGTCCTAAAGGATTTCAATGCAATTTGATGATTTTAAGGAACTTATTTGTGATTTTTTCTCTTTCTTAGAACTTGTATGTAATGTCAAAAAAAAAAAAAAAGAACTATAAGGTGAGGCCATTGCATTATATAAGGTGAGGCCATTGCATTATATTAATTTGAAATTAAGCGCACTATTAATGGTTCCCGAATAATGTAGTTTCCTATAATTTTTCTTTTTTTTCTTTTTTACATCAATGAGGTTTGAAACCTAAACTCTTACCACTCTATAGCCCATACCACCTTTACCTCCTTAGATTATATGATTAGGTTCTTTAATCAAAATATAATGTATATTTTTATATATACATATATATATATATATATATATATATATATTCCCATGAATCACAAATAAAACTTCCCCTAGATCCCCAAAAGAAGTTTAGCCGATCATACCTTACTGTTCTTCAATAGTCTTTGATTAAAGATAATGTTGCAGGCTATCACCGTAGAGAACTGGTCGCAAAGCTCAGAAATAGACAAGAGAGAATTTGCAAAAGTGTTTTGTATTCAAGATTGAAATGTTGTGTGTCCAACCAAGGGACTTACAAGGAGTTTATATAGATTCCAGAAACTCAACCCTGATTACATGACTTGAGTTGAAATAACTCTAGTAACCTTAACTGAGGTTACTTTTTACATGATTTGAAACTTACATCAACTTTTACATGACACTCTATCTTACATATAAGATTCCATTGCTTTCTGACTCAGCTTCATCATTATTGTCGGGCATCTTCAACTTTTCTTCTTTTGTCTGCTTTTGCCGACAATTATAGTTGTCTTCTTCTACCCACGGTTTAGAGTAGACTTGGGTCCAACGTAATAGATGGACTTTTATTGCTTCCTCTAATTTCCTGATAGTATTTACACTCATGATTAGGGTAATCCCCTATTATTTGACATATCTTCCTCTAAGTAGTCTCAGTATTCTCCTTCTTATTTTTCTTAATCTTGTCATACCATAAGCCAAACTGCTTATCATTATGAGGCTTTTGTCCAAGGGAGTATATACATGTTTTGTCTGTAGAGTAATATACCCATGGTTGCTCTTTTTCTCTAGCACATTTTACACAGTTCATCTCCTGGAAAATTATATGGTAATCTTGTGCTCTTATATTGGATACTCGGAACTGGAAGTCTTCATCATCAGTTATTTCTTCTTTAATCTCATGTTCATATTCCAAAGGACTCTTGGTCATTCCAAGTCTTATAAGGTTAATTGGCATATATAACTTGTCTGGAGTGATCTCCGCTATAGTTGAATAACATCTTATAAAGACTTGATTTTTTGTTACAATATCAAAATATTCTCCAACTGCTTTAATAATAACCTGGGGTAATTCAGAGATTTCTGTCATGGCTCTAGATGGATATATGCTTTAGATCAGGCCATATTGGTATAAAGTTTTTACAATACTTGGAGGTGTTCCAGGATATATGATGGCTTTATTGAAGGCATAGTGGGAAACATACTTAATGGTCTTATGGGATAAAGACAATTGGTTCAACATCTTAATAATAATTTTATAGAAATTATACTGTCTAGGGTTATCAAAGGAACTATTGGTATTTGGTTCTTGGGCTGGATTATTCTTTTTTGATTATTCTTTTTCTTTTTCTTTTGCTTGGAGGGCTATAATTTGGGAAAAATATACAGCTTATGGTTGGCTTACAGGTGTTTGGGTTAAAAATGTCTTGGATAACTGGGTTACAGGCATTAAAGATTCAAGTCCTAATGACTCGCTTAAATTTTGGGTGTTGTGAGTAGATGACTCACAAAGAGTGAATGACTCTTTTATATGTAGTTGAACATCAGTAACAAGTACTTGTTTGCCCTTATTTATAGCATTATTCGTTTGTACATCTGTACTTATAAGTGGATTGGCATCAGCCTTACAGAGCTTCAAATTCTCAAGTTGAATATAAATATCATTAAGAGAGTCATTAATTAATACCAGATATAGAGCTTGTAATCCCTGGTATATTGGTACTAACTTGACTACTTAATAAACTCATATTCATCTCAAGGATATTCATCTTCATTACAAGTTGATTCATCATGGGGGAGGAATCTTCCTCTTTATTAGTTTGGCTTATAGGACTTTGTCTTCCAAACCTGTTTACTAATTCCATCTGCTCAAATAATCAGCTATTAGATTATTTTTTTTCCTTTGATATATTCAACTTCATAATCATAATAAGCTAAATCAGCTTGCCATTTTATTAACATTTTACTACTTAATTTATTTTGTTTAACTCCTCTAGATAACCAATGTTTTACTTGTGTATTATCAGTTCTTATTATAAATGTATTATTCACTATAAATAATTCTAATTTTTCTACGGCTTTTACAACAGCTAATAATTCTTTCCAATTAGAGTGATATCTACTCTGAGACTCATTGAATTTTCCACTTGTATACCTAGTTATTTTTTCAATTCCATCTTCATCTTCATGATATAAGGCAGCACCCCAATAATTATTAGAGGCATCAGTGTAAATTATCCATTTTATATTTTCCTTTAAAGGTATAGTTAACTTAGGTAATTCTTTACACAATAATTTTATATTTTCTATTATCTTTTCTATATTACTATCCCATTTCCATATAGTTTTTTCTCCTGCTAATTTTGATATTTTTGAAGTTAATTTTGACAAATTAGGTATATAATTCCTAGCTTGATTTACTAATCCTAAAAATGATTGTAATTCTTTTTTATTTGTTATTTTCTTAAATTGAAATATCTTTTGACTTATATGATCTTGTAACTCTATTCCATCTTTTGTTAAAACTTGTCCTAAGAAGTTTATCTTTTCTTTCTTTATTAGCCTTTTCAATATTATAAACTATATGATTCATCATAGCTTTATCAGCTCTTGGTATTACTATTTTTTCTTCATCTATATAATAATAATCTTTTTCTGCTAATACTATTTTAATCATTTTTACCTTCTTATACATGTTTATCATCATATTAACTTAGGTATTACAATTATCTGATGGTTTATGTTAAATATTATCCTATCATTCTGGTTTCTATATGGTTTTACTTTTTCTAAAAAGTTTTTTCCTAAAATTATCTTATATGTTTTATTTGTATCTTGTTCTACCCATAATATTAATTGTATTATATCTCTTTTATTAAATCTGACCATTATATTTGTTTTTAATCCTTCATCAGTTTCTTCATAATCATTTTATGTGTATCCTAATTCAATTTTACTTCTTTCTTCATTTTCATTTACTAATGTTATCATTTCTTGCCATATACCATTCTTTTTTATTTCCATTATAATTTTATTTTCTTCATTTTCTTTGGTTATATCTAAGGTTGTTATTTTTTGACTTATTTCTACTAGATCTGTATTTATAGGATTATTTATTAATGACATTTTTGCTAGTCTACTACTACTTCCTATATCTATACTTCATCTTGGATTTATATTTATTTGTAATGGTTCATTTAGTGTATTAATTCTTAATGATCTATTTCCTAAATTATTATTAGCTATTAATCTTTTCCTCTATTATCATTTATACATACAGTTTTATCTAATTCAATTTCTAATAATTTTGGTAAGGTTATATTTGTAGGATCTACTTTTATTTCTTTTAATATTGGCACAAATTTTTTTTCTATACTAATTCTTCCTATTGATCTATTAAATATTTTATGTTCATTTGTAAATACTAATCCTATCATGGCTGTTATACTTATAGTTTTTGCTCCTTGTAATAATTTTATTCCATTTAATTTATGATATATCATTATTGATTGATCTATATGTTCGTCATTTCTAGATATTGCAAAATTTGTATTTAGAGTAAATTTTCATTTTTGATATATTAGATTTCCTGCTAACATTCCTAATACACCATCTTCTACACTTCTAATTATTCTTCCATCTGTTATTAATAATTCTATAGCTGAATCTATTCCTTCTCTAAAATATGCTTTTACTAATAATTGTACTCCTGCAATATATATTTCAGTTACCTCTTCTTTAAATGATAATTTAGCTATTTCATTTTCTATTAATCCTTTACTTATTAACGGTATTTTTAATATTCCTTCTGTTAATGATGATTCTATTGGGTGCTTCTTTTCTAATATTACACATTGACTTTTTACATTCTTTTTAGATTTTAATATCTTACTAACTTTTCTCATAAAATTTTCATTTGTTAGTTGATCTGGTTTTAAATTTAATTTTATATCTTTTATCTTTACATATTGTTTTTCATTAAATACCATTCTTCTTTCTACAACTCCTTCCGACACATTTCTATACTCTTCATATTCATCATACTCTTTATCTTCTTTCACTTCTTCTACTTCTTTTTCTTTCATCATATATAATTTATATTCTTCTTCTGAATCATCTAAATATTCTATGTCTGATTCTAACAATTCTTCTTCTGTTTCACTTAAATCTGAATCACTTAATAATTTTATTTTGTATATTTCTATTTCTGGATTTTCTATATCACTATATATTTCTTCATCGAATTCTAAAGGTTCCAATTCATATTTTTCTGCTTGTTTTAATATATTCATTATCTTTTAATCTCTTGGTTCTTTACATTCTGTTGATATATGTCCTAATTTACCACAATTATAACATCTACATTTCCTAGGTTTTTTACTATATTTTCTTCCTTTCTTAAAATATTTTCTCGGTTTATATTTTCTATAAAACTTTTCCTTAGGATATTTCTTAAATTTGTATCTGTATTTATTATATCTTCTTATTGGTTTCCTATATTTCTTGTACTTATATTTATTCTTTTTATATATTTTTTTTATCTTATTCTCATCTTTACAACCCCATCTACGTGGTCTTTCAAGTTCTGCACATCTTAATATTATTTTATTTTGTTTATAATATTTCATGTTTCTCCATGCCTATTTACATTTGTCTGATAGATAATTTCTTAGATAATCTATTCTTCTCCCTAGAGAATCTATATAAGGCATTAACTCTGGATTTTCTTTATATGTTTTTAAATAATCTTCAATTATTTCATCTCCTATTAATTTTGGTAATTTTCTATAAAATAGTTCTAAATACTTTATTCTTTTTACTTCAGGATTTTCTTTTATTTCATAGTAATATTTTTGAAATTCACATATATATTGATTTAAATATTTTGGTTCTAATGAGCATAGTTCTATTTGGTATAATCTTTTTATAGCTTCATTACTTGTTATATGTTCTTCTAAGGTGTGACTTCTTCCCACAAATTATGTTCTTAAAACATATTCATATCTTTTTACTAATTTGACATAATATTCCTTTCTGTCATTATATTCCTCTTTTCTTAAATATCTTACTTGGTTTCTACAATTTTCTTCTTGGCTTCTCCACCAATAATATACATTTCCTAAAAAACTTGATTCTATTAATAAATTAGTCGATTGAAAATCTAAATTCCTTCCCATTAATGCAATTACTTGTGCTCTCGCCCATTCTTCTATTATTTTTTCTGGCTCTAAAGTACAATCTAAATCTAACCATATTCCTGATGTTGGTATACTTCTACTTTCATATTGTTCTATAGGTGGTGGTATAAATCCTTTTCTTTTTTGTGTAAATTCTGAGTTATTAGGTGTTTCTAATCTCATTTCAAATTCTTGTTCTACTTTTTTACTTTGTCCTAATTCTTCTTTACTTAAATCATTTTCTCTTTGTTCTTTATGTCTCATATAATCTGCTTCTGTTCTTATTTTTTCAGATTCTGTTTCTTCTTTTTTACTTGTATCTCCTGGTTCATTTATTTTTATTCCTGTATTTAATTTACCATATTCTTCCAAGTTTCCTGTTATAGTAGTTGCATTTTTAAAATCTTTTTGAATCTGTTCTAATTCTAATTCTTCCAAACCCATTAATCTTTCGATTTCATCTTCTTCATTAGCATTCATCATATTTATTTTTGGTTTATATATGTCAGAAATATATATTATATCTTTTGAATATATTATTTCTACTATCTTACTTCCTTGTTCTAATTCTTCATTTTTTTCTAAAGGTCGTGTAAAGTTTTTAACTAATTGTTTTTGTTCTTCCATTTCTTCTTTTTTTATTTTTCCTATTTTGTCATTTATAGTCCATAAATTACTATTTATTATTTGTTGTCCTTTTATTACTTGTTCGATTATTAATCTTGTCTATCTTACATTTTCATCCATATTTTGTTTATATATTTTTTCTTTTACAGTTTCTAATTTTTCCATTTCTTCCATGGCTTTCATCATATTTAATTTTCTATGTTTATGTATTATAGGTTCTAATTCTAAGTCTGGTTCCATTTTTTCTATTATCATAGGTTCACTTACTCCTAATGAATTCATTATATTTTTTACATTATTTTTTATTTCTCTTATCTCTTCATTATTATGATCTATCTTTTTTGTTATGTTATATAATTTTTCTTCTAAAGACTGACTTAAAAATTCTAATCTATCTTTTCTATTTCTAGGTTTTTCTGAGTTTATTTTTTCTTTTACATCTTTCGGGACCATTTCTAATATTTCTTCTAGATTATATATTTCCATTAAATCATGTATGTTAGGATTTATATATGTTCCTAATTGTTTCATTATATACATATTATTCCAATTCATTAAATTCCATGTATTATTTCCATTTCCTCCTATCATAAAAGGTGTAAACATACAAGTTTCTTCTTGATTTCTTATAAAGGGATAAAAAGAACTATAAGGTAAATGATTACATCCAATTTCATATATTCGTGGTTCTAATTTTCTTATAGTGTTCATTATATTCTTCAATAATAATTATAAGAAAGCTTCAATATAACTTTAATCACAATCTATAAATACCTTTTAACTATCACAATAATTAACCAAGATAACTAATAATCAGTAAGAGTAAACAGTAAGAGATCATCAGGGATCTAGGATTCTATTTTATTATTAGAAACATGGCTCTAATACCATTGGGTTGTGCAGACCTGGGCAGTATGTGAGATTTTGAGGTGTGGAATTAAATAAGGAAAATAAGAGACACAGACATACTTACAAAATCAAGATTTTGAAAATATTTACTAAGAGTTAATATATGAAAATAGAATGAACTTTGACCAATAATAATCCGGGTTATGGAAGGAACCATGTCCTCTTTCATACATGGACTATTTACAGAGAATCCCCCATTTGGATCTCAACCTTCCTCCTTCAGATTACATCAGCACAACCTTCCTTCGTTTCCTACAGGAGGCGTAATCATTCTATCCTCACATATCTCCTCTAGACTCATTTATATATATATATATTATAAAGTTGAATTGCAAAGTTGTCATTTTTAAATTAAAAATATACTCCCTCCCTCCATTCCTTTTTACACATAGGATTCCTGGGTATGCCATATTCCATTTTTAAAAGATAGGGTTAGGCTATGTCTGAAATTTTTTTTGCAAACTCCTCATTTTACTCTTACTTAGTCACAAAAATTATTCATACTACTATTGTAATCAATTCTCATATTTGACTAAATCACCCAATACAACATATTCTCTCTCTTCCATAGAGATATGGGCAATTTTGAAAAACTAAATTCATTTTTTACATTATTTTTGCATCTAACTAATTTAAATTATATTTTTCGAATAACACAATTGGGTTAATCCTATCTTATAAAATGAATGGAGGGATGAAAATGTGTGAATAAATTTATCTAACCCTAATAATTTCTTCATTTATTTTGACAATAAGGTAATAACTAAAATAAGTACGTTGTCAGAAAATCAGATTTTTTTTTTTTGCCAACAGTCAGAAAATCAGAATTGTAGGGGAGTGCATTGGGCAGCCTGTGGCTAAACCCATAGCCCGCCCATTTAACTTTATATTGGTACGGGCTAGCCCTTACCCGTACCTCAACCCATTTAACTCGTGTTAAATGGGCTACCCAATAAATAAGCGGGCTAACTAGGTTACCCAGAACCCATTTATATTAAACCTGTTTGTTTTTTTTGGAAGAAAAAAAACATACATATTCGCATAAGTATCAATCTTTCAATCCAAATCCATCAAGTATTCAATTTAAATTCTAAAATCTAAATCTTCAAGGTTCAATAATCACAATTCATACAAAAGAACATAAATTAACAAACTCTAACTTTTAAATTAACACATTACAACTACAGAGATTAACAAAATGGCATTTTTCCATTGAATCTTCATGCTTTAGTTTTCACCATCATCTTTAAATTCACTTGAGGGAGGGTCTGTAGCTCCATAAGCTAAATTTTTCACTGCAAAAACAAATTAAGAGAAAACAAATCTTACTTTGAGTTGGGGAGGGAATGACCAAATGAGAGAGAGACAATCAAGATAACGCTAATAAAAAAAAATTAAATGGGCGGGTAACGGCTGCCCGAAGGTGTGCCCGTAGCCCACCTATCTAAATTTTAAATGGGTGGGTTGAAACCCGCCCCGTCATGGGTTCATTTTGGGCGGGCTCAAATTGGCCCAATCAAACTAAGTTATAGGCGGGCTTGCGGGTTCTGGGTTTCTTGCTCAGCCCTACAGAATTGTAATATAGGAGACCCGGCTACATGAGAATATGAGTTGGATCAAAGATTGAAAACCATATGGGTGCCTTCACGGGGAGAGAACCCAATTTGTAAATATCATAAGCCATCTACACAACTTGGGCCTACAGTTTTCTTGCCGAGACTTATTGGCCCGACATTTTTACTTCTACATGGATATGGCCAATTGTCGCCACATTCTTTGCTTTTTGTTTTTGTTTGGTAAACAGTTTGATGTGATTCATTAAAAGCCTGCATACTTTGATTGAGGTGGTAAGGGGTATTATCCTTATAAGAAGGAAGGAAAGATAAATTTGAATTCTGAAAAGCGTGTTTGTTAAGAGAGGTTATAACCCTTTGCCTTTTAAACCTCAAAGGGGAAACTCTTGATTAGATAAATAAAAAAAAAAGCCCATATGCATTAGGATAATCATGGTTAAATATAGAGGTGTGGTTCCATGGACTTATAAAACACATAAAATTCCGGCAAAAAAAATATAAAACGCATAAAATTTGAGAGAGAGCACGTGCATCCATGTATATAAAAGTGCGAGCGAGTAATCTTAGTGCTTGTTTGGGAAGCACTGATAAACATTTTCTGCAAGTCGAGATAAAACCTTTATTAGATACTTACCTTAACATCATAAAATACTTCTAAAATGCTAAAACAAATCAGAACTTGCACAGTCAAAGCCTCAGCAATAGCTAGTTTCACCACTAACTCCATGACATTATCCACGTTGACGTTCCTACCGCACTTTCAAAGGAATAACTCTTACTGTGTGTTTGGTTCATGGAATTGGATGTAATATAATGGAATATAATGTAATGATTATTATATTAATTTGTTTGATTCATTATTAAGAAAAGATGATGCATATGCGTAGAAAAACGTTTATTGGATTACATTGAACATGCAAATATATATATATATATGAATAATATAGTAAGAGATAAAATCACCTCTATATATATATATATATATATATGTATAATGTACACGTTGGGTTCATGGTAATTCTTTTAATTTGTGCATGTAAACATTAAATTCATAATAATTTTTTAATATTTAATAGTAGAAATATTATGCAGTGTAAAGGTTGGTGTAAAGGTTGGGTTTATAGCAATTTTTTAATATTTAATTGTGAGAATATTATTTAATGGGATATTGTAATATTTTTAATGGCGAAATATATTTTTTAAATTTTTAAATTTTTATATTATTAATTAATTTTTTAATATTTGATGGCTGTAATTATTTAATATTTAACAACATTTATGGATGGGTACTTTAGTCAAATTAAAAAATCATTAATGTTTTAGCCGTTGTAATATTAATTATATTATTTGATGTAATCAGGATTACAAAATCAAATCCCCATTACATAAGCCTAACCAAATATTATAATCGGCATATTGCATCAAGATCACATGTAATCTTTTCATATGAAATTGAACCAAATGGGTTACTAGTGTTATTACCCTTCAATTAAAATATGATTTTTACTGGGGGAAGATATTTTGCAAGCATATATACTTTTTTCCCAACTTTTAATTTGATACTTTCACATTTTTCTCTATTTAATAAATCTTTAACTTTACTCTGTTAGCACCATTAGATCCTATACAGAGGTTAACGATGCTAACTAAGTAAAGTTATATTGGCTAACAAATAATGATGCTAACTAAACAAAATTAAATGATTTTATAAGAAGGAAAAAAAGGTACAAGTAGCAAATTAAAAATTGAGGAAAAATACAGTGATATGCAAAATGATTTTCCCTTTTATTATTTGAGTTTCAATTACATGTTTTTCATGTTTCAAATTGAAAAATTTTATATTTAGCGTGTTTAATTAAAAACGAAATATTAAATATATATTTTTTAAAAATTACATTTAAGTCTAATTGTTAAAGATTTATTTGATAATCCTGCAGATAAAATAAATCTAAATTTCAAAATTTTAGCACGAGAAAGTCACGATACTTATAATTTAATATAATAATATAAAATATCAATATTTCAACTTTGTCATAGATAGAAAGAGGAGATACTTGTATTGAGAGGGGTAGCCACGAATTTCAAACCGGATACTAGATGATATTATTAAAAAAAACAAGAAGAAGAAGAAGAAGCAAAACAAGGTCAAGAAGAAGGAGAAGGCATTCAGAATACAAATGTATCCGTATGGATTAGAATTAGGTGTTTAAATCCTAGGACAATACTAGGATACCTCAATCTCAGCTCTAGGTCCCAATTTTTTGGCGGGATGCAAATTGCATTCCGGTCCTAGTGGTTTGACAGGGACAAAACAGGGAAATCTTGACTCTTTTTTTTAAATATCATTGTATTAGTTAAATTCTCCATATTCTATTGTTTAAAGTGATCATTTAACAACTAACAAAATCATAATAATTACACAAATTGATCTAGAATAGAAAAATAACATTTTTTTTTATCACCACCACCACCACTATCTTGGTTGTTATATTTATAAATTATATGGTAAGGATTAGTATCTTTGCTCAAAAAGAAAATATGGTAAGGATTAGTATCACAATATATAAGGTTTAACTCCAACTAAAAATGTGATACACATCTTATCAAATGATAACTTAATTTATGGGGTAAAGAATACAAAAATAAAAGAATAACTTAATTTATAAAGAAAAAACTAAAAAAAAAGGGACTGGGATCTCAAGGGTGATCCCAGTTCCCGTCTCGGTTCTGGTTGTCCCGGTTGGGACTGGAAATTCCCAACATCAGTAACAAAGCATAAAAATCAATACTATTAACATCATATAAATAATTTTAATAAATAAAAAAAATAAACGGACCTAGATGGGCTGACCTTTTTAAGCCCTTGGTCCTACAAGACTTACCTTTTTAGGCCCCTTTTTACTTTTAAGGCAAAATTTTTAAACCCAACTCTTACAAATTTAAGGCCTAAACAAGCCAGCCAAACAGACTAGGCCTATTTTCCCGGTTCTAGCCATTGGACAAGCCGAAAACAATAACAAAATAGTAATTTGATTGGAACCTGGATTCCAATATAATTAGTGCTTCCATGTATGGCTCAATTTTCGAGTTTTTTTTTTTGTTAGATTATATAATTGCTAGATTGCAACTGATGATTGCAAGATCAATTTCTGGATTTGGTTAAATTTTATTACTTAAAAACAATCACATTGTTGAAAATCTTCTTCAGATGTTGATAATGTTTCTTTTAAATTTGAATATGTTTTAATTAATAAAGTGGAATTGGTTTTGGTTATAAAATTGAATGAATATATTTCTTTCTCAATGTTTAATTGTTACAGCTAATTAAATTAAAAAAATGAGCCAACGTTTTTTTTCTTAAACAGCCAACATTAAATCCATGAAGAATTGGTACTTAAACAGATAAATGCCCAAAATAATAGTTTCACCAAAAAAAATTCCCAAAATAATAGTCACGCAAGACTAATAAGATATTCTATTTTGCAATAATTCACACCTCTATTATACCGGTTTGAACTAAATATCACGTTTAAAAATAACTTTAAAAAAGTGTTTAATGTCAATTGAGGTAAAGGACCGCACACATAAGACTAATGAGATGTGTAGCCATGGGAAAACACGAAAAGAAGAAACGATATGAAGTGTGGGTGGGCTTATTAATACGAGTAATTTAATTTGTTATTACTAGAAAATGTTACTATTATTGTTGGTATAGAGTCCCCCGACTCTTGGATAAATCCTGCCCAGGATGTTTCCCGAACTCTCAAACAATATCAAAATAATCTGAGAGAAAAACTAAAATGAAATAAAAAAAAAAGGATCGAAAATGTGATAAGTCAACCAGAGAAAGCGAAAATTAGAAGTAAAGATAATTTGAAATAAAAAAATGTGAAATTTTCTTAAAGGGTTACTATCCAAGTTTGCCCAGGAAGTTGTTTAAAAAGAGCAAGTTCATCCTGGAAGTTTTTTAGAACGTAATTTTACCCTGGAAGTGTTAATTTAGGAGCAATGTCGACCTTGGGGATGGGGAACCAGTATGCCGTTTTCCACTTAGGATATTTAGCCATGGTGGACTCCACGCTATCCACAATTTTTTTTTTTGTTTCTATTTGCTTAGTTAAGTGAAAATGATTAAGAGAAAAAAGACACCAAAATCAACCATAGTTAATAAAGGGATAAAGGTGTTGGCAAACAAAAGTAAAGGAACAGAGGTTGAGGATGATTAGGGTTCAACGAGAAAAGAGAAGGGAGTAATGGGAGACTCGACCACAGCATCTTCGTCAACTGGAAGTAGGAGGAGGGTCGCACTTCTTAGGCATCGTAGTAGCGAGGTTCAGAACGAGGGTTCGATGAGGATGTGTGTTTGTGGTGTGGTGGCTCCTCTCTGTACTCTTCTTGGACTGAGATCAACCCTAGGAGGAGATTCTTTAGCTGTCAAAATTACCAACAGGTAGGTACAAGGCGGATGCGGGTTTATTTTTATTCACTGTGGGTTTATTGGCCGTTGCAAATGATGAGGTTTTTTTTTGTTTATATTGTTCTTATCTAAATTATTATTGTAAATGTACAAGGAGGATGTGGGTTTTTTCAATGGCATGATAAAGAAATGGGTGAAAGGCCAAGAGAGGTGATAAATGAGTTACTTGGGCATGTTGATAGGTTATATGATGAAAATATGAGGCATATAGTATTTGATGAGAAGGGATTGAGCGATGTTGAAGCACATATTGCTGCCATAAAAATGCATATGAAGAAGATTGAAAGGAGGATGAGGCTCACATTTGGTGCTTTAGTGCTTACATGGTGTGTGTTTTTTTTAGTGTATATTCTGTTATGAATGTGTTTTATAATGTAATGGGCATTTTTAAGATGTGAAGGAGTTGTGGTCTTCCTTTTGTAATTGCCATGGAGAATCTTCGCAAAGTTCATGAATGATAATACCTATGACTCTGTGTTAAAGAGTTATGGTCTTCATGTTGGTGTTCAAAGTGATGTGCAAGCTTTAAGTGATGTATGCCATCTGTCATGCTAACTCTTTGTTTTGCCTCACATTCTCTATGTCTACATTACTAGTGCTAGGAAATGGACAATATATTGAATGAAACAGCCATAAACATGAAACAGACAATATACCCCTCATATCTCTTATTCCCTGATAAACTTCATCCCAATTTTCTCATTGCCTTTCATTCTTACTGGAATTTGTTCATCTCATTGTTTATTTTAATCTATCTTAATGATAGATGACTGATAAATGTGTCAATGATTTGAATCTATGCAATTAAGAATAAGACTTGTCATGATAACGATAAAATAAAAAGGCAACATGTGCATTTAACAATGAGTTGAACCTGTGCAATTAAAATTCAGCAAAGAAGTGGACAAAATGTTAGCAAAATATTGAACTTGTGCAATAATGAATATCAAAATAATAATATAATATTGTTATAGATGTCTTTAAAATACAATATATGCTATTATATAAAGATAATGTAATTAGAGGTCCTCTTGTCCTTTAGCTTACCACACAGTATCAGTTTTTCAGAATGTAAAACATCAGTTTCGTAATTTCTCTTTTGCTTCGCTATAGTGAAACCACAGCGAACGTGGTCAGAAAGGCTTATTTTTGGGGTGTTTTTTCTTTTTATTCGCTATAGCAAAGCCACAGCGAACGCGATCAGAAAGGCCTATTTTTGGGGTGTTTTTGCTTTTGCTTCGTTGTAGCAAGGCAACAACAAACACAATCTAAAAGGCTCATTTTGTAGGTGTTTTTTTGAATTTCGTTCTTGTTTTCCTTGCATCACATTTTCCTTTGTATTTTCCTTTATATGTATACACTTTATGCACAGTTTGAGTTCAAAACTAACAAATATATAAAAATGTGATAAAATATAAGAATTTCTAGAGAATAACAAGGTAACACTAAATCTGAAAGATCATAGACAAAATATTATGCAATTCTAGTGTCTGGAATAATTAAACTACTTGGCCATCAATACAAAATAGCATATATGCTGACATAATTATAAAATATGGCAAATAATTAAACTAACATAAGTCATGTCATGCCAACTATCCCCTGCCCCTTGTCACAGAGGCTTTGTTTCGACTTGTGGAAGCAATCAATGACTTGTTCTTGTGTGCTAACAATTGTGAAGTGGTTAATGCTCGTTGTCCCCTCCACATGAGCCCAGGCGGTGTAAATGGCAAGTCAGAAGGTGCTGGTTCAGCTCCTTCATCACTTTGAAATCGGATTTGTCGAGGCCTATTTGTGTTTGAATTCACAGACTTGCTAATTGTCATTCTCATGTCTCTCTCATTAGGGATAGGAAACCTAATCTCCACATCCGTATGTTGTTGCATATACTCTTCTCCACTTCCCTCATTAATGACAACATGTGAACTCATGCCAAGTTGAAGAAAAAAACATCAAGTTACATGGTGATGTAAAAATTGTGTAGTTAGAATACATGTATATGTCAATGCAACATACATTATAGATTGTCCTTCTGGTGTCTTCATCTATCCGGACTCCCATGCCACATTCTGTTCTATTCCTATAGAAAGCCCATCCCCCTCTCGGTCTCTTACTTACTTGAGATTGTTGGGTGTTGGCTTGTCCCTCATTCCTTTTTACTGTGTTTTTAGGTCCCTCCCTACTTGATTTCTGGTGCTGTAACAATGAAGGAAAGTTGTCATATCCATATACTGAAATTAAACTAGGAATTATAAGGTCTTAAATCTTAAATACTTACATCTTTATAAGTTGCCCTGTTATGCCCTTCTTTATGACAAATAGTGCACTTTGAAGAACCTCATCTTTTAGTCAACTTCTCTGGTAGAGCTGGAGATAAATCAGAACTATTTTGACTAGCTTCTTGGCCTTGTGATAGATGTTGAGCCTTCCCAACTATCATTCTCCTATCACCTTCATTAGTCCGCTTCCTTTTCTTTTGTGGTCTCTCAGGCAATTTACAAACTGGTGGTGGCTCCATGGGTTGGAACCTCTCAGTTCTCCAAAAAGTTTTGCCTCTTACTGGTTGAAACTTACTTCTATAACTAGCCATGTAAGCGTCCTTATGGCAGTATCTTGAAATTTGTGTGACTAGATCCACTTTAGCATGATATAGGGCACAAATAGCATGTTGGCAAGGGATACCAGTTAAGTCTCAAGCCCTATAAGTGCATTTCTTCCTTGTTATGAAAACAATGTGTTTATTGTCCCCTTCGGTCACCTCATAACCGTCATCACCATTAAAGTGAAGAGTACACCCCATTGAAAGTTCTCTATTAATGTCATAAAGTGTCATGCACTTGGGGCTAAAGTTTCCCCTCCACCTACCAACATTCCTTTCACTTTCAGCCCATTTGCTCATCAACTTAACTCTAATACCATCAATCATACTAATTATTGGTAGATACCTTAAATCATCTATCCAAGCATTAAAACTCTCACTTAAATTATTATCTACCATCTATGACTTAGATCTAGGACTGAAATATGCCCTTACCCAGCACTTTGTAGGAGGATATGAGATAGCTGCTGTCATTGACCCTTCTTCTAGTTCTTTCATGGCCTGAAGATTGTGTCGGAACTATTCTTCAAAAGTGCTCCATGTACAAGCAAAGAACTTCTTCTTCAATTCATTTCCCCGCTACTTTTTGCTCCAATTTTCATAGATGTGCCTTGCACATAGCCTATGCTCAGCCCTAGGCAGCATAGCAGATACAGCTAGATGCAGTCCCTACACACAAAGAGAAAATAAATGAATATTAACATGAACCATATGCATATCACGTTCGAAGACTAACAAAAATACTAACTTAAAGCTTATTAAACCATTTTGAATAAACAAGTTATAGAACCTTTTACATATTCAACATTATAGTGACACGGTCTCCTTCTTCTAGATCCAAAGATCTTTTCAGCCATTCCAAGAACCATCTCCAATTGACAGTGTTTTCTTTTTGTGTAATTGCAAAGGCAATTAGATAAAGAGAGTCATCTGCATCGACACCAGTAGCTATGAGCATAATGCCTTTTGATAACCCTTTTAGAAAAGTAATATCGATCGCTATTATAGGTCTGCATCCATCCTTCCATCCAGTCTAACAAAAAAACATATTACTTATCTATCAATTAATGCATAAATAAAATCACAAAAAAACATAAATACAAACATAAACTATGTCTTATCTTTGATGCGTTGAAACATACATACATGCGACTGAACACCCTTCTACCATTTTCTAGAGCATCCTTGCTTATTTCCACACTCACATCTGACCCACTATTAGATGTCCTCAACTCGTGACAATATGCTTCCAAATTGTTGAACTCATCTATGTAGCTTCCTTCCATCTGCTGCATAATCATTCTTTTTGCCCTTTTGCTTTTGTACAAGCTTACATTCAACTTAAACTGTTCAGCCATGTCCTTCTTCATGTCTTTTGTCTTGTATTTTGGCCTCTCTTGAACCTTCTTCATGAAATATGTTGCCAACCACTTCACTATGGCCCTACGGATATTAAAAACCCTGTTGCATCTATGTTCCAAGTGTAAGATCTTCACAACCAACCCCCTGTTACATCCGTCTTTGGATGCATATAGGACAAAAGAACAGTCCTTTTGACAAATTGCATGAACTCTCTTCGGTTTACTCTTCTTCAAGGACACATCCACTCCTTCATTAATTGCATAGCTACTTATTGCAGCAACTAATTCAGTCTTGTTTGCATATGACCTACCTAACATGAAAAAAGGCCTCTTTTTTTACATATCAACTTGTCCTTGGGCCATTACTAAAGCTAAGTGCTCGTTACTACCATATAGGCCCACATTGTCCTCCTCCACATCCTCACTGTCATTACTATCACCATCACCATCATCCACTAATGCCTTACTACTAGCTTCACTATCACCATCATCACTTTCATGTTCATTATCACTGTCACACTCTTCAACTTCACCCATGGTTACACTATTATTCTTTCTATTATCATGTCTTGAACCTACCAATTCCACATCAACATGTCCCCAAAACCCATTAACATAAGTACTATCATGCAGATTCACATGACCATTCTCACCATCCCCTTCGTTGACCTCAATCCGTCCCTTTAAATTTTCACAATCATTTAAAAACTTATCTAAATCACAATCACTATCGACATTGCAATTTCCACTCCCTAACCTTCGGGACACGACTACACATACCATCGGACGACATCTCACTGGAACCTTTAATAAAGTAATGCAAAATCAAAATTGCTTTAAAGCCATAACAGACAAAGGGGTGAGCAAGTGATTACACTGTGCACAATATTCTGAACCAATCACAAACACAATCGAGTATGCAAAAGAAATCAAAGAATATGAACTGGGTTATGCATGACAACTCTTTGAGGCACACGAATCTCTTGTCACATGCACCCCACCTCCACACCGATTTGCCTTAACAAAGATCTTTCTTTGATCTCCTTAACTTCATTCGCCGATTAGCACTGCAACGCATTTTTTTGTCAAAGAGCTTTTAGGGTTTGATGAAACATCTTTCTGTATTTTATTCCCTCTCTTCCTATTGTACACACTTGTCTCGTACACATCCTCACTACCCAACCATGTTTCAGCCACATACCTTGCCACCGTGTTTTTTTTTCTCACCAAGCTGTAACTTTAACGGTGACTGTTAGCTTTCCGTCCCTCAAGGTCAAAATTGCACCTAAAATGATATTTCCAGGGTGAAATTGCACTCTTAAAAACTTCCGAGGCAAAATTGCTCATTTTTAACAACTTCCAGGGCAAAAAAGCACCTTAACCTTTTCTTAAATTAGGGAACATTTGAATATAATATAAAATCATTAAGATATAAATTTAAAAGATAATAAAAAAATGATTATCATTTAGATTTAATTAATGAAATTAAATTTAAGAAAACCTCAACACATTCAATCTGTATTGGTTAGGAAACAGTTACAAAAATGATTCTGGCTAAAAAAATAATTACATTCAATTATAAAAGATAAAAGATGTTTACCTTTGCAGTTTGCATTTTGCCTCTATGGATGGAGAAAAAAGAGCTACGAATCAAGCGATAATTAAATTTGAAAGCAATTGAAATCAGAAAGTAAAAATATTTCAAGATCGTCAAGACAATAGTTAGAAGGCTCGCTTTAAGATTTTTCTTTTTTTTTTTAAAAATGTCAATTCAACTTCATTAAACGACTTCCCATGTATAAAAAGCGGGAGAACAAAATAAATAAAAACAATTGTTGAAGTGTCATATACATAACAAGGTTTTAAAATTGCAGTGTTCTGGAATTCAGACCGGACCAGCCGGCCTTCCTAGAAACCACCTGGTAAACTAGTTGGGTCTAGTTCACTTTTTTTTTAATTTTCTCTAGGATTTCATATTAATAAGCCTGAAATCTTTAATTTTTCACCAGTTTGGCCCCAATCTAACCCACTGACCCTTAACACAGTATCCCGATCGGTTCAGTGCTCGATCCGGGTTCATGAACCTTGAAAAATTGTCACGTCTACACATGGCTTATATTCTTGGCGAGTGTGATAATGGAACTTGAGGAGGAATCACGATTCGACCATTGTAGGGATCAATCAGTCTTGATGCATGTGGAAAAGTTTTGGTAAAACACTTCTTGAATCCATGCATAATTTTTGACGACTGAGTTTCTTTCTTGGTGGTTTTCATGGGATTGTACTCTCTCAGATATGGTTGCCTGGACAAAGTATAAGATCGTCTTCCTAAATATTCACGTTGGCCTTGAGAAAAAGCATAAAAAACCCTCGCTCCTTGCCCTTCGTTTTTTTTTTTGATGGTCTGCCCTTCGTTCTTTTTTTTTTTTTTTGATAATAAAAAGTTTAGGTAGGTTCGGCACCAGTCCCCTACCAAGGCCAGGGCACGGCCTTAGGGCTCTTCGAGCGCTTACAAAGGACTTACAAGATCGCCTACCAATGAGGTCTCCCCATCGGTCAGAGGGTTCGAACACACTCCCTTGTGATCGGGGTGACAAGACCTTAACCAACTGTGCCAAACCTCATTGGTTCTGCCCTTCGTTCTTTGACATCAGTCTCATTGCTCTCAACGCAAAAATGAGTTCCAAAATTAACTTAAAGTGAAATCATTTCAAAACCAGAAAGATTATAAAAAGGATGGGAAATGTGATATGCGAAAAAGAGAGTGCGAAAATTAAAAGTAAAGATAAATTGAAATAAGAAAAAGGTGAAATTTTGTAAACTTAAAGAAAATTTGAATATAATATAAAATCGTTAAGATATTTATACATACCTAACAAGATCATTCTATTATTCAAACAATCCTTTAAAATATAATTTAATTTGTGGATCAAAAAATATAATTTAAATTAAATTTTATAAGAAAATAAAAATAATTAAAAAATTACCATTTAAATTTAATTAGTGAACTTGAATCTAAGAAAGCCTCAACATTGCGTAGTTTCCGTGTAATTTTTTCTTTTGCCAAGACTTGGGGGTAAGTCAGATAAGTCAATTTAACCTAACAAATAAGATCAAGCCACTTAGCTTAATCAGTCAAAACAATTCATACAAACTCTTAAACAAATATCTCTACAACAAATACAACAATATGTAAGTTTATGGAGAGTACTTAAGCTCATTGGGTCTTGACAAGAAAATTCCCAATGTCAAGATTTATATAAATAAATTGTGAAAGAATAATTACAAGATGGTTACGCTTTTGCGTTTCGCCTCTATGGATGAAAAAGAGATAAATCAAGGGATAATCAAATTTGAAAGCAAATGGAAAGTAAGGATATATCAAGAATGAATGAAGAATATATCAAGAACCGAGCTCGCCTTAAGAAATCTTTTTTTTAAATGTCAACTTCATTAAACAACCTCGCGTGTATCAAAAGAGGGAGAATAAAATAAATAAAAACAATTGTTGAAGTGTCATATACATATCAAGATTTTGGAAAAAAAAAGTCCTGTCTACATATGACTTGTATTCTTGACAAGTATTGTAATATTCTAAATTTTAGTAACTAAAATTCCTTCACACTTCTGTGATATTAAAAGGAATAAAATGGTGAATATTAACACACTTGAATTAGCCAAACAGTGCAATTAGTAATCACACAAATTTTGGGTGAACAAAAGACATAAAGTCCAATTTTTGGCTTCCTAAAGCCCATTTTTATAGCCCACAATGGGATAATGGAATAACACAATTTTAAGCCCAATTAATAGTGATTTTCGGCAAAACACAAAGGGAAAGTAGAAACCCAATTTAATTATAAAAATGTAAGGGCAAAGTGATTATTTGACCAATAAAGTAAGATAGTTTTTATTTTTTCCTTTTCTTTGGATATTTTCGGCCAACAAGGAGAAATATAAGGGACCAATGGAAGTTGGCGCAGATGGGTAGGCATCTGCGCCACACCAATCCGTTCCTGGGTTCGATCCCAGGAAACGGAAGATGTAAAGAATTTCCATTGGGAGCTCTCTCCCCTGGGGCGTCTCAAAGAGGTGAATTCCTGTCGGGCCTATCAGATTGGGGGCGCCAGGACTAGTCGGTTGTCGGGGGCCCATGTCGGTAAATCTGGCGTTGGCCTTCAGGTTAACGCCGGATACCTGGAAGGTGGGTGCACCGAAGGCCAAAAATGGTCTATTATATAAACCATAAAAAAAAAGGAGAAATATAAGGGAAATATTTATTTTGGCTATAATATATGTGACATGTGGAGGCATTATTAGCCAAATAGGAAAAGATGAAGACTAAAGTCAATTTTGTTATGCTAATTGACAATAAATAAATATTATTTGAGGAGGTGGAATATGCTTCTTCAAGAAGCCATTTTTCTCTCTAACAAGGACCATATTTCGTCCATCATGAGGAAGGAGAGAGAAAATAGATATTTGAACATAAATGGTATCTCTTGAAAGCCATTAGAGAAAAGTTTAAAAAGAAGAAGTCAACAAGTCAACAATCACATGATAAATTGTAATTAAATAATATTAATTAAGGAGGTGCAAGAAGATATTTTTAAAAGCTCTTATCCTCTCCTCTAAGGGCCATTTTCGGCCAAGCATGAGCAAGAAGAGAGAGAGAGAGAGTTTTGAAACACAAGAACATAGAGAAAGAGCAAGATTCAAGAAGCAAGATCAAGGTGAATTTGGTTGTGATTTTCACTTGTTCTTTCCTTCTAATTCATGGAAACCACTCTTAATCCCTATGCCCTCTTGAAGCACATGTGTAGCAAGCAAAATCATGAGCAAGAAGAAAGAGAGGGGACAGTTTGATGGCCTAGAGAGAGAAAGCAAAGGTAATCACAAATAACCTTATTTTCTTGTACGTTGAAATTGAAGGTGTATATTGTTGTTGTTGAGATTTGTGGTTGATTTGCTTAGTTTATGAATTTGGGATGCACAAACCCTAAGGGGAGGTGTTGCCGAAATTCACACTAATTATGTGCAATTGATGTTTAAGTGGTTAAACATGGGATTACAAGTCAAAAGAAGTTGTTTTATAGATTGCAATCAAAAAAATCCATTTTCCCCAAATTTTTCCAGGTTTCGATAGAAGCATTTGATAGGGTTAGAGCTGGAATTTGGTGTTTTTGATGATTCCATTGTGTCACTATAAAAAAAAAGACATTTCGTAGCAGTGCATTTATAGCAATTACATTTAATCACTACAAATATTGGCATTTGTAGCAGTTCTTACATAAACCACTACAAATTTGTAGCGGTAAGCTACACGCCAAGTGGCGCGATCGATTGACAACGTAATTTATAGCAGTTCAAAGGATAAAACTGCTACAAGTATGGCGTGAGATTCCTACCATAATTTCTTGCGGTTAATTTGTAGCGGTTAAAACATAAAAACCGCTACAAAAATGGCGCCACCAAGCTGCGACAATAGTGTCAGTTTGTTTGTAGCTGTTACTACAAATTGAACTGCTATGAAATGCCAAAGGACATCTATTTATAGCGGTTATGTTTTCATAACCACTATAGAACGATCATCACATTTGTAGCGGTTCTGTTATTGTAACTGCTACAAAACTTTAAAAGTCACACATTTATAGCGGTTATTTAATAACCGCTATAAAGTTTGCGGTGCACTAACTGGTTTGTAGCGGTTTATCTAGCAGTTTTTCCCAAAACCGCTACAAAATTCAGAGCTATACGTAGCCGTTGTCCCTTCTTCTTTTTTTTGGCCATTTTGTTTTCTGATGTTTCTCTAAGAGTTTTCCTTCAGATATGTGCGTTTTGACGTCTGTCTGAGAGTTTTTGCTACAGCATTTCTCATTCTTCTCACTTGAGGTACGAAAAATACATACTTTCTTTTTATACTTATTATTATTATATTTTTACATATAAATGTGACTAATTGTTTTTTTTTATTTTTGCATTGATATGGCTTCAGGGAGCGACAAGGAGAAGGAGCTCAAGGTCCCCAGACCGATTCTGGGAGGTAGCAGTAGTAGATGAGGGGCAGTGGGAGGGGGCAGCGCAGAGGGAGGGTGACCACGCCATTTCAGCCCATCTCCCCACAGTAGCCACAGGAGTCATCCCTACCACAGCCACCGCAAACGGTCCTATAGGAGGCGACCGCACCACAGGTGCCTGATCTGGGAGAGGGAGAGCTCAGTGTCAACTACTATGAGGTGAAAGAGGAGTTCGAGATCTCAATTCTGATCAGAGACATGGAGTGGTTCCTAGAAGAGGAGAACGTGCAGGACCAGAACAACCCACAACGGTCATCTTCTCGGTTTACTGGGTTTAAGGTGCAAGTCCAAGGTAAATATATTTTTTCATTTAATAAATTAAATATTTAAATTCGAACTATTAAATTTGAATTTCAATTTATCTAATATATGTGATAAATTGTGTAGATGAGCAGGGGAACATGTCCACGAGGAGGTTGGACGTGACTGGTCTGAATAGCCTGGACTGGATACTACGAGCTGTAGTTCGGTGGAATGAGCCCATGGACCAACCTATTGATAATGGGGGTCACCTGTTCAACCACTTCCTAAATGAGCTGGGCTAAAATTAGATGCGGTTCCCCCTTCACTTCAGGATGTAGAGGAAAGTTTTGAATGGGCCGAAGGTCCCGGCGTGGGACGAGGTGATGAAGGTAATTAATAATATTTAATTATATTATATTTTTTGTAATTAATTATATTTAATTAATATTCATTAGTTGTCTTATTTGTAATTAGTCCTATTTAATTATTTTGATTTAATTGTGTTACAGCTTAGGTTTATCGTCCGGGACAACCGAAAGAAGTACATGATGATCAAGATGGGCGATGGCTGGAGGAACAAGAGGAATTATCTCTTCCATAGTATGGATAAGGATGGGACGATTCCTCTACAACAGCTGATCGAGAATGTCCCGGATGGCGTCCCACCGAATGACTAGGCGAGTTTTGTCCAGTTTATGAGGAGCATAGAGGGGCAGGTAATGTATTTATAATTAATATTTAAATTTAAATTTAAAAAATTTTATGTTTTATTAATTATAAGTGTTTTATATTGTTTTAATACTTTTGATACTATTTTTTTCCAAGTGCTTTCTCAGAGGAATACGAGGTGCTAAGGGCAGTAGATGATCCACCACACGGCAAGATCGAAGACTTTTGCTGTCACTTACAGCATGCTGATAACTTTTCACAATATCAATTACTTTTAGCTAGCTATTTTATATTATAAATTTTGTATTTTGTTGTTCATAATACTAATTTAATTTTGTAATTATTTTAGGAGAGGAAGGCACAGCAGGAGAACCGTCAAACGGACTACGGGGAGTTATTTGCTATCACCCATAGACACCGTGATGGGACTCTGACCTCTCAGCAAGAAGAGGCGGCCATTGTAAGTTAATTCATTAGTATTTTGTTTATAAAACCAACTTTATTATGAATAATAATAATTAATTGTTTCATAAAATGGTAGGAGCGGATGCAGCAGTCGTCAGTTGAGCTTCGAGAGACCCAGACCCAGGAGTCACAAGGGTTTGTGAACTCTATTGCACCATTGAAAGCCAGTCAAGGTCAGGTTGAGTATCCCGGATGCGTGAGGGGGATGGGGATAGGTGCTAGACCTAGCATGGTCTACGGCAGGAGCAGCGTTAGGGGTGGAAATTGGTCAGGCCACCTGACAGGGGCCTGCGGCCTTGCTTGTTAAAGGCCTGGTCTCGCCTGGCCTGTCAGGCTAAAAGGCCAGGCCAAGGCCATTCTGAAAGCCTGTTTATCTTAACAGGCCAGGCCAAGGCTTGTTGACAGGCCTGTTAGGCCTGTCAGGCCGGCCTGAACCTGTTAAGGTTTTATAAAAAAAAATCTGGAAGTACACATATTTACAATCCTGCCACTCCCCCCTCCCTAATTCCATAACCCTAATCCTCATTCCCTCATTTTCACAGTTTTGAAGTCGCATACTCGCACCCAAAATCTATCAACTCTCAACTCCCATCGGTCAGCCACCGCAAGTCGCATCCCTCGTTGCATCGGCCATCAGTCCGCCACCGCCGTCCGGTGAGTCGCAACCCTCCTCTCTTTGTCTTCTCTCAACTTGTCAGTGGAAGATCTGTTCTTCCAGTCGAAGATCGGTCCTCTCTCTGTCGTGTCTCGATCCGCCGTTGAGGATCGGCCCTTCTTGCAACACTCCTCTCTTTGTCATCTCTCAATCGCAGCCTTAAAGCTCAGTCGCGGAAGATGGTAAGCTCTGCTTTTCTTTACTGATGCACATCTTCTCTTTCTCTATTTTCATGTTTTGGTTTATCTTTAAGCTTATTTTCCTTTTTTGATTAGCCTTTCAAAAGATGCATCAAGATCGGGAGGGTTGCTCTGGTCAACTATGGTGAAGATTATGGGAAGCTAGTGGTCATTGTTGATGCCATTGACCAGAACAAAGTATGCGCTATTTTCAATTCTTTTCTCCAAGTGTGTTCCTCTAGCAATTGTCTTGGAATTTCTCTTTGTTATGCTAATTTAAATGTGGAAGCATTGAATTGAAATCGAATTCATAGTTGGTTCCTATTCTTTTCCACAGTGGAACTCAACATTCAAAATGTGTTTCGCTTTCTCCGTGATTGGTATTCTGAGATTTGTTTTCTTTATCCAAAGAAATTTTTGTCTTCGTTGTGTTGACGGACTCTGTCTGATTGTCTGTGATAAGCTCTCTTAGGGTGTGCTTAGATTGAGAATAAAGAGGAGAAAGAACATGAAATCTTTATTTTGATTTTTTTTATTTAGATTTAGATTTAAACCTTTTAATTCACAATATAATTCGATTGTGGGGTGTGATTGAGTGAAGAAGAACGTTTATTTAAAATCAAAATAAACAAAAATGCTCTGGACAGGCCTCCTTAACAGGCCACAGGCCAGGTCAGGCCTGTGTACAAGCCAGGCTCAGGCCTAATACAAAGCCTCCAACAGGCCATAGGCTAGGCTCAGGCCGTTTTGTGCGTTAACAGGCCTGGCCTGGCCTGTTTCCACCCCTAAGCAGCGCCTTTGAGACTGGTAGCTCTCGAGCATAGACACCTGAGGGATGAGTCTGTTGAGGAGCTGCGCTCATATTTGGCTAGGACACAAGCTACAGTGGCTCATCAGCAGCAGCAGATACAGCAGCAGGCCGATTACTACTACGCTTACCATTCGCAATAACACGATATCACAAACTACATGCTCGAGCAGTCGTGGAGTCGACTGTTCCCCGATGAGGAACATCCATAGGTTCCCCCTGTCTCTCAGTTCGTCGTCCAGCCTACTCCTCTTGCTGCTGATGATGGTGCTGTTAACTCTACCCAGCGGCCCGATACAGCTGCACCTGAGGGAGCCTCCCAAGGGAGGACCTGATGATCAACCTTCGGGTAATTAGTTTAGAATAGTTATATTTTTTTTTGAAATATTTGTAAATAAACATGGATATTTATATTTTTAGAGCTGAAATTCTTGTTGCATTTACAACAGTTATATTTATATTTTCAGAGTCTTGTTAAATTCTTGTTGGGTTTACAACAATTATATTTATATTTTAAAATTAACCACAAAAACTAAAAAAAAATTAACATATCTTTGTAGCGGTTTTATTGTAAAACCACTACAAATATTCAAAAAAATAAATTTTAATATTTTTGTAGTGGTTACCTTTTAAAAACCACTATAAAGATTCAACATTTGACATTTGAATTTTCCTCCCACGGTCTTCTACATTTGTAGTGGTTTACCTAATGACCGCTACAAAATGAAAGCAGAATTTTTTTAGTAATTGTCCAACGGTCATGAACATTTGTAGCGGTTATAAGATATATAACCGCTACAAATTGAAAAAATTTAAAATTTGAATTTCTTCTACCGCCAAAAATTTGTAGCGATTCTACAAATATAATATTATAAATTAGTAGCGGTTAGAGCATTTTAACTGCTACAAATAACAAAACATTTGTAATAATTAATTTATTAAACCGCTACAAGGTTAACATAAATTTTACCGATTCCTGCCAACGGACCAGAACTTTGTAGCGGTTTTATTCATATAACCGCTACAAATATGGAATTCAGTAGCGGTTATGGTAGCGGTTTTGTAACAAGAAGTTATGCAAGCAGCAGTGACGCCAACATGCAGTTCGGAGGCGTCTCTTACTATGGAAAGCTTCTTGATATCGTCAAACTTAATTACTAAGGCCTTTTTGCCATGACGCTGTTCAAGTGTTTGTGGGCAAATACCACTACTTCCTGGGGACTCACAATTAACGACTTAGGCATCACATCAGTCCATTTCTCATAAGCAATTCATACTGGTAATTCTCAAGATGATGAGCCGAATATTCTTGCCTCAGAGGCACACCAAGTTTATTATGTCCAGGACGAGAGGCATAAGGATTGGCACATGGTAGTTCATTTAAAGCCATAAGACCTTTACAACATAGGTGATGGTGATAACATCACCTACGAGAGTGAGCCATTTCAGCCAGCCAATTTCGAAAACTTCTTCCCGGAAGGCGATGACAATTTACCTCTACTTCGTTGTGTTTTTTTAAGTTCACATCATTTAAATTAAATTTTTTTTACAAAATAATACATCACTAACAATTTTTCTACACAATTTTTGTAGGGATGGCGAGGATGAATGATCAAACAAATTATGTTTTTGTTTTTTGGAAAAAATATTTTTTTCAAAAAAAATTAATAAAATATTTGTATATAAAACAACCGCTACAAAACCCGTTACACTAACTGCTACAAGTACTACGCAAATCCCTATAAATACTCCCACCACGTCTTATTTCAAACACTCACCCATTTCTTTCCATCTTACCCCTCTTTCATTTTCTCTCATTTACAAGTTTTTTTCTACTAGTCGAAGAGCTGAACAAGGTGATCAAATATGATAACAAGTTTTTAAATTTTTTATTTCAATACTTTTTTCTTTCGCATAATATTTATTCTCACTATTTTTTTGCAAATATTTAAGAACAGTTTTTCATTGTTTCCTATTTTCCTTACATAATCATAATCGCATTGTAGGCGACAACATAATAGTTTCTTATTATCTACGTATCCTCAATAATATTATCAATACAATCTTCATACTTATCCAGCTTAATTAAATTATTCCTTTTAAATTATAAATGAGTTAAACTATTGAATAATAAGCTAAATTAAACTACTAGAATAAACTATTTAATTTAATATTAAAAAAAGAAAAAAAATAATTGTATATTTTTTTTTCATTGTTTCCTATTCATTTGTAGTGGTTCTATAACTACTACTAATATAAGGCGCCATTTAAAAAAAAATTAAATTTTTGGCGCAAAATTTGAATTTCCATTAAAATTAGTAGCGGTTACGGAACCGCTACTAATGTTTGGTGCCATTTTTAAATTCAAGTAAGTAGCGGTTTTTGAACCGCTCACTACTACAAAAAGGGTAAAAGGTGGCGCACATTTTGTGGCACTTCTTTAAACAAGTGCCACAGCTTCTCTTTTTTTTTTTTTTTTTTTACGTCTATAATTTTTTTTTTAATTTTGGGTACCAGCTGTGGCGCCTAATAGATTAAGTGCTACAATTGAGGAGGCCTAGTGTGGCGCCTGCCTACGCAGGCGCCACACTTGGGGTCACGAAAGCAGCTGTGGCGCCTAACCCACCAAGCGCCACAGCTGCAGCATTGATTTTTTTTTTTTTAAAAGTGGGCATGTGTGGCGCCTAAATAAATAGGCGCCACACATGTTAATATCTTTCTCAGCTGTGGCGCCTAAGCATTAGGCGCCACAGCTGAGAAGAGGCAATTGTGGCGCCTAATTATTTAATCGCCACAATTGCTCACTTTTAACAAACAAACAAAAAATTCAAATTTATAGTGTAGCTCTTAATTATTTCATTTCCCGCGTAGTGGTCATGTGTCCGCCCCCTCATTCCTTCTCTTTTTGACTACTACTCCACTTTAATTATTTAACTACTCTCTCCTCCATTAAACTACTTTCCCTTTCTCATCTTCTTAGTGGATCCGTCGGCCCCCTCCCTCCATTTCCTATCATCTTCACACTAAAAAAAAACACCCACACGCTCACTCGCCACTCAAGCTAACATCACCAACGTGGTCTCCCACTCTCTGCGCTTGTCAATTAATAGATTTGTAAGAAGAAGACTATTTCATTCTAGCTTGCTTTGTTTAAATTTTTTTTTTAGTCAAGATAAACCGTAATATAACGTTTGCCTTTTTGTTCCTAATTTAATAGAAAAGAATGAAAACCTACCTTGTTTCGTTTGCCTTTTTGCTTTGTTTAATTTTTTTTGCCGACAAGCTTGCGTTTTTTAGTAATCTTTTAATTTACTTAATTAGTTGTTGATGTACTGTGTGCACATATCAAGTTTTTGTATTGTGATATTTTTTATGTTAGTTTTGGAGAGTATTAATGTAAGAACATTATTGTTGGGGAACTTGAATTTTAAATGTGAAAATTATATATATATATAATAGGTTGAAATATAAAATAGAAATATTGACAATTTGTGGAGATGATAAACACGAAGCCACTCATTTTATATAAAACTTCACAATCAGAAAGTATAAAAAAGGGCCACAGGAAAAAGAAGAAGAAGAAGAAGAAAGAAAAAAGAAAAGAAAAGAAAAGGGACCCTCCTGTGGCGCTTGTTTGAGGAAGTTCCACAGGAGGGTATTTTTTTTAAAAAAAAAATTAAAATGTTGTGGCGCTTCCAAGCGCCACAGCTTTTTTTAGTGGCGTCTAGATATGTGGCACTTCTCTAGCGCCACAGTTAATGCAATTATAAGCGCCACAGCTTTACTTTTTTGTAGTAGTGGCTATAAAAAGGGAGCCAAATTTTCATTTTTCATTTCCCGCCATCCAAAATTTATGGGTCGACATTTGTAGTGGTTATATAACCACTACAAAGTTACCAGAAAAATATTTTCCTACTTGAGAATGTTGTAGCGGTTGGAATGAACCGCTATAAATATATTAGCGATTTTTGTGCTTGAGTAGCGGTTAAAAATAACCGCTACAAAACCGCTTGTAACAGTGTATTTAGTAGTGGTTTTATGAACCGCTACTAATATTGTTTAACCGCTACAAATACACCTTTTTTAACCGCTACTAAATCACAATTTTTTTATAGTGTGTTTAGAATGGAAAATTTTATAGGGAACATGTAAAATATGAAGTGTGAAGGCTTTAAGGTATGAAATGACAATTATACCCCTAAAACCCTAACATAGTGGCTGTTAAGGGTAAATCTATAATTTGGGCATGAATTTGACTAATTTGAGGTCAAAAATGGATTCTACACACAAAATTGTGTAGGATCAGCCTGGGTCATAATTTTTGGTAAAATATAGTTGGACCGTGTATAAAGGGGCTTAGACCGGGATCCCAAGGGTATTTTGGTCAATATGTGATTTTGGGTCAAGATAAACAACAATATGAGTTTAGAATGAGTTATGAATGAGTAATAACTCATTTATTATAAATTTGGAATTTTAGGATATATCAGTAGTCCGAGCCGGACAGACAGTATTGAACAGATAGATAAGCAAGGAAAGGGTAATTTCAAGTAGTAACTCTATCTCTCATACACTATGTGGTGGTATATATGTTGTATGTTGCTATATTATGTGATATGAATAATGAACACACTATTTAGTTGTTGTGCGGGAAAAGCATAAGTACCGTCTAATGGGAAAGCACAAGTGCCATTCAACCTAGTGAAAACCCAGCTATGATACACAGTGTTAGGGGGCATATTGCCTAGTTGTGGTCTAGGATCTAGCTGAGGTATACGGATAAGTAAAGGTTTGGGCCTGAATTGTGCACACACACCGATATACAGTGTTATTGTTATATTACACTATATGGTGTATTAATATTGCATATTTATTTATCGCATTTTATATGATTGATAGCTTGTTACTACTGAGATTTTTTTTAAATCTCACTCTTTCTATAAATATATAAAGTTTTCAGCAGCAGGCAGTGGCTCAAGGGATAAAAGTGTAATTACCGACAATTGGAGGGTATGGACCAGTACATGCATAACAATTAGTTATCTGAAGGCCTTTTTATTATTTCAAGGTATGTAATTCTTATGAACACACCCTGAGGGGATACCTGTAATATAATCAAGGACTTTGTATTAACATATTAGTATATTCATGTTATTCCTGTGTATTCATTGAACTGAGCATTGTTATTCCACATAGTGTCAAAAAATAAATAAATAAAAGGTTTGACAAGTACGATCGATGATGGAACTTGAGGATGCATAAGATCAGATCATTGTAGGGATCAATCATTCTTGATGCATGAAAAAGTTTTGGCGAACCGCTTCTTGAATCCATGCACAATTTTTGACGAACGAGTTTCTTTCTTGGTGGTCTTCATGGGATTGTACTCTCTCAGATATTGTTGCCTGTACGAAGCATAAGTTCATCTTCCTGAGTATTCACCTCGGCCTTGAGGAACAGGATCAAAGACCCTCGCTCACTTCGCTTCATTCATTGACATCAGTCTCATCAAGAAAATCCTTGTTGCTTATGTCGCTTGGATAAACCGTGTACTCTTCATGTGTGGTATGGTTCTCTTCATGCATGTTGTTCTCTTGTACTTTCATGGAGCCAAAGCTTGGAGGATTCGTTACCATCTCATCAATCGTAGAAAGTTTGGGCTTGTTTAGTATGAGGGGAGGAGAGGGAAAGTGGGCGAAAGGAAGACTTTTTTGAGTTGAATTTAAAAAAATTAGAAAAGTAGGATTAAAAATTCTTAATTAATTTTTCTTACTCTTTTATCTTATATATTATCTTTATTAAAATTTGGGTTAAGTAGCAAATTTGCTCCGGAAGTATGAGTCTAGGAGCAATTTTGCCCTGGAAGTTTTTTGGGGATCAATTTCGCCCCGGAAGTTTCAAAACGTAGCAATGTTGTCCTTTTTCGTTAAAACATTAACAGTCAACGTCAATTTTTTAACGGTCAATGTTTGTTATTTAACGGAAAAGGGCAATATTGCTACGTTTTGAAACTTTCAAGGTGAAATTGATCCCCCAAAAAACTTTCAGGGCAAAATTGCTCCTGGACCCATACTTCCAGGACAAATTTGCTACTTAACCCTTAAAATTTTATTACCCCACTTCTTCAATCTTTTAAAATTTAACTCATAAAACTTTTCTCTCCCCTCCCTTCCGTTCCAAATCCCTCACACCAAACAGACCCTTATTTTGGTCTAGAGCTCTCTCCAATCTCATATATATATATAGAGGGAGGGTGGCTTTCAATCCTAGTTAATATGGGATAATTTTTTTTATTATTTATATGTTAATGAGTTTGTTCTCTATTCTTTTGTTATTTAATTTCTTTGGGGAAAAAATAACTTATTCTATCTAAAACTAAAATAAGATAATTTAAAATATTGTCAATGATAAGATTAATCAGTGGTCATATTTTATACTAAAAATCTAAATGATAGCTTGGAGGGTAAGTTAAAGACTAATACAAGATCGAAGTATAATGAAAAATATATTATTTCAAAGAAAATCTATATAAGATTTTTTTTATTACAACACTTTAGCCAAATTGCAAAAATGAGTTCCAAAATCAACTAAAATGAAATCATTTTGAACAAAAGGAATATAAAAAGGATGTGAAATGTAATAAGCGAAAAAGAGAGAGCGAAAATTAAAAATAAAGATAAATTGAGATAAGAAAAAATGTTAAATTTTTTAAACTTAAAGAAAATTTGAATATAATATAAAATCATTAAGATATTTATACACACTTAATAAGATCATTCTATTATTCAAACAATCCTTTAAAATATAATTTAATTTGTGTATAGAAAATGTAATTTAAATTAAATTTTCTAAGAAAAAATAATTAAAAAAGTGCCATTTAGATTTAATTAGTAAACTTGACTCGAGGAAGGCGTAGCTTCTCGCATATAATTTGTTTTTGGCACTTTTAATTTAAATTTTATACCTTGACCGAAAAAATTTAAAATTCTATAAGAAAACAAAGATAATAAAAAATTATCATTTAGATTTAATTAGTGAATTTGAATATAAGAAACCGTCAACTTTGCGTAGTTTTGCTTAATTTTTTCTCTTGCTAGAGACCTAGGGGTAAGGTAAATAACTCAATTAGGCTAACAAATCAGACCAAGCCAAGTAACTTCACCTAGCTTAACTAGCCAACAATTCATACAAACTCTTAAACAAATATCTCTACAACAAATACAACAAAACAAGATGGATACTCTGTGAGTTTATGAAGAGTAATTGCACTCATTGGGTCGTGACGGGAAAATTCCCAACGTCAAGATTTATATAAATAAGTTGTCAAAGAAGATGGTTACGTTTTTGCGCTTCGCCTCTATGGATGAAAGAGAGATAAATCAAGTGATAATCAAATTTGAAAGCAACTGAAAAGTAAGGATGTATTAAGAACATATCAAGAATATTTCAACAACCGAGCTCGCCTTATGAAATCTTCTTTTTTTTAAATGTCAACTACATAAAACAACCTCGCATGTCTCAAAAGAGGGAGAATAAAATAAATTAAAACAATTGTTGATGTGTCTTATACATATCAAGATTAAAAAAAAAAAAAGTAAGTCACGTCTACATATGACTTGTATTCTTGGCGAGTATGATTGATGATGGAACTTGAGGATGAATAAGATTCGACCGTTGTAGGGATCAATCATTCTTAATGCATGAAAAGGTTTTGGCGAACCGCTTCTTGAATCCATGCACAATTTTTAACAAACGAGTTTCTTTCTTGGTGGTCTTCATGGGATTGTACTCTCTCAGATATTGTTGCCTGTACGAAACATAAGCTCGTCTTCCTGAGTGTTCACATCGGCCTTGAGAAACAGGATCAAAAACCCTCTCTCCCTTCTCTTCATTCATTGACATCAGTCTCATCAAGAAAATTATGTTGCTTATGTCGCTAGGAGAAACTGTGTACTCTTTATGCGTGTTCTTGTTCTCTTCATGCATGTTGTTCTCTTGTACTTTCATGGAGCCAAAGCTTGGAGAATTCATTATTAGCGTCTCTTCAATTGCAGAAAGTTAATTTGGTCTAGAGCTCTCTCTAATCTCATATATATAGGGGGAGTGTGGCTTTCAATCCTAGTTAATATGGGATAATTTTTTTATTATTTATATGGTAATTAGTTTGTCTCTATTCTTTTATTATTTCTTTTGAAAAAACTAACTTATTTTTTCTAAAACTAAAATAAAATAATCTGAAATATTCCCGATGATAAGATTGATCCGTGATCTCATTTTATTCTAAAAATTTAAATGATAGCTTTGAGGATAAGTTAAAGACTACTACAAGATAGAAGGATAATGAAGAACATATTATTTCAGAGAAAATCTAAATAATATTTTAGCCAATTTTTATATTTATTTAAGACATAGCATTACATGATTATATTTTAATTTTAAGCAATCCATATTCACGTGGGAAACAGGGATTTTTGAAATAACATTAATTTTGAAAATTAGACCATTTGTAAAACAAATTAAATTCACAGTTGTATTAATACATAGTACAATAATAATATTTCAAATATATTAATGAATCCATTTGTGAGAATATATGCCTATGTAAAATCCTAACATCTCTATAGGAAACGAATAATATTTTTTTACTCAAATATAAAGAACCAATACCATCCATTCTTACTGGCCAAAAAAAAAAATCCTCCGGTCCTTAATATATATATATATATATATATATAAGATATATTTATCTAATTTATTAGATTAAGAAAGTTAATTAAATTAATTAATATGACATATATTATTTAGAACACCATACACATCTCCCTTAATTCCCTCATTTCCTTTTCTCCTTGATTATTGTTGAGGGGGGAAATTCTTGTGTGAACATGGTTTGTCATTTCATTTATGGTTTAACCAATTAAAATACAACAACTTATGAGCCGATTTGGCATACATTCTAAATATTATCTAGTATTTTAATGAAATTAAAAGATTTCACAATATTTACTTTTTCATTACTTGTGAAATTTTGAATTATGGGATTTATTTTTCTAAAAAAAATAAAAATGTGAATCACATAAGCAGCCAACTAGGATTAAAACTATTTGAGGAGTTGTATTTTAATTTGTTAAACCATAAATGGCGTGTTAAACCAAGTTCACACAATAATTTCTCTGTTGAGGAAGCATTAATAGGGGTAAATTAGAAAAAATTTGATAAATATGAAAACTGTATCTTATATATATTTAGAACCAAGATAAACTCCCTAAATATGGTTTATATTAAGGATTCGAGAAGTACCATCCGTTCTTTACATTTATTAAAATGTTATGTTTTATCCTCATTAAAATAGCATAATTAAAAGGGAAAATCTCATATAAAGACAGTTAAATTATGCAAATTTTAATTTGGGTCATTGAACTCAACAAATTATATATCAGGTTATGCGTCATAATTAGGGATTTAAAATCTGAGTCAAATTACCTCCACATCCCTTAGTTATTAAAATAGCAAAATTGAAAACATGACCTTATTATTTGCTCTATGAATTAATTCACCATAAAGTATACATAGCCCTATTATTTGCTCTATCAAGACATGGGATCACCTATTTTCCCTTAAAGAAATGAGATAAATCAATTAATTATAAAAATGTGATACGACCTCTAAAATACTCTTTGGTAATCTTAAATTACATGTCGGTTTATAGGTTAGATAAATTGGTTTGAGAAAAATATTAAACGTAAGAGATAAGATGGATCAAGATATATTATATTTAGGGAAAATTCTAGAAAAATACTCTGGAATATAGAAAAGGACAAATCAGAGTTTTGAAATTACAAAATCCCATATTAGTGTGGTGTCAGTACAGTGAAGGAATCTGGGATAATGAAATCTCGGCGACAAGACGCCCTTACCCTTGAGTCCTCCATCTTGTTCTCCTTCTCTCTCAGCTCGGAATAACAACACATTCCTCTTTATTAACAACACCATATTTTACATTTACAACTCCACTTTATTTTTTCACAACTTCGTATCTCAAAAACCAACACATTCTCAGGGACAAGTTTGAAATTGAGATACAAAGTTGTGAAAGAATAAAATAAAGTTGTTAATATAAAAATATGGTGTTATTAATAAAGAGATAGGTGTTGTTATTTCGAGCTGAGAGAGAAGGAGAACAAGATGGAGGGCTCAAGGGCAGGGTGTCTTTTCGCCGAGATTTCATAATCCTAGATACTTCCACTGTACTGACACCATACTGAAATGGGATTTTGTAATTTTGAAGCTCTATTTTATCCTTTTTTATATTTCAGCATATTTTTCTTGAATTTTCCTCTATGTTTTTTAGGATCAAATTCAATATCTCAATTATCTTGTATAATAGGGAGGGTAGGGAATTACGTTGAGGTAATAGAATTTCTTGGCCAAGTTAGATTATACTCTCTCCGTTCCTAAATATAGGACATAGTTTGTAATGCATTCCTAAATATAGGACATTGTTTGTAGTGCAATTTGCACTACAAACTATGTCCTATATTTAGGACAGGAGGTAGTATTCTATATATATATATATATTATTCATATAAAAAAACACATTATGCTGTATGAAAAAGGTTGATTGGCCGCCGCCACCACTAGGTCAAAATTAAAGATGAAGTTTGGGCCATAAAAAAGGAAAAGGGCAGTGGGTTAGTTTTTCTGCATAAAACAGCATAACGAACGTCAGGGCCAGCCAGGGCCAGGTAGGGGACATTTTTTGCGTCTTTCAATCTTCTTCTTTTTGTTTGGTGGTAGAATCTTCTTAGGCCGTGTTTCGATCCACGGTTGAAAACAATTGGGCTTTTTATTGAAAAGCTACTGTTACCCTCTATGTTTGGATGGATAAAAAATTAAAGGTGAAAGAAGAATAGGAGGGAAAACTGTAAAAATAATAATTTTATTTTTTTTACTATATTTAGAAGTTTTCCTTCCTAATATCTCCTTTCCTATTTACTCCGCATTTCTCTCCTTCCAAACATAACCTTGAGCTAAAGCCAAAATTTGTTGCTTATTTTCCTTAGCTTGGTTTGAAAAAGTGATTTTATTCCCTTTCTAATGGAGTGGTTGAAAGTAGAGCTGGTAATATGGATCAGACCACTGGGTTTGGGCCAAACCATCATGAGTTGGGACCATATGGATTTGGGTTAAAAAGAACTGCACTAATATGGGTCGACATTTAGCTAACCCATAACCTCTGGGTTGGTTGGTTGGCCCGCTCAACCCATGTTATTTTTCTTTTTTTTTTAAAATTTTTTTTATATTGTGTTTTTCAATTTTTTTAAAAACATACTAAAATTTTTTTCTATAAACCGAAACAAAAAAAAATTAAAAATACATTACAAAATCATAAAGTGATAATAAAACATCAAATTCAAAGTTTCAAACATTACAAATTAAACATTTATCACAAGTCCACACATTATAAAATAAACATAAATCAAAAAGCCTTCATTAACATTCAATTCAATCAATAATTAGTTGATATTAATGGTGTTAGGTTATACAATACACTCAGAGAAATCACATATTTTTTAAAAAACATAAAATAAATAAAAACGATCCAACCTGCAGCGGGTTAGACTCATATGGGTTCGAGTAAAAAAGAACCGTATCAAAACGGTCCCATTTTGCAGAACCCAAACCATCCATTTTTTCGTGTTGGGTGGGTTCAGCCCGCGGTTAAAACCCATATTATCACCTCTAGTTGAAAGTAAAATTCTATCTTAATAGTAATAGATAAGTAGAACCAGGAAAACGGGTTGAGTCTGTTGGGCCGACTTTTTTAGGCCCTAAATTTGTAAATGCCGGACTTAAGATTTTTGCTTCAAAAATGAAAGTGAGCCTAATAGGCCTAACCCTATAGGGCTAAGAGCCTAAAAGGGCCAGCCTTATAGAGCAAAGGCCGTCCCTTTTAGGCCCGTTGTTTTTTTTAATTAATTTTTATGATAATAATATTATTAATTTTTTATGCTTTGTTAATGGTGTTGCAAATATTTAATTGTTATTAACTTGTTTAGAAGGGTTGAGCGGCAAAACCGCCCTTAAACTTTTATCAAAAGTGCACATATCACCATAAAATTTTTTTGGTACAAAAGTAACCATAAACTTTCAAAAAGGGGGCAAAAGTGACATTATTATTAAAATTAACCAATGGTCGTTTACTCCAGTATAAAAATATCAAATTATCCTTGACTAAAAGAGGGTTAAGGGGGCAAAAATATTCAAACTTTTCTCCAAAATGCACCCACCACCATAAACCTTTTTTTGGTGCAAAAGTAACCATAAACTTTTAAAAAAAGGCAAAAGTGACGGTTCTTTTGCTGGGTTCAAATGTCATCTTTTGATTGTTCTAAATCTAGAAAAATAGCACCCCGACTTATCCACCATAATTTTTCCAAACTAAAAATTGAAAAACCCATATTCGTCATCATCAATCATCAATATCAAATCTTTCCAAGTCGTTAAAATTCATCATCAAATTTAACTACAAATTAAACCAGAGCAATCAATCTTACTATATTGATTAAGATAAAAGTGACTTGATCAACACAAATATCTCAAAGAATGAAAAAATTGGGGGGGGGGGGGGAAATAGAACCTTCAACACACAAGCACCTAACTCGATTTCTTCTTCCCCATCATTTGGGTTTAGTGAATATAGTAGAAAAATGAAGGGATTAATGGCATCGTAAATGGAATTGTTGAGACCAATGGCGCCTTGAATGCAGTCGCTGAGATTAAAGAATAATTAAAAGAGGTGAAAGGCAAGAGTGAAAAAGAAGAATGAGAAAGGACCAAAAAAGAGAGAAATGGGGGGAGGAGATTGCCACATTTTCTTGATCGGTGAAGACGAGGAAGAGGAAGTCCAACTCTTGCAATGGTTAATTAGCCGCTGTCATTGGTGGAGAATGCCAACTCCAGCGCCACTCTTTTCTGAGAAGAAATTGGGGCTGTTTGGTATTGAGAAGGGGGAGTCAGAGAGATGGATGAGAGGAATGAGGGAAGGGTAGCAATGGAAATTAAAAAAATTAGCTATTTTTATTTTTTTTAATGATATGGAGCCTACAAAGAATAATAGCAGATGTTAGCATGGGGCCCACCAATCATAACGTAAGTGTTACTTTTTCCTTATTTTTGATAATTTATGGTTATTTTTGCACCAAAAAATTTTATGGTGGTGGAATCACTTTTGAGAAAAATTTGTGGGTATTTTTTCCCCTTAACCCTTTTCTAATTAGGGGTAATTTGATACTTTTACATGGGAGTAAACCCCCGTTGGTTAATTTTAACGGTATTGTCACTTTTGCCTCCTTTTTTGAAAGTTTATGGTTACTTTTACACACACACAAAATTTATAGTGGTGAGTGCACTTTTGAGAAAAGTTTAAGGGTAGTTTTGCCCCTTAACCCTTTTTAAAATTAAGTTTTATAAGAACCTCTTGTGTTAAGAACCCTAAAAATTAAAAACTTAGTGCACGTTTGGATTAGTTTTTGAAGAATAACTTATTTCAAAAGTATTCTTACTAATTTTGTATTTTTTAAGTTCCTTTTAAGTGATTGTTTTGTTCATATCTTGTATTATCTATTTTGTTGACTACTTACACTTTTCAAGACATATTTATAAAAAGTATTTTTAATTTTTGTAAGTGTTCTCATTAATTATTTGTAATTATGGTTTGTGGACAATAGTTTACATTTAACTATAACTTAGTGACTATGTTTGTTTATTATCTGATGCGTACAATTTACATCTTAATTTTGACATTATTGATATGTTAAATCAGGACTTTCATTGTTGTAATTTTATTTCTTCAAAAAAAGCTAAATAACTAGTAAAATGTTATTAAAATAGGTTTTACCTTGTAGGATCGGCCTTGGTCCTAATGTTTTAGGACCGGGTCTCTAAAAATAACTATTTTTCTTTAGTTGAACCTAAAAGGGCCGACCCTTTTAGATCCTGATCTGTGAAAGGCCGGTCCTATAAAGCCGGATTGACCTTTTTTACCATATCTATAGATAGGGGGCAGAGATATACAAAAAGATTCTACCACCAAACAAAAAGAAGAAGATTGAAAGACGCATAAAATGTCGCCTGCCTGGCCCTGACGTTCATTATGCTATTTTTGTGCAGAAAACTAACCTATTGCTCTTCCTTTTCTATGGCCAAAACTTCATTTTTAATTTGAGAAATATTTACATAATTCTAGAGTACTAGATCATTTGCACTCTATCTAATTAAAATGCAACAGCTCACCCAATTTTAATTCTAGCTGTCAGCTTATGTGTTGTTTACTTTACTGTATTATTTTACTTGTTAAAAAATAATGCTTCTAAATTAAAAACTAATTTGCTTAATTATTTTAATTAATTTATTCTTCAAATCTCTCTCTTCTACGTGAGAACCTTTGTTCTTCTTCCGTATGAAGCTCCGCCGCTAACATGGGGTTTTGTGTGGCCGCTGCACCGGTGAAGTCCTAGCCTCTCCACAGCTTCTCTCTCCTAATTTTCTTGAAATGGGATGGCAAGAATCACAATAGCAGCAGCCATCGGTTTTGTTGTACTATCTCCAGTGATAAAAGCAACTATCAACTTTCATCTTGGGGAGGAATCTCAGAGGTAATGTTAGCTACAATGAAACTGACGATGAGGTTCAAAGAGAGAGAAATTTGAAGCTGAAGACGACGAAGCTGACGAGACGATGCAGAGGCCATGAAGTTTGAGATTGATAATTTCTCAAGAGGTACGATTGAGATCGAAGGCGAGGACAACCACTAGTTTGCAAACTAATCAACGGCGACTGCATTTAGCGGTGGAGCTCCAACGACGAAGAGCAAGGGATGAAAATGGATGGCCACACAGAACCCCGTTAGCGGTGGAGATTCAAGCAAAAGAAAAACAAGTGTTTTGTCGAAGAAGACGGAGGAGAGATTTGATGAATAAATTAATAATTAAAATAGTTTATGCAAGTTGGATTATACTTTAGAAGCATTAGGCTATTTTTAAAAAAGTAAAATAATATAAAATAAAGTAAATAACACATAAGTTTGACAACTAAGATAAAAATTGGGTGAATTGTTATATTTTAGTTGGATCGAGTACAAATAATCTAATACTCTAAGAATATATAAGTATTTTTTCTTTAATTTTGACCTACGTAGTGGTGGTGGCCAATCAACCTTTTTCATGCGGCATAATATATATTTTTTATGAATAATATATATATTGAATATAATCTAACTTGGCCAAGAAATTCTATGACCTCTACGTAATTCCCTCCCCTCCCTATTATACAAGATAATTGAGATATTGAATTTGGTCCAAATAAATATAATATATCTTAAGTAATCTTCTCTCTTACATTTAATATTTTTCTCAAACTAATTTATCTAACCTATAAACCAACATATAATTTAAGATTACCAATGTGTATTTTAGAAGTCGTGTAACATTTTTATAATTAACTAATTTATCTCATTTCTTTAAGGGAAAATAGGTGATCCTATGTCTTGATAGAGTAAATAGTAGGGTCATGTATACTTTCTTATGAATTAATTGATAGAATAAATAATAGGGTTATGTTTTCAATTTTTCTATTTTAATAATTAAGGGATATAGAGGTAATTTGACCCAAATTTTAAATCCTTAATTATGACGCATAATATGATATATAATTTGTTAAGTTCAGTAACCTAAATTAGAATTTGGGTAATTCAACCGTCTTTATATGATATTTTCCCTTTTGATTGTGCTAATTTAATGAGGATAAAACATAACATTTTAATAAATGTAAAGAATGGATGGTACTCCTTCGATCCTTGATATAAGACATATTTAAGAAGTTAATATTGATCCAAAATATATATAAAACACAATTTTCATATTTGTTAAACTTTTCCTAGTAATTCACTCACACCAAATCCTATTATTCTCCTGCTAAAACAATATTCTTTTTATTTTTTATTATATATTTTCATTTTGTGTATGTACTAACTACTATGGTGTTCTGATAGGAACCTAATTGCACATTGCTTAGGGACACTAAAGCAACATGGAAGAACCACAATTAGCAGCTACATCTCCGCCTAATTAAGATGCCATAATTAATAATTAATTGAATAAAATAAAATAATAAGGTTGTGTGTGATGATTGATTAATAATTTATTGTAAATAATGGAATATTTAAAATAAGGTGGTTGTGTGCGTGTATATATGTAATGGATTTAAATGAACTTTAATGCAAAGACATATAGTAATGTTTTTTTTTTTTTGGATAAACAAGACATAGTGCATGTTTGGGAAAGCGTTTTGTACAGGAAATAAGCCCTTATTACGCAAGCCGAGAAAAAACTCCTCTCACATACTTATCTCGTATACCGTGAATCACGAATTATAAGCACTTATTGCCCAAAAATAAGCGATGGAATGGCTTATTTTTGTCCAAAACGTGTTTATAATTCGTGATTCACGGTATACGAAGTAAGTATGTGAGAGGAGTTTTTTCTCGGCTTGCGTAATAAGTGCGTTTTTCCTGTACAAAACGCTTAAACAAACAAGCCCATAGTAATATTAAAAAAACGCAAACAGGTACGTTGCTTTCATGGTGGGTGCAAGGAAATACATAATTTACACCAAGAAAGAAAAGCACACTCAACTGCCTTACACACATCTCGGGTAACTTTCGCTTGCAACCTGTGGCTCCGCGGCCTGTCTCACCCTCACTCTCATTGGAGGAGTTGTCCATATTAATTTTTCTCTCTATTTATTTTTTATTAAGTATTTTTACTATTAGATCAATTTTTAATAGTTAAGATTTATCATGGTGGATATTTATTATAATGTTATTTTTTATATATTATTAAATCTTAACCATTAAAAATTAATCTAATCATAGATACATTCAATAGAGAGTAAATGGAGAGGAAAATCAATGAAGATACCTCTCCCCGCACTCTCATCCCGAGCTTCATCTGATTTTAATATTTTAATTTCCCAACGGGGTAAAAAAATAAAAATACTCATTCCAATATTTAATATAAGAATTAGTTAAAAGGTTAAACTTGGTTTTAAATATAATATCTTAATCAATTTTATTCCCGCTCCTATCATTTCTTCCTAAACATATCTTAAGACGTCAGAACTGTCTGGCTAATGCTTTAGCAAAGGACGTTATGAGGTGGACACACATCAAGTAATAAAGATCTAGACAAATCGTTTTTTACTAAAGCATCAGCCAGACAATTCTGATCTTTTAAGATATGTTTAGGAAGAAATGATAGACGTGGGATATAAAGTTGATTAAGATATCATATTTAATACTAAATTTAACCTCTTAACTAGTTCTTATATCAAATATTGAAATTAGTATTTTTTTTTACCCCGTTGGAAATTTAAAATATTAAACTTAGGAGAAGTTAGGGATGAGAATAGAGCTTGTAATATGGGCCCAACCCGTGAGCTTGTGAGTTTTGACGGGTTGGAGTTGGGAAAATTCCAACCCGTAAAAATGCGGGCTGTACAGGCTTGCACCGCATAACTTGCGGGTTGATGCGGGGCTGCCTGCGAGTTGGCGGGTTGGCCCACAAAATTTTTTATTATTTATTTATATATAATAATTTTATAAAACTTATAAGTTTTTCACTACTATCATGGTACCTTCCAATCCAAAGAGAAAAAATCTTAGTCTCTTCCCTTCTTCATTAAACAAAATTATTATATCTTGGTTGCTTGAGGATGAGTTTATATTTTGTTTATAAACTTTAAAAAATTTGATAACTTTATCTCTTAAATTGTAGATTATATTTTTAAATTTTTATAAGAGAAATGATTGATATTAGGAAAGTAAATTTAATTACTCATATATATATATGTGTCTCATATTTTCAATCCTCTTTAAAAAATAGAAATTTTTTTTTCAAAAAAAAAAAAAAAAGTGGATCCGCAGACTAACCCACAACCTGCACACTGTGAGTTAGGGTTGACATTTTACTTCTGCGGGCTGCACAGGCCCAAACCATGTGAGCCGCGGGTTGATGCGGGCCAGCCCGCAACCCACAGGCTAACCCATATTCCCAACTATAAATGAGAGTGAGGGGTGTTCACCAAAAAAAAAAATGAGAGTGAGGGGGAGACAGGCGGCGGGACCACAGGCGGACAGCGAAAATTACCAGAGATGTGTGTGTGGCAGTTGGGTGTGCTTTTCTTTCTTGTGTAAATTACTAAATTATGCGTTTACTTGCACCCACTAGTGAAAGCAACATACCTGGTTGCAATTTTTAACATCAATTACTATATGTCTTGTTTATCCCAAAAAAAAAAAAACTATGTCTTTGCATTTAAGTTCATTTAAATCCATTACATATATTCCAGGTCAAAAAAAAAAAAAAAAAAAAAATCCATTACATATACACATATATACACGCACACAACCACCTTATCCTAAATATTCCATTATTTACAATAAATTATTAATCAATCACACATACACCTTATTATTTTATTTTATTCAATAAATTATTAATTATGGCATCTTAATTAGGCGGAGATGTAGCTGCTAATTGTGGTCCTTCCATGTTGCTTTAAGTGTCCCAAAGCAATGTGCAATTAGAGATCTATCAGAACACGTTAGTAGTTAGTGCACAAAATGAAAATATATAATAAAAAATAAAAAGAATATTGTTTTAGCAGGAGAACAATAGGATTTGGTGTGAGTGAATTATTGAAGTGAATGAAATGGTCCTAACAGAATGCATTATTGATTGAACAATGATAGCTACACGCTTGGATCTTCGGATTGTGAAGGCTAAATTTGACAATATGAATGTCACCAATCTGGTTCTTTTTATTTGCCATCATTAATCTGATTCTTAAAGCAATCTCCTTCCAATTCTCACTTCAGAATCGAGATTAATCTGTAATATATATATATATATATATATCTATATAGATAGGATTTGTTTGGAATGACGAAAGAACCCTTCAAAGAAAATTTTTTAATAATGATTTACAGTATATAAAATAAGTATTAGAGATAATTTTAATTTTAATTTATACAAACGTGATTTATGATAAACATTTTCAAATAAGGAGATAGGGACTCAAAAATTTTTCTTTACTATTTAGACAATAGTGGTGACCGCAACTCATGCCGCCTTTTGACTTTGACTTCGGTTAGGGTATATGACAATGGTAATGTTTGTACTTAAAGTGGTGTTATTTTTGTTTATTGATTTTGGTTTCAGGCCTATTTGTTCATCTTTTGTTTATTTTTTAGGAAAAATATTTTTTTAATGTAAGATCTATTTACCTAATTTAAATAGATTAAGAAAATTAATTAGTTAAGGTAGTTAATATGACATATTTCTTCTAAAATACTCTAAACTTTAATTCCCTTACACTGTGCTTGGATGGGGAGAAAATTAAAGGGGGAAAGGAAATTAGGAGAAAAAACTCCTAAAAATAGTAATTTTTTTGTCGCCATTTTTGTAAGTTTTTCTTCATAGAATCCCCCTATTTTCTTTCCATCCAAACATAGGGTAAATATCTTTTTTACTTGATTATTATTGAAGAGATATCAATAGTGTAAATTAGAAAAAAAATACTCTCTCCGCTCCTAAATATAAGATAGAGTTGACTTTTTTGGAAATATTGAGAAAATTAATTAAATTACTTTAAAATATTTATATTTATCATTTTTTCTCTAAACTATTTTGCCTAACTTATAGACTAATATACAATCTAAGCATATACAACATATGATATGATTAAGTAACTTATTTAACTTTTTTAATCTCTCCCAAAAAAATCAACTCTATCTTATATCTATAATAAGAAAGAATAACAAATATAGAAAATATATCTTACATTTAAAATTAAGATTTTGTTAACATGTGGAGGGAGTATTTACCAAAAAAAAAAAAAAAACAAAAACAAAAGGCATCAAGGTCTATGGAAGTCAACTTGGTCAGATGGAGGAAGGTGCGTGGATAATTCGTGAAATTATAAATTGCAAATCTTAAAACATCGTATTTGTGCTGGCATGCCCGGCTGACATAATTAATAATTAATATTATTCCTCTATAAGAAAAATTTGAAAGGAGGAGCAATTCCAGGAAACTGGGCTTCTTATAATCCAAAATGATTTCCCTCATCTTTCACCTTCGCACTCCTCTCCCCTCTCCCCTCTCCCCTCTCCCCTCTCCCTTCTATTCTGTCGCGCTCATAATTTGACCCTTATTCAACCACAAACACATTCACTTTATTAGGTTATTGGCATTTGGTAGGGGGTGGCGGAAAATTGAGGCTGGACCCACTTTGGTAATGGACACAGTAATACTGAGTTGAAGTTGAATTTATGCTGCTTCTGATTCTCCCGGATTTTCAAATCCGTCTTTTTTTTGTGGTTCTGTGGTTTCCAAATAATTGTATCTCAATCAGTTCCTAAAAGTTTCCACTGTTGGCATTTTTACCCCTTTCGGTCTGGATTTGCGTAGGATCCAAGTACTCCTCTTTTCACTCTTTCCTCTCAAAAGCTACTCTAGCATCGCACAGAGAAGAGAGAGAGAGAGTGAGCGATGGAGGAATATCCATTCCCCCATGGTTGACTACGCTCTAACGGAAATCAGAACTTGTACTTGAGCTCCGATTCTCAACATTTCATGCTCTCTCCACTTTCTCCAGATTCTTAATCTCTTTCCGGTGAGTTCTCAAGAATATTATTTCTTTCTTCCTTTCGCTATCGCCTCTAATTATCCAGCCCGCTTTATTCTTGCGGTGATTTTAATCAATCTACAGTGGCGTTAATTTGTTGAGGGTGTTTATTTTCTATATGCGGAGCTTGAATTGGGTCCACTGCTTCTCAAAATTTGCAGTTGGCTTGTTTGATTGCCATGTGGTGTGATTGATATTGGTTCAAGAGCAAGATCACCGTTTTTGTATGGTTGAGGTTAATTTTCAATGGATTAGCCATAAAAGTTTCTTCGACATCTTTTATGTTTTGAATTGGTGTATAATCACCGATTCCTCCCATATTAGATATAAGCACGCTTTCTGATACGCAGTATCAGGCATGGATAAATTTTCTTTTATTAATATTTATATATTCCTGTTCGTCCTTTATTCCTTTTGTCCCATTTGTAGCATGCGAATATACGGTATTCAGAAGAACGATTGCCTCTAGAGGAGTAGAGAACAGTTTCTTTGATTCCCACGTTAAGACATCATGATAATCAAATATGGAAGAGGCCTGGTCCTTTTATTCCATGGTCACTCTGCTCTTTGTCTTGCTTACTTTGGTTTGCGCCAGCACTTCAAATAGCGTAGTCTATTAACTATTCAAGCGATGCTGTAAAATAATTTCAGAAAGATAATCATGCTACATCTGAAGATTAGACTCGAGGCATTACTTGTGGTTGTCCAATGTGTTCCATTAACTTTTGGGAATTCCTTCTTTATATTACTTGAGTAATATATTTTCTTATCTCTTTGTGGCACTCTTTCAGGAATAAGTTAGCTGATCTGCTCGCAAGTAGTATTAATTCATATCATGGGTTGGTTTACAAAGTTGATTAAGGGCTCCGACCATAAAATTTCAAGGGGACAGAATCAGGGAAAATATGGAAATGAATACATTTGGGATGACCATCGTAATTCAGTGGTAATCACAGTTTCTGCTTCTAGTAAGGAAATAAAATAATTTTGTCAGACTTTCTCTTGTCGATGAGCTAGCCTATTATCTGACTTTAACAAGATAGTAGCATGAAACTAACATGGAACTAGTTCATCCGATACTTAAGGAGATCGTCTGAAGTTGTAACAGTGGCAAACTGGGTGCAGGATGATTTGACTGATTTTGAGAAAGAAGAAATTGACCGTGCAATTGCACTCTCTCTAACAGAGGAGGATCAGAAAGGGAAAAAAGTTATTGGTAATGTTTATTCTTTTGCAGAAAGGCCGTTTAAATTCACTTGTATGTTTGTTTGACCTGAATTTGACACTGTAGCAGGTCTGCATATGAGATAAAAACTATATATTGTAACCAATATACATATTGAGAGTTGGCTTTTTTTTTTTATGCACTCTTTTCAGTCCTGTTCGACTGGACTTAGCTTAACTTCTCCTAGGTTCCAATGACACATTGTCAATTATGAAGATCTCTATCAATACTCTAATTCTAGTGGTAATGAAATTGAAAGATGTCTAGATCACGAATTAAACCTCTTCTCACTATACAGGCTGGGTTTTGTTTATTCTGGTAATTTTTATTTGATAGATTTCACTAGAGAAATTTTATTTTGGATAGATTTCACTAGAGAAATTTTGTTTAGTTTCATTCAGCTTCTATGTTTGAGAGTGGTTGCTACCAACTGAGTTTTCTTTTCCTGGTGAAAGAAAACTTTATAAGGTTTATTGTTTTTGCCTCATCATATCCCAGAGTATGACTCACAGTCAGAAGATGAAGAACTTTGTCCTATTGATGAGGAGGAAGATGAATATCTTGGTAAAGTTCAGGAAGAGGAGGCTGATAGTCTTGCTGACATTCAAAAGGAGGAAGATGAACATCACGCAAAACTTCAACTCGAGGAAGATGAACAACTTGCGAGAGCAATTCAAGAAAGTTTAAGCATGGGTTCTCCTCCTCAACATGACGTGGGTTCTGTATTTCAACCATTTTCTCTATTTCCCACTGGACACAGGTAACTGGGTATGATGTCATTTTTCAGTTGTAACTGGCTAGTGCAAGTTCTGCGCATGTAAATTGCTATAATTAGTTATGATTAAAAGGTAACAGATGATTTTTCTAATGAGTAGATTGACAATCTTTCCTAGCCTAAAATGTTTCAAACCTAACTTTAATATTGTTGAACTATGTTTGGTTAATTTCAGAAACGTGCATTTCTTTGTTTTTTCCTCTCCCCCACTTTTTATCCCAAACTCCTCTCTCACGGACAACGTTATCTTTCTTTTCATCTTCTCAAATTTGAGAAAAGAGTGGAGTGTAATACGTTTGTGCCCCTCTTCTTTACAACTTACCAACAAAGGGTAACCCAATGCATGAGGCTCCCACCAGGTGGGGTTTGGGAAGGGATAGATGTACGCAGCCTCACCCTTGTAAGCGGAGAGGTTATTTTTGGGATTTGAACCTATGACCTCTAGGTCACATGGCAACAACCTTACCGCTGCGCTAAGACTCACCCTCTACAACTTGCCAACAAAATAAAGTGTGACAAAATCTTGTGACATGAGATGAGAAGCAAAGCTTGAACGAGTGTGATCATGAAGTCTTACATTGTATTATGAGATTATTTGATCTTGTCAAAGTGAGAAAGAGCAACAAAGAAAATCTTAAGCTCTGAACTGTCAAACAAACAGCTTTGAATTAATATCAAGTCATCTTAATTTAGGATAATTTAGTCTTTAGTCTCGAACAATGATAAATACTGCAAAAAGATTTTATTCATGATGCCTGGGAGTCTGTCATTTTTTCTGCTTGTACAAAACATATATTTTGGGTTAGATGAACAGGATACAAAAGTAGTCATGGGAACAAACATCTGATAATGAGCTTGAACTAGTTCATATTTATAGTGAGTGACCAATGGAGTATCATGAAATTGTTTCAGTCACTTGAGAAAATTGAAACTACTTAAGTTCCTTATCTCTATATGTAGCATTTTATAGTTGCTTTTATTGATTTCATAATTTTTAAGTTACTGGAATTGCTAATTTGGCCTTGTTCTGGTTTAATCTGCTTTCAGGATCTGTGCTGGCTGCAAAGCTGAGATTGGCCAAGGAAGGTTTTTAAGCTGTATGGGAGGAGTCTGGCATCCAGAATGCTTTCGTTGTCAAGCTTGCAATCTTCCAATTACTGATTATGAGGTGAAAATTTTGTTGTCTTTGCCACCAGCTTCTTGAAAATGAGAGTCTTTGGCTTATTTCCTTTTATTTTGGGGCAAATTTGAGTATAATTAATGCTTGAATCTTTGTTCATTTACAGTTTTCCATGTCTAGCAACCGCCCTTTCCACAAATCCTGCTACAGGGAGCAGCATCACCCAAAATGTGATGTTTGCAAGAACTTTGTAAGTATCTTACAGTTGTATTTTTTGTTGACAGTTTTCTGATAGTCTATCATGGTCTTCCTGTGTTGGGTGAAATATTTCACCGAGTTTTGTTATGCTTTACACATTTTAACTGATGAAGTAAGAACATTTTATAGTTGACAAGAGGATGTTAGTCATACACCTCTAAACTGCAAGTGGCATGAAAAATTGTGATTCTTCCTTCCTAAACAAAAAACAAAAGAAGAGCATTTTTCCTGGCTTTTTTTTTTTAATTTTCACAAGTCATAATTATCAGTCGGTAAGCTTAAATGACTTGTTCTTTTCTCACAGATTCCAACGAATTCAGCTGGCCTCATTGAATATAGAGCACATCCTTTCTGGCATCAAAAATACTGTCCATCACATGAGCGTGATGGCACTCCTCGCTGTTGTAGCTGTGAAAGAATGGAGGTCAGTTATATCAGCTCCCAGAAATTGTTTGTCTCTTATTAACCCCTCTCTCTTCCCTTTTTGTTATCTGATGTGATTTTCCCAATCGATGCAGTCAAGAGACGCAAAATATCTTTTGCTGGATGATGGCCGGAAGCTATGTCTAGAGTGTCTAGATTCTGCAATAATGGATACTCATGAATGCCAGCCACTTTACCTTGAAATACAAGAGTTTTATGAAGGTTTGCACATGAAAGTGGAGCAGCAAATTCCTATGCTTTTGGTTGAGAGACAAGCACTGAATGAGGCCATGGAGGGAGAAAAGAATGTAAATGATAGTGTGTTGAACTTTTTTTAAACCCCTTCACTGATTATTTTGGGTCCTCTTTCTGGCGTATTGATGTTGGAGTTTATTTTTCATATTCGAATGCAGGGTCATCACCACTTACCTGAAACTAGAGGACTTTGCTTGTCAGAAGAGCAGACTGTCACCACTGTAGGAATCTCTTGCAACTTCTGAGTCTTCATAGGCAATCTGACTTCTGAGATGATTTGTATATGAAATATTTGTCCTTATTGTTTTTTTTTTTCACCTCATACCAGATTTTAAGGAGACCAAGGATCGGAGCTGGCTACCGAATCATGGACATGATAACTGAACCTTATAGGCTGATCCGTCGCTGTGAAGTTACTGCCATTCTTGTTTTATATGGCCTTCCAAGGTATCCTTCTGATTCTGATTCCATCTTCGCTCGTTATGCAGCTCTGGCATAGAAATTTCCCTGAACAGGATGCAACAATTTTCTATTTATAGGTTGTTAACAGGATCAATCCTGGCTCACGAGATGATGCATGCATGGCTCAGGCTTAAAGGTATCCTGATATTTTGTGATGAAATAATCCCCCCTCCCTTCCCAATTTCTGGGGTGTTGTGTTCCACTAATATTTGTGGGATTTTGATAGGTTACCCCAATCTGAGCCCCGAAGTTGAAGAAGGGATTTGCCAAGTTTTGGCTCATATGTGGTTAGATTCAGAAATATATTCTGGGTCTGGGAGCGATGGTGCATCGTCATCGTCTTCATCATCATCCTCACCTTCCTCCTCTTCCTCCACGTCATCAAAGAAGGGCAAAAGGTCCGACTTTGAGAGGAAACTGGGTGAGTTTTTTAAACACCAGATTGAGTCTGATACCTCGTCAGCTTATGGAGATGGATTCAGATTGGGTAACAAGGCAGTGGGTAAGTATGGGCTCAGAAGGACCCTGGACCATATTCAACTGACAGGAAGTTTTCCCTTGTGAAGACGATGAAAAGTAAAATTTCTCTACCCTTACAAGGACCTATACCACAGCCTTTGGTCATATAAACTCCATAGAAAGCAAAGATTCCAAAATCATATCATTAAGAACTTCTTTATACCAAAATAAGATGTCCGTTCTAGCGGGAAGATGCTGTAATATGTGAATTGCTTGGAATCACATCGTATATATGCTTTACAGATGCTATACAGACGTTGAGAAAATTAAACAGTGAACATATAGAATTAACATTCGCGGAATCGCGGGCTTGGTGTTTGCATTTTGTGTTAGTTTCAACGTTTAATATTTTAGTTTATATTCACTTGGTTGAGAGGGAAGTTTACCATTCTAGCCGAGAAAGCCTTTGCGAAGCTACTGGGAAAATGGACGGTAAGAGGAACGATCTCTGAAATTCGTCAACTGTGCAAGGGTTTTGAATATAAAAAATATAAAAGAAACCAAGAACTTTATCTCTGAAATATAAACTAAATTTTTTTTTTGGCAAAAAAAAGTTGTTTTTTTTGGGTAATATCAAGGGTTTTTCAAACTTAGAGTATAAAGAGTTTTAATTTCTCCTAATAATTATGCTTATTGGGATTCGAATTTGTCTTCTTTTCTTTATGGATTGGGGTTGCTCATTATCTTAACCAAAAGCTTATTGGTTAAATTCGTTAACATGATTTTTGCTCTGTGACTTTGAGATCTTTATAGTTTAACAACAAATGCGGTTCATAAATTTTAAGTTTATAAATAATGCAGTTTACTGTAAATTTTATATTATTAATTCAATGTATATAGATATAAGAAATAATGCATCCAATTGAAGTTTACTGTAAATTTTATATTATTAATTCAATGTATATAGATATAAGAAATAATGCATCCAATTGATTAATTTGGAGATATTAATAAAATTAAATAAATTATTTTAAAGTATTTATATTTATCATTTTTCTTCAAATTAATTTGTCGGATTTATAAAATGATATATAATCTAATTATACACATAAGCATTTTAGAGAGATAATGTAACATATGATATAATTAATTAATTTATATATTTAACTTCCTTAATATTTTTAAATTAGTCAATGAGTCTTATATTAAGAGCATAATCCTATTTATGATATTTAAAAATTAGTACAATTTATTTTGAATTTTTCATAACAAATTCTGGATAAAATAGAAACTGATGAATCATAAAAGATCACATTTGATTTTTTTTTTTTGCCTAAAACACATTTGATGATTAATATTATGTATTTTTTCATTATGTACCAGCTTTTATTTCTAATAAGGTGACAATGATCAAAAATTGCAAAAGCCAATCTTGAGCATAACTATCAAGTAGACGAGCATAACAAATTCTGGACCACTAATGTACAGACACAGCCATTGCCTAGTTTTATACTATTGAAATATTGAATGATTGGTTAGTGTGTATTATGTTTTATTTATTTATTAATTTGACCTGAATCATGTTTTATTTATAAGATCTATATATTTTTAATTATTTTTTCTGCAAAAAAATATATGAAAAAAAAGATATATAAATACCATTTAAATTAGGAAAATACTAAAAAGTCTGTTAACATATGGAAAAGATAAATAAGACCAAGGGACTAATCTGAAATTTTGAAATGTTGTAGTTTTATCAAAATACCCCTTAATTTTTTTTTTTTGGAAAAAGAAAGAACCCGTTGGCGGAGCTCCAGCTGCCGGAGCTCTGTTAACAATATAAACAATGAGATTGACTACTTGAATTCCATAAACTCTATCAAGTGTCGTTGATAAGTTGAATAAACTTTAGTATTGGCAATAACAACCTTAGGAGCACAAATTGTCAATCATTATACTCAAGTTGTCATTGTTTTTATTAAACTTGTCAACAACACTAGAGAGTGCTTAGGAAGCTCAAGTAATCAATCCCTATACTTAAATAGTCAATCTCATTAGTCATTACTTAAGTGTCCAGAGCTCCAGTTGCTAGAGCTCCAGCAGCTGGCCTCCATAGGCCCATCGAAGGGGTGGTGCCAACTCTTGTGATAGAGCTTTGAGGCCAACAGGGTTCTTTCTTTCTTTAAAAGAAAAACTGAGAGGCATTTTGGTAAATGCACGACATTTCAAAATTTCAAATTAGTCCTTGAGACCTATTTATCCCTATCATGTGTTAATAGGTTTTTTAGGATTTTCCAAGTTTAAATGGTATTTATTTGGAATTTTTTTTAAAATATATTTTTAATTTATATTATATTTAGATAATATAAATTTTAGAGCATGCCACCAATCTCGTAAGCGCTGAATCTGCCATATGCAAATTACTGATTTACTTTTACCTGGACGTCTCGAGTGACACTGCAACTTGCCCATCCCGAATCGGCCAATTGATCTATCTTACGAACATCACCGGTCAGTTTTATTCCGGAAGAAAAAAAAAAAAAACTACCCGAATCGCGAGTGTGGGAGAGGTGAGCCTCTGTCTTTCCATCATTGATCCTACCTCTCTTAATTCTTTCTTTTCCCATGACGCTCTTTTCAATTATTCCGTCAATTATTCGTACCTGATTTTGATTTGATTTCATTTTTTGATCTCTACTATCAATTACAATGAGAAGTTAGATTCTGTTTCTAGGATTGCAGTGATATGGATGTAGCGGAATTAACCTCGGAACAGGTTTGCGATCCTTACACTTTATCCTTCTTTTGTTCGTTGTTTAGTTGCTCGGTTTATTGTCATTTATTCGATATGATTCGGTTTTAGGTGCAATTTTTCTGATTGGTTTTGACATATTTTTTTTGCAAATTCTTATGTATTAAAATTTTGTTGATTACCCCGTGTGGTGTTATATTGCTGTTTCCTCTGACACTCCGTTCAATTTTCTAAAGGTTTTGAGGAGGGATATCCCATGGGAGACCTACATGGCGACTAAGCTGATCTCAGGCACAAGCCTTCAGCTCTTGAGACGTTATGATCATCGATCACAAAGTCAGAGAGAACAGTTGCTGGATGATGTAACTTTTGTTTCTTTCTTTAATTTTTTTTATATAAACAATCTAAGGTTTCAAGTTGAGCCTGGTGTCATTATACCAATGATTGCCAAGTTTACCGTCTGATGGTATTGAAAATTCAATGTCATTGTTGCAGGATGGTCCAGCTTATATTCGAGTATTCGTTCATGTTTTGCATGATATTTTTAAAGAGGAGACTGTAGAATATGTTTTGGCGTTGGTGGATGAAATGCTTGCAGGTAGTTTGTGTGAATATGGCATCTCATTTCTTTATGAATTGTGAGTGCTAACCTTTTTCTCTTTCGCAGCAAACCCAAAAAGGGCTAGATTGTTTCATGATAAGTCCCTTGCTGATGTAGATACCTACGAACCGTTCTTAAGGTCAGTAATTACTCAATATGCCCTGAATACTAATTATTACTTCGAAAAATTGTGGAAGCTTACTTTTCATGCTTATATTATTCCATATTATATCAGTCAAGTTTTAGTGAATTTCTTCCTGAAGTAAAATTCAAAGCTAATTCAAAGCCTTTTATAGTTGATCTTGTTTATGCTTGATGTGATTTCATTTGATAGTTAATGTCTCCTATCCGAGGTAATCCAAAGTTTTAAAATATATGTTATAAATAACATATTGTCCATCTTTCAGATTGCTCTGGAAAGGGAATTGGTTCATTCAAGAGAAAAGTTGTAAGATCCTCGCCTCAATAGTTAGGTAATATAAACGTTATACATTTGCAAAGTTAAGGTCACACTTTTCAAGACCTCAACCATGTTGCAGGATCCCACCCCATTCCCCCACAAGATCTCACCTTTCTAATGATTGCTTTTTTACCAACTTTTGTGATTTTAGTGTCCGACCAAAAACTCAAAATGGCTTTGTTACAAATGGAGAAGCGTCAAACTTAAAGAAACCCCTTACTACAATTGATGATGTTTTGACAGCATTGGTGAAATGGCTTTGTGAGCAGGCATGTCATCACTTCAAGCTTCTTGCCTTTCTTTCATCTAATTAGAAATTGTAATCTAATCATCATGGTCTTTTAATAGGATAATTGACTATGTATACTTAAAAGTGTGTGTAAGATAGCTTTGTTAAGCAATTTAGTTGTCTAGCCTTCCCTTCAACCTACAAGTTAAGCTTGTCTTGGATGATTTTTGGAGTTTTAGAAGCTTACTCTAGGTGGATTAAAAGAAGTGCTAAAGCACACAATCCATGTAGAATTGTTGTTGGGTAGTATTGTATTTGTAATCGACAATATCCTAAAGTAAGGATAGAGTAGCGGAAGAGCCTAGTTTCTCACAACGTGGCAAACTAAAGTTTGAATTCCCGCTGGAAGAAGTGCCCATATGTAATGTCTGACCATGGCTCAAATAGGTGGACACCTGAACGCAACTAAAACAACGACAAAGTAGAGTAGCCTAAGGAACCAATCCAATTCCATCCTATACATATCTGAACACCATGAGATTTATCATGCTCCACAAGAAGAAAGTTCCTTTCTCACTTGTAAATACATGAGAGAAACCCACAAACTTGTTGAGGATACATGTACTCATGTTAATTTACAAAAGAAGATGCCAGAACTGCTTCAAAAGAGTTTTAGAATTTATAAGATTTTGAACCTAAGTAGATGTGGGTGACACACATGTTGAACTTTTATGGCTTTCTCTTAATTTGGACCTCACATTTGGATAGGCCAGATGCATGCAAATAGACACTCAGATCTGTGGTCCATTATGTGTCACTTTGTTTAATAGAGCTCACACGCACGCACGCACACACATCCGTGCGTGGATTCTCACCTTCATTTTATTACTATCTGTAGCTGAAGAAGCCTTCTCATCCTAGTCGTGGTGTCCCAACTGCTGTCAATTGCCTGTCAACCTTACTCAAGGAACCCATGGTTAGGTCTTCCTTTGTCAAAGCAGATGGGGTCAAGTTGATTGTACCTTTGATTTCACCAGCATCCACTCAACAATCGATTCAGGTAATTTTGCATAATTTGACCTCTAAGAAGCTTAATAACTGGTATAAACATTAGTTGGTCCATGTTGGTCCTGCCAATAGGTGACTGGGTAAGTTTTTTGCATCTATTTATACCTGTTACATATGCTGGATATCCAATAACCTCTAGAGCATCTGCTAATAGATGACTAAACACCCATGAACCATGATGGATTCAGTTCATGCTGAATGGCTCTTCTTTCCTTTACAAACAATGGGAGAGTGAATGATTGGGGAATTAGAGATTTGCTGACTTTGTGATTGATATATTAATAGACATTTTAAATATTGGGACTAGCAAAGTCAGAATTGAAGGAACATGTGTTGGGATTAAAATAAGATTCAATTTTGAATTTTTTTTCTGTCACAGCTTCTTTATGAAACATGCCTCTGCATATGGCTTTTGTCCTATTATGAGCCTGCAATTGAATACTTGGCTACTTCAAGATCCCTTCCCCGTCTTATTGATGTCATAAAGAGCTCTACAAAAGAAAAGGTATGGCTGGCTTATTGAGTTTGTTCACCTCTTTTCTTTGTTATTGGCTCTCTTATTCTCTGTTCTAGTGCTATGCGATACTCCCCTGTTGAATATACATTGAGTTTCTGTGAGATTGTCAGCTGCCTGTAATTATTATTCTATGAATATGTCATGCTATGTGAACTAGATATGTTTATGACTATATGTGATCTTAAAAGACTTGTTTTGTCAATTTTTGTTAGGTTGTTAGAGTTGTTGCCTTGACTTTTAAAAACTTGCTGTCAAGAGGAACATTGGGTGCTCAAATGGTTGACCTTCAGCTGCCACAAGTTGTTCAGAATTTGAAAGCACAAGCATGGAGTGACGAGGTGAGAGAAGATGGACCTAGACTAACTTCCTTCTGCTGAAAATGTACTTATTGTGCTGTGCAAATAAAGATGTAGTTGGTCTAGGTGTCTGTGATGCTGAGATTAATCATTATTCATAAACAATCATTAGAAATTCCTCTTAATGTAAATCTTAGCATTTATTTCTGTCGACATTGTCCTAATATATTTTCTATTTTTTAATTATTTTGTTGCTTTTGATATGGTTTAGATCATGTTGACAATATTACAATCTTCAGGTTAGTTATACAGGTGCACTGTGGCCTGTGATAACAATGATGTTACTTGGTGCAACTTGCACTTCTTTTCATGGATACCCTAGTTTCAATTTTCAAAATATTGCCTCTGATGAGAAAGCACATTTTCTTCATGGACACATTCAATAATTATTTCTGATCTGATTAGATCTATTGACCGTTGAAAAATTTACTGCTAGGCAATTGATGAGTTTTGCTTTCTCACTTTGATTACCTATGTGATGATTCGTTACCAGGGTATTTATTGATGATTGGCTTGTATAGCTGCCATGAATTTATATTCATCTCTTTCTCTTCTTTCATTTTGTATGTTTATGCACCAGGATTCCTGAAATAAGCCGTCAACTTACAAAAATAGGAATGTTCACAAGGCTTGATTTTTCTTTGATTATGAAATGCCTCTATATTAGCTTTTCTTTTTGTCTTGAATTGACCTTATCAATAGGCGTCATTATTTTGCTCGAATTATCTGAGATTATGCATCATGAAATTTGTAAAAATCTCTGGATGTTGAGTAGCCTATTACTGTATTTCCTTTTGAGATAATATTGTTCCTGGTGCTTCCCCAACACACTTTTATTGACAATAAGTTTGTCATAGGACTTGTTGGAGGCACTAAATTACCTGGAAGAAGGGCTCAGGGATAACATTAAGAAACTAAGTTCTTTTGATATGTACAAGCAAGAAGTTCTTTTGGGCAATCTGGACTGGTCTCCCATGCATAAAGATGCCATATTTTGGCGAGAAAATATTACCAACTTTGAAGAGAATGACTTCCAGGTATCTCCCCACTGCCTTTTTTTCTCATGTCACTTGTTTAATCTTGCACTTATTTCAACTATAAGAATAACAATACTTTGAATTAGCTTTAGCCATCTTATTTTCCTTTTTTTTATTTTGTGGAATATAGAGAAAATAGTTGAAGTCAATACCCCAATTCACCAGAAGAATACAGTTGATGTTTTTTGGGCTCCCGTTCTTGCCTGTTTTGATGGGAACAGTTTATTACAGAATGATTTACTGCAAGCCAAATGCCTCGGTCTTTGAAACTTTGCCTTACATAGTTTAAACATTTAAGTATTTAACTACTTGATTGTAAAATCCGTGAAGGACCTGGATACTAAGAATATTGTAGCGCCTGGCTTCCCTGTTTAAGTCCACATAATAAGACTGCTTTCCTGACTTTTCATTAGTTACTGCAGAGACATATTTATAATTTAGTTTTTAAATATTCTCCATTGCTTATGGGTCTAATGAAGATGTTAAAACAACAAATTGGGATAATAGAGATGGGAATGTTAAGATGGATGTGTCATGTGGTCTTATCAAAAAAAAAAAAAAAAAAAAAAAAAACAGAGAGAGAGAGAAGATTTGTAATGATTATATATGAGAGTGTTGGCATGGCATTTGTAGCCGGGAAGATGGTAGACAATCATTAGTTTAGACATGTACAAAGAAGGGCAATAGATGTGAGGAGGAGGAGGGTTGAACAGATGGTTTTGATTCCTATGAAAAGAGGTAGAGGGAGATTAAAAAGAACACCCAAGTGATATGGGATCTTTTGGTGAATGGTATGTATAAAAAGTTCTGGTTCTTGATGTGGGATGAGACTTCTTGTTATTATTGTTGTTGCCGCTTCTTGTGTGTCTGTTGGCCTTGATGGGATTATTTCCTTGAAGAAATGATCTAGAAGAAATTATTTCTAGCTATATAGTGCTTTTTAGCAACTAGATAGAATTGCCCTTTATGGTTGCATGTTCATTATTTCTAGCTATATAGTGCTTTTTAGCAACTAGATAGAATTGCCCTTAATTGTTGCATGTTCATTAATTGTACCATGGTATATACTCTTCTCCGTAGAGGACAGTTTATCTATGAATGTGCTGATATTGTGGATCTATGTTGCAGATTCTAAGAGTCCTAATAACAATTTTGGACACGTCTGGGGATCCAAGGACTCTAGCTGTTGCTTGCTTTGACCTTTCACAGTTCATAAATTACCATTCTGCTGGGAGGGTCATCGTGACGAACCTGAAAGCCAAGGAACGAGTAATGAAATTGATGAATCATGAGAACGCCGAGGTCACTAAAAATGCCTTGTTATGCATCCAAAGGCTTTTCTTAGGTGCCAAGTTTGCAAGCTTCCTGCAGGCTTAGGTCTTTAGTGCTTGGCGATTTCATTTCATTCATCAACTCTACAGCTAGCTCTTAAATTGGTGTCGACTCTCTTCTGTACTACCATGTTTATTCGTTGTTTTTTCACATTAATTTATTGACTGTGGCCATTACGATGTCGGTTTGGAAGCAGTGAAAGAAATCTGAGACGAGAAATAAGTACCTTCCCCCCTCGGTCATTGAATAAATCCAAGTTTTGGAAGTTGATACTGTAGGCTGGTTGAATATATCCGGAATCGAAATTAATGAGAGCATCTCGAGTTTGGAGGCTTTTATATTAAAATATTTCTAATTTTAAATTTATTTCAAATGATTTTAATTATACAATTTCAATGAGATTTTAAATTATTATACTCTTTTTCAATAACGATTGTTATAGTATGAGGTTGTTTTCTCTCCAGTTATGTTTAAAAATTTGGTTTAAGGCAAGACATTGTTGTTATATGCTCCTAGTATTTGTGAAATACTATAGGAGCATGACATTTTGTGTCTAAGTGAAATCAACAAGAAATTGAGGAAGAAGACTGGCGAAAGAGAGAGAGGAAGAGGAATTAGGAAAATCCAACTAGTCTAAATTGAGAATTTTTTTTAACTCAATTATTGTACTCCCTTCGTCTCTGTATATAAAGCTTTTTTAATGGGTTTGTCTTTTTTTATAAGATCTTTTTTTTTTTTAGTTTGTTTCAATAATAAATGCATTTTTGCTTATTTTACCTTCAATTACTCTCTCAGCATTTATTCCCCGTACACCCTCTTTCATCTATTTTTTATTATTACCCTCTCTCTCTTATTCATTCATAAATAGTTGCATTTTTGAAAAACAACTTATATTTCCTACAAATTTATTACTTATAACTAATTTTAACTATTTCTAAGAACCTCGCGATTCGGTTGAAAGGACCTTAGATATAGGAACGGAGGGAGCATAATTTGCAACGGAAAAGAATTCTGGTGGCCAGGTTGGTATTTAATAACAACTGTTTAGGAGAAAATTTGCCTCTTGAGCAGTTCTCAAGAGAATTCTGCTGTTTCAGTGACACTTTTTTTATAGGAGTTTCACTGATTGATTATTTTTTATTCTCCGGCAACAGATTATTTGATGCTTTATACATATACAAAGGTTAAAGATGTAAATTTACAACAAAAAATTTTTTGCTCATGAACAATGTCGTCCGGAAAGGTTTTTGTGTTCAAGGTGGCTCTAAAAGTTTCAAAATCTAGTAACGTCAAGGTAGGAATGGAAATAGGTTAGGTCGAGTTAGGCTTTCGCTAAATAAGCCTAGGCTTGTAATGAAGATCTAAAGCCTGAGTTTGGGCCTGAGCCTGCATATAGGTTTTTTTTAGGCTTGGGCCTGAGCCTTCAAAAGGCCTGTAAAGCCCTGAAGCCTGTTTAAAGGCTTACTTAAAATATAAGCATTTAAATATATTTAAAGTCTATGCCTCCATGTTCATTTACAACCTCTCAAACATATTCAAAAACCTATATTATGTCTTAAAAGTTTAGGATTTCTTCTCACCTATAATAGTTTAGTAAGAAAAAAAAAACACCTAATGACAACAATTATCTAAGCACGTCATAATAAGAAAAATCAGTTTAAGAAAATATATTTTATAAAACCAACCAAGTACAATAAATAGTTGCATGTAAAACCAGATTTTACCTTTTTTTATGTTTCTTATAGAAACCAAGTCAAACTCCTTCTCTGAGATTATAATATTTTATTGGGGCAACACTAAAATAAACTTGTAGCAATTATTATGTTTCAACGAACGAACGACGCAAATCAAGGGAAATAAAGTGAGCTAACATTGCAATCTTGGGCTATTGAAGAAAAGAGAGGTAAATGTGTTCGGCTAATGAATAAAAATGTTGAGTTTGGGGGTGAATGATGAGATGTGAAACCTAAAGTATAAACTAAGTTAGTAATTATATAAATAATTTATAAAACTGATTTAGATTATATATGATCATATAAATTAAAAAAAAACTAAATAGGCCAGGCCTGTAAGCTTATAAGCTAGACTTTATGAAAATAGGCCTGGTCTATTTACCTAAATAGGCTTGACAAACGGCCTGAGTCTTAACCCGGCCTATTTACTAAAGAGGCCAAATTAGGCTTAATGTAGGTTAGGTCGTAGGTCCCCGATAAGGTCTAATCTATTTCCATCCCTACATTTAGATAATTAAATTAGGACTGGTCATTGAACCAACCGAGGTATTGGGTTAAGGGTCAGTAGATCAGACCAGAGTCAAACCGTGACTAAATTTAAAAGAAATTGAAGATTTTAGACTTATTAATATGAAATTCTAAAAAACAAGTTTACAAAATCAATTTTTTTAAAAAATAAATAAATAATTTAAGACCGGATAAGTCTACTAGCCGGTTGGTTATTTCCGATCTAGGTTCTATTACATTGAGTAACGTCTCATTTCATTAAAAACTAACGACGTTAAAATTGATCCTTAGTTTTTTTATGTATTAATTGTTAATATTTTCAACAGTAAGGTGTATTCCAATACCGCCTTAAACTAACGACATGATACACGGAAGCTCCATGTGTCTAATGCTGGATCATTTTATATTCTATTCCCAGTCGGCTATATCAATATTTTCTTGGTCCTCGTAATGGTCCCCATGTTAGAAACATAGAAGCTATAATCATCAAAATTTAAGAAAGGGAATTTGTTTCAAATAAACTCAAATTATATAGCATTTTCTTGTTTTAAAAAATGTACACTCTCATTTTCTAGATTCAAAATTTAATTCTTTCAAAAAATAGTTTTACAAAAAATAAAAAAAATTCAGGTAATTTGACTTCAGTAGAGTAAATATATTTTCATAAAAGAGTGCGCCGTATATTTGACCATTAAAAAGGAAAAATAATTTACTCAATTAAATGACTGTTTCAACGTGCTAAGCTGAAGGTGTGACTGTGACGGCTTATGCTTTACTAGGCTCCCATTTAGCATTGAAACTAAAGATTGAGTGAGATTCCGATTGCTACTGAGAGGCTCTTAGGAATATCTTGGATACAAAAAGGGAGCTTCTAGAGAATCCAGTGCAATTGGTAGTATGGCTTAAGGAAGCTCCTGAGCCAAGGTTGGAGTGTGTTTGGTTTAATGAAAGTTATGTTAGGTGAGATTCATTAAAGTTAAGTTAAGGAAGGTTATGAGCTTTGTTTGGTTCAAGCAGAGGGGAAGGGATGTTTGATTTCTTGTTTAGTTTAGAAAAGTAGGTGAGGGGAACTAATTATAAGTAGACAATTATACCCTTATCTCTTTATTTATATATTTTCCTTCTTCTTTTACAATTTTTTATTAATAATTATAATTTCTTAAATTAAATTATTAATTTAAGAAATTATAATTATTAATAAAATTCTAACTCAACCATCATGAAAAACATAAGTGGAACAAATTTAATAAACCTACTTGAATTGAGAATCATAGTCATGACCAAATTTATTGCTTCCATTTTTTGAAGAAGAAAACTTATTGCTCCAATTTTTTCTGAGTTATGGGGTAACAGAAAATAATTGCTTTTGCATTGGATTGATTTCTTTCTTACATCATTATAAAAAATCCAAAGTCTAATAGATAATTACATATTTTGCATATCAACTTAGATCATTATAAAAAATCAATATGTAATAGGCCACACCATTACATAAAATTAAAAGTTTCCATATAGTTAGCAAACTACACAAGTGCCATATTACTAATTCTTTCAAAATATCCATATAATTTACAAGTGATTAGCCAAAATCATTGTTGATTCTTTCCCATACAAAATGGCCATACTGCTTTTCAAAGGCCACAAACTTCCTGTGTAAATCTTCAGCCCTTCCCTTGGGAATATGATCAAGGGCAAATTTATAAATACACCTTTCATGCTCTATTTCTTTACACCTTTCCTCAAACTTGGCAAATGCAACAAAAAGCTGCTCTGCTTCCTCATCATCAGCCAGCTTCTCCATTGCCCTCTCAGAAACATTTCTTGCTTTTGCTACCTCTCCATTCTTCATCTCAAACTTGGCAAATCATTAGCGAGTATGCCACTTAGTGATGGAATTGAAGTAAGCAATTTAACAATAGAAGGTTATATACTCCAGTAGTTGATGCAAAATGCCTTTTGTTTCAAAGAATCAAAATACTAAACAATCAGCTGATCTATATAGGAGTAACAGAATGGGATGGGAAAGAAATGGAAGGAATGAAACTCAATTTGAATCCCAACATGATTCATGCATATTATGAATTTTTCAATACATTCTCAAAAAAAAAAAAAAAAACTCCTTGTACCCATTAACTGCAAAACGGAACTTAACCTTGTACCCATTAAATGAGAGAACATTTCCAGTCAACACTGGAAAAGGCATCTCCATGATGATCTAGAAACATAATCATGATCAAGAGACGATTTAAATACCACTTTAGACTTATGGATGCATCAAAATTAGCATTCTCCTCAAGAACCAAATCAAGTCGATCAATTTGCATAATGATGGGTTCTATTTGTACGTCGCTCACCGAATGAAGCTAGAAAGGTCTCGCATATTAATCAAACCCCGTACAACCATTGGGGAAATAGAAAACGAAAAGGAAAATTAGATATTGGAAGTAGAGAATTCATTGCTGAGAAGCAGTAGAAATAAAGCAGCGTTTATGAGCCAAAATTATGTTTCGCAAAGCAAAGAGCCTATCATTTTCTATCCATTTTACTTCTGATCCTTCTGAAACGAATAGCAAACAGAAAAAACATCGAAAAAGCTCAATTGATCTTATCAGTATAGCAGGTTAGTTACTAACAATGATCTCCAATATCCCTACTTTCACCGTTGCAACATTCAGAGCAGGTGGCAATCTAAACTTGAATGCAAAGCATCCCCGTTTAAATCTGACAAAAATACAAACAAAACCAAACACCTAACCAACACAATCCGATCAAGAAAATAAACCAAATCGAGCATGGCAACAACAAAATTCAAAATTCAACTAGATTTGAGAGCTACACAGTCTGACCCTACAACTTGTATTGATCTCTAGAGAAGGATTTGAGCCAATACTTGAGAGTGTACTCCAATGCCCTCGCCAATATAAACTCCATAGCCCCCTGCCCTTCAGCTAAACCGGTACAATTTTGGATCCTGAAGCCTTGAACAAAGATTTCAGGCACCAGAAAAAATAGCAACTGATAATATCAAAAGAAGGAGAGAAGGAACAATTTGAACGTAGAGAATGAGGTGTATCTAATCTGGTTTGGATAGGAGGATTCAGGTTGATTTAAGCATTTAAGATTGGACAAGCAACCGATGGTGGCTTCAAGAGCAGGCGGCGGCGGCGAATGGAGGAGTGGCCGGAGACAACAGTGCAATACTAAACGCGTGAAGGAGACGAGGAAATGGACGAATGGCAGAGGGAAAAAGTGTTTATAATGGCGAGGTTGTGTTGGAATATTGGAAAATTATCATCAGCAATTAATGTGACATAAATTTTCTCTCCCCTAAAAAAAACCTCAAATCTGGAGATTTAACAAAGTGGGGGAGGTGACTGTTGTAAAATATAAGTGTTTGAGTGGGTGTGTCAAAGAAGCTAGTACCAAATTGCTTAGGAATAAGAGGTCACTAACCTATATATATCACTATACTATCTTGGGCTTGTAAAGAGGCTTAGAGGAGTGGTGAGCTCGCCCGCATAACAACGGGCCACCGGAAGGCAAACGTAGTTGAAATTTGGCGATTTCCCCTCCCCCCTACACGTGAATAAGTACGTGGTACTGACACTTTTTGTAAAATATTTTTTACTCACCAGAAATATTATTTTTGTTATTTGAAAATAATATTTATTTGGGCTTGCCGAAAAGTCACTATATTTTGGGGTTTAAAATTTGTGACTCTTCGTGACTAAAAATTGATGACGGTCAGACGCTTCGCTAGGCGACCTTTTCGTTGTCAACATTCAAGCCTGTCTGTTCGGTGGTGACTATCCGATCTCAAGGGACGTATTGTCCGAGTTGCATTGTGATCGATGACTCTTCATGAAAACGCCTATAAAAGAGACACAGGCGGGGTGCTCAGTACGTTACATTCTCATCTCCTCTCCTCTGTTCAATATTTTCTGACTGTCGTTACCATTACCTTCCGCCAATTCTGTTGCTTTGATTATATCAAGAAGGGTCTGTTTAATCCTGAGGAGTACCGCTTCTTCTTTGCCGGTGGTCGTGGAATAACTTTATAGGACAGTGTCCTCAGACACAACTCAGATCATCTGTTTTGATCCTTCCAGGTTGCTCATGATTTTCGCTGTTCGTCTATTCGTCTGTTCGTCTAGTTGTTCATGATCATCTACAATCTATAGAGCTAGTAAGGATATGGAGAACAACATTGATAACAACGCTCCTAAGACTCATCCCGGTGCAACAGTTCTCGAGACTCATTCCACTGCAACAGCGGTGCCTTTTGCCATGGTGCTCCCCAGGCCTTTTCCCAACACCTCCAAGATTGATGTTTTTGGCAGGAAAAATTTTAGGCGTTGGCAAGAACATGTTTATTCTATTCTCGATATGCATGGGGTGGCTGCAGTTGTAGACCAACCAAAATTTTCATCAGATTCTGACATAGCCGTTAAGGATTCTTGGACATACGTAAATAAGGTTTGCAGGCATACCCTTATAAGTACTCTCTCTAATGATCTGTTCGATGTTTACTGTGTCTACAAGGAGGCACAAAAGATTTGGTTGTCACTTATCTTGAAATACACTGCTGAGGACGCTGGGAAACAAAAGTTCGTTGTGGGGAATTTCTACAAATAGGAAATGGTCAAGGATAAAGACATTAAACTACAAATCAATGAGTATCATAAATTGCTTGAACTTGAAGAACTCCGAGCTGAAAAGATCAATCTATCAGATGAGTTTGTAGCGGGAGTCTTAATTGAAAAGTTGCCAGAAATGTGGAATGATTACAAACAACAATTACAGCACAAGCAGAAGCAGTTGTCGCTGTTGGATTTGATTACGCATATTATCGATGAAGATATCAACAGAAAAGTGATCCAAGTAGCAAAGGGAAGGCAAATGACTGCAAAAGTAAACTTAATAGAAGGAAAGCCGCACGACAAGAGGTATGGTTCTAAACATCAGCACAAAAAAAAGTCTAATTACAAACCAAATGATTCTAACCCCAATTTCAAGAAGAAAGTAAATTGTTATTTCTGTGGAAAGGCAGGTCACTTTGCTGCACAGTGTAGTAAAAAGGCAAAAATTGAAAACCGTAAAAGAGACGAAAATCCTCCAAAGCCAAAAGTAAATATGGTTGAAAGAGATGAAAATAGCGATGATGAAGTTATTGTTGCGGTAGTCTCTCAAGCCTTATTGGTCTCTGATGTGAAGAAGTGGGTGGTAAACTCTGGTGCCATTAAGCACATATGTGCAAATAGGGACATGTTTGCCTCCTTTGAAGAAGGAGAAGACGACATTTATTTGGCTGATTCACGAACTGCAAAAGTTCAAGGGAAAGGAAAAGTGGTGCTAAAACTCACATCTGGAAAGACATTAGCACTGAATGATGTTTTGTATGTGCCTAAACTTAGAGCAAATTTAATATCTGTGGCTTTATTAGGAAAAATTGGGGTTAAGGTGCCATTTGAATATGATAAGATCATTATGACAAAGAACAATGTTCTGATAGGAAAGGGTTATTGTAATCAAGGTCTTTTTGTACTGAGTGTTGATGAAAATAATAATAATGCATCATCTTCTGCTTATATGATTGATTCCTTTGATTTATGGCATGCTAGACTAGGACATATACATAGATCTTATATAAAGCGATTGCAAAATCTTGGAATAGTTTCTGGAATTAATATAAATAATGTTCATAAATGTGAAATTTGTGCAGAAACTAAATTGTCTAAAAGAACTCATTTCCCCATACAAAGAGATAGTGGGTTATTATCACTGATTCATACTGATTTAGGAGATTTAAAACAAACTGAGACTAGAGGTGGAAAAAGATATTATATAACGTTTATTGATGAATTTTCTAGATATACTAAAGTATACCTATTAAGGAACAAGGATGAAGCTTTTGGAAAATTTATTTTGTACAAGGCAGAGGTAGAAAATCAGTTAGATAGAAAAATCAAAAGAATTAGGTCAGATAGAGGAGGAGAATATTTACCATTAAATGACTTTTGTGAGAAAGAAGGCATAATTCATGAAATAACTCATCCATAATTCACCTGAGTCTAATGGGATAGTGGAAAGGAAAAATAGAACTTTGAAAGACATGATGAATGTCTTACTTGTAAGTTCTGGTGCACCTGATAATTTATAGGGAGAAGCCTTATTAACTGCCTGTTTTCTACAAAAGAGAATACCTTATAAGAAAACCAAGAAAACACCTTATGAGTTATGGAAAGCATATACACCTAACTTGAAATATTTAAAAGTGTGGGGGTGTCTTGCAAAAGTTCTTTTACTCGATCCCAAATGAAAAAGGATTGGTTCAAAAATTGCTGATTGCATGTTTATTGGTTATGCTTTATAAAGTGCTGCTTATCGTTTTCTAGTTTTGAAAAGTGATATTTTAGAGCGTAATATAATTATTGAAACAAAAGATGTAGAATTCTTTGAGAAAATTTTTCCTTTAAAAATTGAGCAAATTCCTATAAGAGTTGAAAATTTGTCTGAACAAAATTCAAATAATAATTTAGTTGAAAATTTACAGAGAAGTAAAGACAAATAAAAGAAACATATTTTGGAAATGATTTTTACACATATATAATAGAAAATGAACCTAGGAATTATTATGAAGCTGTTTCCTCTTTGGATGCAAATTCTTGGAAGGAAGCTATTAAAGCTGAGATAGATTCTTTGAATCAAAACAAAACTTGGGTTTTAGTAGATTCACCTATAGAAGCAAAGCCTATTGATTGTAAGTGAGTGTTTAGGAAAAAAATACTTTCTTGATGGGTCTATAGACAAATATAAAACTAGATTAGTTGCCAAAGGCTTGACCCAGAAAGAAAATATTGATTATTTTGACACTTTCTTGCCTGTAACAAGGATTTCCTCTGTTAGAGTTTTAATTGCCTTGGCAAAAATTCATAATCTTGTTATTCATCAAATGGATGTCAAAATGGTATTTTTAAATGGTGATTTAGAAGAGGAAATTTATATGGTTCAACCTGAAGGATGCATTGTTCTTGGGCAAGAAAACAAAGTTTGAAAATTAAATAAGTCATTATATGGTTTAAAGCAAGCACCCAAACAGTTCCATGAGAAATTAGATCAAGTTTTAATAAGTGGTGGTTTCTCTACTATTGAAGTAGAAAGATGTGTTTATATAAAAGCTGTAAATAATGATTGTGTGATCATTTGCTTATATGTGGATGATATGCTTATCTTTGGTACTAGTGTAAAGGTTGTGCTTGAAACAAAAAGTTTCCTTGCTTCAAACTTTGATATGAAAGATCTTGGAGAAGCAAAGGTAATCTTGGGTGTAAAAATCATAAGGAATGAACATGGTATTCAACTTTCTCAAGAACATTATGTTGAGAAGATTTTGAGAAGGTTTGAACAATTTGATGAAGAGCCTTTGAGTACTCCTTATGATGGTAGTATACATTAGAAAAAACATGAACGAGATCTAATAGCTCAATCTAAATATGCACAAATCATTGGGAGTTTATTGCATTTAATGAATTATACTAGGCCTGACATAGCATATGTTGTGTGTAGATTGAGCAGGTATACTCATTGCACATGCAGTAAGCATTGGGAGGCTCTCATAAGATTATTACGATACTTGAGAGGTACCATGAACTATGGTATACAATATAGTGGAATTCCTGCTATATTAGAAGGGTACAATGATGCTAACTGGATCTCAGATTCAGATGAAACAAAATCCACTAGTAGCTATGTCTTTATTCTTGGTGGTGGTGCAGTCACATGGAAGTCAGCCAAGCAAAACATTATAACACCGTCCTCTAAGGACTCTGAGTTTGTTGCTATGGAGTTGGCTGGTACTGAGGCTAAGTGGTTGAAAAATTTCTTAGAAATATCCCACTAGGTGACAAACCAACACCATCAGTGTCGTTACACTGTGACAATAAAGCAGCGATAGTCACAACTAAGACTAAAACCTTCAACGGTAAGAGTAGACACATACGATTGAGACATAATATTATAAAGCAGCTGCTAAAGGATGGTGTTATCTCAATCGATTATGTAAAGTCAGAAATGAAATTGGCAGATCCGTTAACAAAATCTCTTGGGAGGAAAATGGTTGTTGAAACGTCAAAAGGAATGAGACTAAAGCCGACTACTAATTGACAGCGATGGCAACCCATCCTTTGTGATTAGTGATCCCATGAAGAAGGTTCACTAGGTAAGAACAAGTCGTTCGTCAGTTTTGACTAGCACAAATATTTTACGTCCCTTCCTATGACATTTTGAATGTGCTAGACTGTATTATTGTAGGTTGAGCAAAGCTCTTAATGATTTCATAGTCTAACAAGATAGTGTGCATAGTGCAGGTACACTTATATGAAATCACCTATATGAATGTGGAGTGTGTCCGCTTCTATGAGATTATGGCAAAATCTCTAGAGCATTCATTACGCACCAGGCACAAGCATGGCCGACATAATGCGCAAAACAGTTGTTAACAGTGGAAATGTTAGGATACAATCTGACTCTTAATGCCTCTTATATGCATCAAAGAAATGTGAGTTCATAGTCCATAGGACCACTGACATCTCTGTGTATCATGTGTTATTGGTCTAGGTCTAGTTCATAGTCCATCGGACCACTAGATACAATGGTTATATCCTGTAGGTAACACAGTGGGTTTCTTTGACACATGGGGGGATTGTTGTAAAATATAAGTGTTTGAGTGGGTGTATCAAAGAAGCTAGTTCCACATTACTTGGGAATAAGATGTCACTAGCCTATATATATCACTATACTATCTTAGGCTTGTAAAGAGGCCTAGAAGAGTCGTGGGCTCGCGCACACAACAACGGGCCACCGGAAGGCAAGCGTAGTTGAAATCCGGCGATTCCCCTCTGCGCGTGAGTAAATACTAGGTACCGGCACTTTTTGTAAAATATTTTGATTCACCGGAAATATTATTTTTGTTATCTGAAAATAATATTTATTTGGGCTTGCCGAAAAGTTACTATATTTTGGGGTTTAAAATTCGTGACCCTTTGTGACTAAAAATTGCTGACGGTCAGACGCTTTGCCAGGCGACCTTTCCATTGTCAACGTCCAGCCCTGTCTGTTCGATAGTGACTATCTAGTCTTAAGGGACGTATTGTCCGGGTTGCATTGTGACTAATGACTCTTCATGAAAACGCCTATAAAAGAGACACATACGGGGTGCTCAGTACGTTACATTCTCATCTCCTCTCCTCTGTTCAATATTTTCTGACTGTCGTTACCATTACCTTCCGCCAGTTCTGTTGCCTTGATTATATCAAGAAGGGTCTGTTTAATCCTGGGGAGTGCCGCTTTTTCTCTGCCAGTGGTCGCGGAATAACTCTATAGGACAGTGTCCTCGGATGCGACTCAGATAATCTGTTTCGATCCTTCTAGGTTGCTCGTGATTTCCGCTGTTCATTTGTTCGTCTAGTTGTTCGTGATCGTCTACAGTGACCACTAAATGACAAAAATTTCACCCACCCCTCATTGCCCTTTCTTCCAACCAAACATACATTTTTTTTATCTTCAACCCTCCCTATCCTAACCTAACTTAAAAATACCTCCAACAAAACACAGCCGCAGCTATTTGAATGAACATGGCACAGTCAAACACATTGGACGGCAAGGGTTAATTTACGAGATTTAATTTCATCATTTTATTCTCTGTCCCTTCAAAATCTTGTGAAGACACAAATGATCAAACTCGTTTCGTCTTCACGCGTATTCATTAGGTAGTACAACGTTCTCTTCCACATTGATTAATGATTCTCAGTTGAAACGTCAAAATCTAAACCCACACACACGTCCATTCATTATATGTTCAACTTGCTGTTCTGAGATTCATTAACATTTGGCCAAAGTTTCTTGTCTTCCTAATTCCTCTATCAATCCCAGTTTTCCAAACCCAAAAATGGTGAATCGCTTCTTCCTTTACTCTGCAAATCTTTTTCTTTCAGTAATTCTTATCTTTTCCACTTCACACAGTGCAGCTCAACCACAGAACAAAAACAAAGAAGCAAACTTCTCATGCCCTGTTGATTCACCTTCTTCCTGTGAAACATACGTCTCATACTTTGCTCAGCCTCCCAATTTTCTGAGCATAACCAACATATCTGATTTATTTGGGATCAGTCCTCTTTCAATAGCAAGGGCAAGCAACATAATGTTTGAGGATAACTACAAGCTTATTCCTGGCCAGCTCTTACTTGTACCTGTGACTTGTGGCTGCACAGGAAGTCACTCATTTTCTAACATTTCCTATGTCATGAAGGAAGGTGATACCTACTTCTTTGTTTCAACCTTTTCGTTTGAAAATCTCACCAATTTTCAAGTAGTGGAAACTTCAAGTATTAATCTTAACCCAAGTATCGTGCTGGTAGGGACCAGTGTGATTTTCCCTTTGTTCTGTAGTTGCCCTTCAAAGACCCAGTTGCAGAAGGGGATCAAGTTTCTAATCACCTATGTGTGGCAGCCCAATGACAATTTGTTTACTGTTAGTTCAAAGTTTAATGCTTCTTCAATGGACATTGCAATCGCAAATAACTATCTGAACTTCACAAATTTAGCCAGCCTTCCAGTTTTGATCCCTGTTAGAAGCTTACCTGCACTTTCCCAACCTTATCCTTCATCATCTCTGAACAACCACAAAACAAAGCATCGTCCAATTTTCATTGGTACATTCGTGGGATTTTCTGTTTTGATTGCTCTTTTGGTGATTATACTATATGCTTACCATTTGAGGAAGAGAAGGATGGGTTTGAGTAGGAAAACTGGAAGTTCGGAGACAGCAGATAAGATACTTTATGGGGTTTCTTGCTATATAAGTAAGCCGATCGTGTACGAAGCAGGTGTGATCATGGAAGCTACCAAGAATCTTAATGAAAGGTACAAGATTGGGAAATCAGTGTACAAAGCCAGAATTGAAGGGCAGCTTGTGGCAGTTAAAAAAGTGAGGGACCAAAATGCGAAGGAGGAGTTAATAATGATGCAGAAGATGAATCATACAAATCTGGTGAAACTAAAGGGTGCCTCCTCATCAGACAATAGTGATGGAAATTACTTCCTAGTTTGTGAATATGCAGAAAATGGGTCTCTTGATAATTGGCTTTATCCCAGCAGGAATTCTTCAAGCTCTATGTGCTCTCTCTCTTGGAATCAGAGGATAAGCATAGCACTAGATATCGCCATGGGTCTGCAATATCTGCACGATCACACACAGCCAAGAATAGTCCATAGAAACATCACAGCAAGTAACATCCTTCTAGACTCCAAATTCATGGCCAAGATAGCTAATTTCTCCATGGCAAGAACTTGCACCAATCTTGTGATGCTCAAAATAGACGTTTTTGCATTTGGGGTTGTTCTGTTGGAGTTGTTCACGGGGAAGAAAGGAATGGAAATGAATGAAAAAGGGGAGGTGATGATGTTGTGGAAGGAATTTGTGGAGATATTTGATTTTGAAGAGGGAAGAGAAGAGAGACTCAGAAAATGGATGGATCCTAAGCTTGGAAGCTTTTATCCTATTGATGATGCTCTTGGATTGGCTTCTCTTGCTCTGGCTTGCATAGTGGGTGGTAAGTCTATGTCAAGACCAACCATGGGAGAAATCGTCCTCAGCCTCTCTCTTCTCATTCAATCATCGTCTCATGCTTCCACCTTAAAGGGGTCTTCCACATTAGATTTCGACGTCGCTTCACTAGACAGTCCCATCACAGCTCGTTGATATATGGAGTTTAGATTAAACAATGTCGAGATATTATATTTTATATTGATATTTAATTATACTTAATTAATTAGATTATATTCAATTTTAGGGTTAGCCTGTTAGCTTATGATATATGTATATATAATAAAGGCTTATTTGCACTCTCATTCATTCAAGAAGTAATAATATTCATATGCTCTTATTTTTCCTTTAATTCACTATTATTCTCTAAATTCCCACAAAGATTTGTATATTAATGTAAGGGGGGTGGCCTGCTGCCCACTCCCTGCTGCACTCAAATTTTCTCCCACCTCTCAAATATTTTTTTCTTATTTCTTTGAATTTTTAGATTCTACATAAAATAAATGAAATTTTGATACTTTATGGACAAAAAAAAAGTGTTATATTCATTTTTCTACAATTTTTCAGATTCTGCAGATTTTTAAGTAAAATATTTGAAAAATTGTAGAAAATTGAAGGCAGTATCATTTTTTGCTTATAAAATATTAAAATATCACTTATTTTGTATAGAATCTAATAATATAAAGAAACAAGAAAAAAAACATTTGGGAAATAGGAGAAACTTTGGTGGCAGCTGGCACCCCCTCCCTCGTGTCATGTTTCAAACATGTAACAAGTTACCTCTTTATTCCCCGAGGTTGGTGCTATGAAGAGGTTAGCTTCACTTTTGAGGCTGGGCTCCATGCTGCCTCCAATGGCGTATTGTATCCATCCTTGGTACAGATTGTTAGCTACATGAGCATATCCATGACGTATCCTGCAACAAATATAAATTTTTAAGAATGTCTGTTACAACAACGTGCTGAAATTATTTTTTCTCTTTCTGATAAAGTTGATGTTGATTTATTATTATATGGGAAAAAACCTGGGCATGCGTTGGTTGCAATTAGGTCCAAAATGATTGTAGACTCCAGTGACCTTCATGTTCTGGTCTCTCACGTAGCCATCATCGTGTCCTAGAAGCATAACCTTGTCTTGATCTCTGAACCAGTTATTTGACACAGTCACGTCCGTGGAACCCCTTGTGACGTCCAGAAGGCCATCTGCGCATCTGTAAAGAGTGTTGTGATCAATCCAAATCTTCGAAGCCGAAACCAAACTGATTGTGTCTCCGTCTACTTGACCCAGAGATATCACCTTTCCAGCGCCTCCCATCACCATTCCCGGACCTTGAGGCTTGCAGTGATGGATCCGAAGTCCATGGATGATTATGTTGGTTTCCTACAAGATTAACACACATGTATTATATTCATTTGAGAGTAATACGTCTCAGGTCTAAGAGGGATGTGGATCACATTCGACTTGGTGAACCACAAAGTCGTACGAGACTGATGGGTCGTATCTGATCTAAATAGCTTGTCATGATGGTTGGCACTTCATTTATTAGATTATAAATATGGAAGTGATATATACATATGATCATTACCTTGTAGATCATCAAGCAAGCGTTATGAGCAATGTGGACTTCCACTCCTCGAGCATCAATGGTGGTGAAGCTGCTGATGATGAGGAGGGGTCTAGCGAGCCTGATGCGCATGTCTCTTTGGAAGGTGATCCAGACTTTGCCTTGGATCACGGAGGCTCCGTATGTCAGGGTTCCGGGTTAATGGGTTCGTCACTTGGATCCGTGACTTTATAGTGCACAACGTCCTTCACAATGTTGTTTGTCATCTTGCCTGCGTAGCCCACAGAGCACGTGGCAAGTTGTGTTCTGTGTCTTCTCCATTCTGGGTTTAATCTCCAGCACTGATCAATCACGTTCATTCTTAAACCACTCATCTTTTCTTGCTTCGCATCACTCAGCTTGGCACCGAAAATGGTCACAATCATTATTATTGTCCAAATAAAGCACCAAACAGTATGTGCTTTCTGAATCCAAAGGTGGTAATCCCAATATAAAATATGTTTTTTTCATATGTGTTAATCTGTTCTCATAAGTTACCATGCCTATTGATGCCCTTTAGCTATAATCAAGTAAGAGAGGGATTGAGGGAATTAAAAGAGATGATTAGGGTGTTTTAGGAAAAACATATTAAATTAACTAACTTATAAACTTTCTTAATCTAATCAAATTAAGTAAATATGTTTTATATCAAGTAATAGTGTTTTATATCAAGTAATAGTGAATATCAAATTTATAATAAAGTGGTGTGGTAGAGAAGAGAAAAAGGGGCAAAATGAAGCTCAGAAGTCATTATTTACTAATTTATAATTATGAATATAAAATGTGAATGGAAACAAAAAGAATGTAACGATGGTGGGAAAAAAACGTCTCATCCATTAACTCTCCATTTAATATCTCAATTATTAGATCAACTTTTAATTATTGAGATTTAATGTTAGATTTTTATTATATTTAAAGTTATAATAATAATTTTATATCTATCATTAAATCTCAACCATTTATAATGATTCAGATATTAAATGAAGAGTAAATGAAAGAGAGGTTAACGGAGATACCTATCTCTCTTGTGGTGGCAGCTTGCATTAATTAAATGAGGGATCAGCTGAGAGAAGTGCCATAACTAAAACCGACTTTGGTTGGATTCCCGTTGCATGTGGGTCAACCGCCTTGTCTTTGTCCCCAAAAGTGCCTCGCTTTGCGTTAGATTACTCAGGTTCTTCTCCCTAATCATACACAGACATAACTCTGATCCAAAATTTAATTTATCCATAACTATAATAACTCCCTTTCCAAATCCTTTTTTTTTTAATGAATAACGGAACAATAAAGTTGGAGGGGCGAAATAATATGAAAAAGCTTTAAAAGTTGTAATTTGATGAGAATTGCACTGGTGAGCATTGGAATTTGTTAATCCTATACAGGTGTTGGTTAAGCTGATGTGGCCCTGGGGGCAATTTGAACCATGCCCTGTTGGGGATTTGTTAATCCTTTACTCCATTAGTTTCACTGCGTGCATGATTACGAATGTCCATGAGCCTCATTTATTTTGCCATACCATTAAGGACAGCCCGTTGCCCTGCCTTACCTAGAATTCTCATAATTTATTTTATACTTCTCATAATTTTTGATAGAGGATAATATTTATTTTATATAAAATAATATATATTGAATAATATATATTTTAAATGAATGTTATATAATTTTTTAGGCAGTGGCAAAAGGACAGGGCAATACCCTTACCCGAAGTTAGCTTAATTAGCTTAAAAATGTCCAAATTTTTTTCATACCACTTTTTTGGGATAGGCTAGCGAATTTCTAACCAAGCTTGGATGGGTATATCGGACAACCGGGCACCATTCTCACCCTCGATTGGTATGCCAAACTAATTTTTAGTGCATATAACACACTAAAGTATTTTTTCATGAACACTTAATATCCTAGATTTGAGGGCAAAATTACACCACAAATATTTTGGAATAAAAAATTTGTTTTGAATACTAAGTACTATTGAAAAAATATTTTAAAGTATCGGATGCATCTTAACATAGTTGTACAAGAAATTCCATTCGCATTGATTAAATGGTAAGAAAAGCCTATTATACCATTCACAAAAAATGGGAAAAATCACTGTGAGATTCCCGTGACCATAAAAAATTACAAAATAAGTCTCAAACCAAATTCTTCTATCAAAAAAGTTTCTAAGAACTGCATTATAATTAATTTAGAATGTGAAATTACTTTATTACCCCTATTGAATAAAAAAATATGCATTGTTATTCCACTCACTATAAGAGATTAAATGCTCTTAGACGCGAATGTTAATTAAGCTTAAGGTTCAAATATGTAATTCCTTTAATATGATGATATTCTCTGTTTGATTTGTTTCCATTTACTTTTTGGGGTTGGCATTTTGTGTCGCTACTATTAAACAAGTGACTGCATCATAATCAAGGACCAAGTGGGTCATATATGGTGAAGTGATTTTGCTTCAAAGCAAAATGCCAAATTGGTACTAACTAATTTGAAATGACAAGAAAAAAGAGGTTCACGGAATATTGGGTGTGCATAACTGTATATTTAACTTTTATGTGGCCTTACCACGCATTGACTGTGATTATATATAATCAGATGTAATATGATCAATTTACATCTTTTAAGAAAGCCAATCAATTAAAGCTGAAAGGGATGGCAGAAGACTACATTTGTCTTTTTTTTAGTCGCATCACTTTAATTCAGTTTTAAGAGTGCACCTGATTTAGCCTCATCTATTTATTCTCAAGTTTCACATTATCTCATAAAACATTTACCGAGAAGCCGTTTGTGCGTAAAAATTTAATGTTTCAAACTATCATATGATGCAACCAAAAAAAAAAAGTACTAATTAAGCTACCATATAGAATTTGGGTTAAAAGTTATATGATAATTGTCTTCAAAGATATAATTTGAATTTGACTTTTAATTATGAAGTACAATTAAACAAAGTAAAAACTAAAAAAAGTACACAAGCATATATAAATCCAAATCCCTGAGTTTTTTTCAAATTGTTTTATAAAGTTTGAAGAGATATAAACAAACAGTTTATCCAAAAAACACATAGCTAGCCAAATATAGGGAAAATTTTGGAGTTTTCAGTATTAAGATCTTTAACAAATATTGGAAATATAAAATTAAAGAAGTTTTAATTTGCTACAAAAGTTACAAGCCAGTCTCTATTTACGGACGGGACTTTGAGAAGGAAAAAAGTACGGAGAGCATGTTTGTACCTTGCAAGAGAGCTAAAAAGTTGAATTCTCTTAAATACTACAAGCAAAAAAAAAAAAAAAGTGTCCCTAAATCCAATCAGTTTGGATTAACCTTTAAAAAGAATGTTTATCGAACATGAAACAAAATTCTTCTCACATAGTTATTTTATATATCTTAAATTAGATCTAAAAAACAACTTCTACTATTAATATATATGAAACAATCTCAAAACTAGTTCCGTCCCCTACCAACACATCATAACTGGATGGTGTGTATGCGTGTGTGTATGAGAGTGAGATAACTGGGCTAAATATTGGGTATTTAAGAAAAAGCCATATGTACTAATAACACAAGAAGAATCCATACTATATTGCTTATATTCGCAAAAGGAAGTTCAGAAAGGTGGGACATATATAATACTAGAAGGTGATGAATTATAAAAGCAGCTGCCAGCTCGTTACCAAAACCTAGACGATACTGTGGACTGTGCTTGTGGTTGGTTCTGGAATATATATACATATATATATATATATATATATTTGGTTCAGGAACACACACACACACACACATATTATGCCATCATTTGAAGGAACTCATTGAAATCTAGCACTCCGTTGCGATCCACATCAAAGGCATTAATCATAGCCACACACTCATCGAACGACTTGTCGTCTCCAAGACGATGGAGCATCCTCTGCAACCCTTTTGGGTTTATACAACCCGACCCTTTTTCCCACTCGAACATCTCAAATGCCTTCTTCAGATCCCCGTCATCATCTTCTTTTTCTTGTTCCTTCTTCATCAGCTTCATGAAATCTTCCATACCCAGAAGACTGTCTCCGTCTGAATCAAGGTCACGGATCACCCCTTCCGCCTCTTCAGGCGACAAGTTCTCCCCAATGGACCCGAAATACGATCTCAGTTCTTGGGCCGATATTTTTCCGTCACCGTTGCCATCGAAACGACGGAACACCTCCCTCAGTTCATCCTCTCTGGTGATAGTAGGGTTTGGGGTTTCAGAAGGTGGTGATGACACGGCAGAGGTTGAGGAGTTGGAGGATCTTGATCTGGTTTTTGACTTTGAGCGACCAAGACTTAGTCTAAGACCTGTGTTGGAGAACCACTTGGTGGTGGACGCCATGAACCACTTTGTGGAAGAATTGGTAAGAGAGAGAGGGGATGAAGGAGAAGAAGAAAGGAATGGGTAATGAGGATGAAATTGCGTCGAAAGTGCAAGAAGGGAACAGAGAGACAGAGATAAGGAGAGACATGTCAATAAAGCTTACGTACGTAACTTTAATTTAATGGATGCAGGCCTCCAAGGAAATCGCATGGTAGCTTCCTCCAAAGGTCCCATCTTCCAACCATAAGCCGCAATGTACGTAACTTCATTTTGTTAAGAAATCATGTGTATGTCAAGAACTTTAATAATTTGACTTGAGAACAATCACACAATGCAAGTCTTACATTTAATAAAGTTGAAATAAAAAAAATAAAGCATACAAAAGTTGATTGGGATTAATTAAACCAAAAAAATTAAACTCATCAAACTTGGACGGCCTAGGTAGATGCGTCACAAATCTGCCGGAAATTTGTGACAACTTGTAGTGTGCCAAGTGTCTCCTCCCTGCGTTGTCATGTATTTGCGTCTCTTAATTCATGAAAATACCTCTCCTCCCGTTCAAACCTACGACCTCATGTTTCAGGTGTCCTCACGAGAGCCTTTACTAGTTGCGTCAAAATAAACCTGGATTATATTATTATATAATGTTATATATATGTGTGTGTAATATTATTAAAAAAAATAAATTAAATAAAAATTCAAAAAAATATTTAAATATTTATGATTAATTAATTTCAAATTCAACAAATTTTAAATCTTTAATAAATTTTCTTATAATTCTAATTTTAGACAATTTTTAAAAAATGTAATTATATTTTTAATTAAAATTTATTAATAAATAATAATTTAATATTATAAATATTATTTTTGAAACAAAATGATAAATATAATATTAATAAATAATAATTTATGTTTAAATAAAATTAAATAATAAATAATATTATAATATTATTTTAGTATAAAATTTTAAATATAATATTCATAACTAATAATATAATTGTAATAATTAAAATTAAATAGAATTAATTAATAACTAATATTTTAATGTTATAAATATTAGTTTTTATAAATCTATGAATATAATATTAATAAATAATAATATAATATTCATTCATAATAATATTTTTAATTTTAATTAAAATTATTTAATAAGTAATAAAAAGATACAACATAATAAGCCTCATCTTATAAGTGAGGAGCATCAAATTCAAAAAGAAAAATATATTGTATAAAATACATAAATAGAATCATAAAAAAATTAAATAGAGTAATAATATCTCCTGCAAGATAAGAGGGTCCTATTTATAAGAGACTAATAACCGAATTACATGGTTTAAGAAAATGATTTAAATTTGTTAAAAACAATAAATATGTTTGAAATAAATATTTTTTTCTCTAAGTATGCCCTTATTTATGAGGGGGCAAATAAGAGATAGAAATAAAGTAAATATAGATATCACCAACCTTTTAATTAATGCAATTTATATAATTAATGAAGGGTAAAAATGAAAAAAAAATCATTAAATGTTGAGACAACTCTTATCGAATTCTTATAAAATGGATCAATCTAATTCAAATTTTGGTTGTTGATAAAGTATAATGACATTGTGTGATCCAATCCCATCTAATGGGATAAGATATTGTTGTTACATGCTCCTTGATAAGTAAAATATTTGTATATTTATTTTCTCTTATATGATGATTTTATGGACGATATTTGAGTTTAATATAATAAATTTGGGTGTGATTGATAAATAAATAATGTTTTTGGAAGAAATAGTATTTAAAAAAATAAAATTATTGTAGCAACAGGATCATTGTAGCATATGGTTACACTGTAACGGATGGAAGTTACACTGTAGCATATGGAAGTTACTGTAGTGACATAAGCACTATAGAGCCGCCGAATACTGTGGCAGCCGTGAGATACTGTAGCTGTTGCCGACAATCACTGTAGCAGCCGCCAGATCACTGTAGTAGTACTGTATCACATGTTTTTTTTCCTATAAATAGAGATCAAGGCCAAGCTCAAAGGAGGAAGAGAGTAAGAGAAGCAGAGGTTTCCTTCTCCAACAGGGAGAGGTCCTTCTCTGACCAGGAAAGATCTTTCTCTGACATTTCTGAGTACATTGTATTATTTGTTTTGAGTTAATTTCATGCATTGTATTACATTTTGCATGCCTCCATCTTGGAAGGCTTAGGATTGTATTACATTTTGCATGTCGCCTACATGGAAGGTTTTACCTCCTAAATGGACGGCTAGATTTCTTCATTTTTCATGCATCTTTTGGTTATATATTTATGTTTGAGAATTTAATATTCAAGTTTTATGTAGTATTTATGAGGATTTCATTCTAGTTTTATGTAATGTTAATTTATTTTTGTTTTATTTTTAATTTCATCATGTGCTAAGCTTTCATTTTCCTAGGGTGATGACGTAGCTTACTAATGACGGATTGAATCTTAACTTATTAAATCTAGTTTGAATTTCTCCTTCATGATTGAGTTTTAATTATTATTCTTAATGCTTTTGATTGAATGGTTATCTTTTGAATGATTTCAATATGTATGTTGAGATCGGAAGGAGATACATGTGTGTAGACCCTATAATTAAAACCATGATGACTTGCATATGAAATAGGAATATATTCATATAAGTTGTGTAGTCTTACTGAGTTCCATAAATTTTAATGCATGATTAATTGCTTAAATTCATATATGAATATATTGGACTAGCAATTGATTATAGAATTTCTTGACATTGGAAGATGCTAGTAATTAAATTAGGAAAACTCGACTATCAATTATGTGGAATAAGTTGGGTTAGAATAGATAAGTGATTCAATTCGAAATTCGTTAAGTGAAATCTAATCCCTTGGGCTTTTTCTCATATTTGCTTTCATATTATCTGCACTCATATTTAATTATTTTTCTTTTATTTTGTATAGTCAATCACCAACTAATCGATCAACTAAATAGAATTAAAATTACTCATTTTGGTACTTAGTGATCAATCATCGTGGGAACGATACTCTACTTACTTCTATATTACTTAATTACGACAGCGTACACTTACATTATTTAATTGATCATCTGCACACGTATCACTCCTAGTTAGAGCCAAGAATATGGGCCGGCCCTTCACGGGCTTGGGTCTAAACAGGCCGGCCCGTTTGCTAAAAAGTACCATATTTTTTAGGCCCACGGCGCTACAGGGCTGGCCCTTCATGGGCTCGGGCCTAAACTTATTTTAATTCAAAAAAATTTATTTTTAAAGTTTTACAATTTATTTATTATTTTTCTTTTAATTAAGATACATTATTTTTAAAACTCTTAAATTTTTAGTTAAAATAATCATCTAATGTCCAAATTAGCCTTTTTTTTAAGTTTAAATTAATAAACCATTATAGAAAATAAAATAAATCAAACCAATTAATAAGTGTTTGCCGGTTATTAATACTCTATTAGGTACTTAGATGTCTCTCATGGTTTGTGCCTTTCCGTTGCAACTATTTGTTTTATTTAATTTGATTTTATCTTTTTTTTCTCGTATAATATCTCCTACATCATAAAATAAGATATGAATAGATTTTATATCAAAATTTCTTTTTATCATAAACTTAATTAAAAGATAGTAAATATATAGAAGATAATTAAATAGGTATAAAATATAAATAAATTTAATCAATTATGTCCTAAAATCTATCCCTATTTAATTAAATTATATATATTTATCAAATTCCCCCACACTTAAACATTTTCTTGTCCTCAAGCAAATGAAAGAAAATCTATTATTTGAACAAAACGCACATTACTTATGAAATTCCTAAACAGAGAGTAGTACACCACCACACTTAAATCATGCTATCAAATTCTATCAAGTTTAATGTCTTATAAGAATGGTCACTAAGCCAATAGCCTTAAACAATTGTAATCATCTATTAATTTCTCATGATCAAAGGATTGATAAGTAATAAGTGCAACAATAAGATTAGTAAAGGAATATTACGCTACTAAACTCCCCCAGAAAAATTCAAATGCCCCCACTTAACCAAGCTTTTCATTTAATTTACTAAGGATCCTCAGGTAGAAAATTGATTCATTTATTTTCTTTTTTTTTTCATCTTGAGCTGTTGTAGGTCCCCTTTTGACGTGACTCTGCACATGGATGATGCAGCACTGGTTACTTAGTTACTCTAACAAATACCTCAAGAGACTTTTAGCCCAACTCATAACCCTCTTTAACTTTACCGTTTGACATGAGTGCCAACATTGGTGATGAAGTGCCCCCGGTTACTAAGTTAGGTCTACAGAAGCCATTGAAGTTGTGTTTCTTATTCTTTGCTCTTTTTTTTCTCTTTTCTTTTATATTTTTTTTCTGAGTCATGTCCTTAAACAAAATATTGCTTAGCCAGCAAGAGTCATAATATAATTTCCTAAAGAAATCAGGTAGCAAACTATTCATAAACTAATAATTTGTTGATCATATTACATACTATTCCTTATTCTCATAGTCTATCTCAAGATTTATACAAAAAATCAAGACTTAGAGGCTTAATTGAAGCATTCTTTTCTATTTAAATTTTTTTCAATAGCACTCTCTAAGATGGGGAAGGCTCAAAGTTAAGGTCAATCCTAAACAATGCAAAAATTTCAACTTTTGCCAAGAAAATTTCTTTTCAATTGCATAAGGACAAGCACAAAAAAAATCATATCCCTCCCTCACACTTAAATCAAACATTGTCCTCAATGTTGCAAAAATCAATAAAGAGGGAAAGGAACTAGTACTCCCCTGGTTTATGTCTCTAATTCTGATGTGAAGTTCTTCGTCTAGTACCATGCAGGATGTTTTAAATTTTGACAGAGGAAAGAGTGCACGAGCAAGAATTTGCAGCCACAAAAGGAGTGATCATCTTTAAACCTGAATAAAAATAAGAGAGAAAAAAAGAAAAAAAATAAATAAAAACCAAATCATTGGGTTGCCTCCCAACAAGCGCTTGTTTTATAGTCTTCAACCTGACTATGTCAGAAGGTCATGGAGGTTGAAACAAGCAGTACCAATGTAATGCAGAGAAGGATGCAAAGTTGTTCAAAACTTGCTCACTTTGCCTATAAGCATTCTCTAAAATATTTTTTTCAATAACGATAGTTGTTTTAAGGGGCTCTTTAGTGGTAAATGAATCCAATTCGGTTGGATTGAGGTCATCCATCACAACAACCTTTGCACATTGTTTAAACTCATTTTTATACTCTGTTATTCTCTCCTTGTTTGACATCCACTAATGTTCTTACAGTAGCTAGGAATGGTCTCCCAACAATTACTGGAATGTCTTGATCCTCTTCCATGTAACAATGAAGACATTAGGATATATAAAAGAGCCAACTTTCACCAGCACATATCATTAATGATACCATATGGATAAGAGAAACTTTGATCAGCTAGCTTGAGATTAACAGTTGTAGGATTGGGCACCCTTAGCTGAAGCTTCTTAAAAAGAGATAGGGGCATAAGATTCACAGTAGACCCCAAATCACACATTGCATGACCTTCAAGTATGTCACCAATCATGCATGGAATAGTGAAAGAACCAAGATCTTTACACTTTAAAGGAACATTAGGCTTAATGACACTAGTGATCTCCTTGGTCAGTGCTACAGTTGCAAATTCAGTCAAATGCGTCTTCTTACTTAACATCTCTTTTAGGTACTTAGCATATTTAGGCATTTGCTCCAAAGCTTCTATTAATAGGATGTTAATGTGTAACTGCTTGAAGATTCCCAAAAACTTCTTGTATTGCTCATCAAATGCCTTCTTTTGAAATCTTTGAGGAAATGGTAGAGGTGGTGTCCATTCAGGAGTCTCAGTAGTTGTCGCCTTTTCCTGTACCTCCTTTAATTGGGAGTCCCTGTCCTCATCTAATCCCTTAACCTTTTGTGTTGACCCTTTATCATTTTCTACAAGAACCTTGAGAGTTTCTTTTCCATTAGAACTTGAAGGCTTCGTTGTTGGCTGTGTACTTCAAGTAATTCTTTACCACTTCTAAGGGTGATAGCTTGTACACTCTACTTTTTCATCTCTATGATGATTAGGCACGATGTTATTTGGCAATTCTCTTTGTTGTAATTCATTCACAACAGTTGCAAGTTGTCCCATTTGTATCTCAAGATTTTTTATAGACGATTCTAATCTTGCATTAGTAGTAGCTTGATCCTGAGTACTCTTTAATGAAAAACTCGTGAGCTGAGATATCATTGCCTCCATATCAGTTTTGGGCTCTTGAGTAGGAGTGGATTCCTTTTCCAATTGATAGAAGCCAGGAGGTGAAACTTGCTTTGTATTAGAAGTTGATGTTTCGTTAAGAGTTGCACCATTTTTCTGTGAGAAGTTAGGATTTTTACGCCACCCAGAATTGTAGTTATTTGAATATGAATCACTTTGATTATTGCCACGGTAATTCCCTGTATAGTTTACTGGCTTTATCTGTTGAGATATAAGGCATTGTCCATTAGTATGACTATTTCCACAATAATCACAAGGTGCATAAATGGCGTTCACTCCCATGTGTCTATCATTGGATCTATTTACTTGAGCTTCTAGGTAGTCAAACCACTTGTTGATAGTATATATCATTGCCATTAACTATGAAGAAGGGTCCTCAGTATCTTTCTTCACTGACCTTCTTTTATTGTTGTTCTGGATAAAGTCAGCTGATAAGTCATCTAGACATTTCCAGACATGATTTACTGGTTGCTTTGTAATTCCTCCATTAGTGACGGTGTTCAATTTAGATTTAGATTCAAGAGTTAAACGAGTACAAAAGATTTGAAGCAGTACTTATTTTTCTAGATTATGACCTGGACTCTGCCTGACAAGTAACTTAAATCTCTCCTAAGCTTCATATAAATGTTCACCGAACTGTTGACAAAAGTTAGTAAGAGCAACTCTTGCACCTACCATCTTGTTGTGTGGAAAGAATGTTGATCTGAACTTTTCCTCCAATGTCTCCCAAAAGGTTACGCTACCCTCTTCTAAACTATTGAGCCATTCTTTGGCTTTTCCTTATAGAGAGTATGGAAAAAGCTGAAGACGGATCACATTACTAGGAACTCTATTTTGCTTGAAACAGTCACAAACATCAAGAAATTGTATGAGATGCCGATTTGGATATTCTGTGTTGTTTCCTACATACTGACCCTGTAGTTCAAGCATTTTAAGCATAGCTTGCTTGATTTCAAAATTGTTGCCTTGAAACTCGGGTCCTCTGATTCTTGACTGATAACCTCGAGATTGCCTTCCTAGGAAATCATTGACACCCAATGTATCATTCTCATCCTCAACCATCTCTTTTCTTATTGTTTCTTCTTCCTCGTGATCTAAATGCTGAGGTGGTGTTGTCTCTAAAAGTTCGCTAACCTTTTTTGTCTTCTTAGATGTTTTCTTTGCTGTCCCTGACATATAATGTAAACCACTGCAAAGACAAAGAGACAAAGATCAAGTATCAAACCTAAAAAAAATAGAAAAAGAAAGAAAAAAAATGCTTAAGCTTAAAATACTAAAGGTCCTCTAATACTAAAAATAATTGCCTAGATTCCCTGGCAACGGCGCCAAAAACTTGATCCGCTCCGCAAGTATACAGGTCGTGCCAAGTAATAAAGTGATAAGTAAAGTATCATCTCACGAGGAATCAATCAATTAATTTTTAGGTATTAAAATCTCAATTTCTTTTAAGTCAAACGAATCTAGTTATGAGAAAATTCAAAGAGAATTAATTAACGAAAACTATCAATATCAAACACAACCTAGAGTCACTAATCCCTCGTTGGCGCTCCAAATCTTAAATCCATTTAATTCGTTAATCTCAAATGTTAATTTTCCTAATCTTGAGTATAAATAGTTATAAGTGCATATCGATCCACTCACAACCCTCTCTTAAGTATAATTTGTTATGTCTAACTCAATTACTCAAGAGACAAGATAACTCAAACACACTCTTCAACAATAATATGGGGCTATTAGGTATATGTCTATCCTAATCGTAAATTAAATCGTAATCTAAGCCCATACTACTTAATCTCAGAGCCTAATTAAAATTCCCTTCGTTAAAGTAAATCCTAATACTCAGATTCACATTTAATGGTGACCCATCATCAAACAGATATATCAAAACAAGATTAAGTAACCAAAATTAACATAAATCATAACTAATAAATCATGAAAATAAAATCTAGTTCACTAGTGAGTTCATAGTTTTTCTAGGTCTAAAAAGAAAATTAGCCACACATGGTTAAAATAAAATCCATAATAAAAAAAAATTCAGATTCAAAGAATAAAGAAAAAGAAGGGGAGAAATCAAATCTATTGAATTTCACTGTTGCTTCCTTTAATTCTTCGTTCCTTTCCTCTTATTCTCCGCTCGATCTCCGCTGCTCCTGCTTCTGCTGTGATATCTCCTGCTTCTTCGACTCTCCTTCTCCTTTTTATAGATCATCTAACGTGCAAGTTTCTATTTTTATTTTTCAAATTTAATATCCTTTTTCCTTTCAACAGATATATTATATCCTTTTGTCAGTGCGAATCTTGACAATAATCCTTTTTAGGCTTTTCCTTGTGTGGACCTCGCATCACATCCAACCAAAACAAAACCTTATTTGTCCTGATAGCTCACGCCATGCATGGGATATATATACTACCTCCGGTTCTAATTATAAGATAAAATTGATTTTTTTTAGAGAAATTAAGGAAGCTAAATAAGTTACTTAATTATATCATATGTTATGTGTCCTTAGATTATATATTAATTTATTAGTCAAGCAAATTAGTTTGAAGAAAAAAATATAAATATAAATACTCTAAAGTAATTTAATTAGCTTCGTTAATTTCTCTAAAAAAGTCAACTTTTTCTTAGAATTATGACTGGAGGGAGTATTATCCTTTTATTTAGATCTAATATGTAATTTCTTGCTGCCAGCTCACCATTGAATGTTGTTTCTGCCTCTCCTTCAATTGCCGTGGGCCCCACGGATTGCTCATGGTTTGTGCTCTTCCGTTGCAACTATTTTTTTTATTTAATTTGATTTTATCTTTTTTTCTTCGTATAATATCTCCTGCATCATAAAACAAGATATGAATAGATTTTATATCAAAATTTCTTTTTATCATAAACTTAATTAAAAGATAGTAAATATATAGAAGATAATTAAATAGGTATAAAATATAAATAAGTTTAATCAATTATGTCCTAAAATCTATCCCTATTTAATTAAAATATATATATATATATATATATATTTATCAATGCTTACATGCACTTTCCTAACCTTACCCTTCATCATCTCTGAACAACCACAAAACAAAGCATCGTCTAATTTTCATTGGTGCATTTGTGGGATTTTCTGTTGTGATTGCTCTTTTGGTGATTGTACTATATGCTTACCATATGAGGAAGAAAAGGATGGGTTTGAGTAAGAAAACTAAAAGTTCGGAGACATCAGATAAGATACTTTATGGGGTTTCTTGCTATGTAAGTAAGCCAAACGTTTACGAAGCAGGTGTGATCATGGAAGCTACCAAGAAGCTTAATGAAAGGTACAAGATTGGGACATCAGTGTACAAAGCCAGAATTGAAGGGTAGGTTGTGACAAAGAAACAGAGAAAAGGACGAATAGATCTAATAGAATAGGTCTAGCCGCAATGAATGCTAAGACCTTTTTCCTTTGCTTTATATAATAGGTTATAACTAGGGTATACTACAATAGCTTAGTATGAGCCATACACGTGTATACAGATGGGAGTAGGTTACAACTATAATTTACACTTTTTACCATTTCCTATTATACTATAACATCCCCCCTCAAACGAGAGGGTGTTACCATTAGCCCAAGTTTGCTTCAAAAATAGGAAAACTGAGAGTAAGTTAAAGCTTTGGTGAGACAGTCAGCAACTTGAGATGAAGAAGGAATAAATCGCACAGCAACCATACTAGATAAAACCATATCACGAACAAAGTGCACGTCAATCTCTATATGTTTGCTCCTTGCATGTAAAACTGGGTTTGCAGCAAGAGCACTAGCACTAAGATTATCACACCAAATAATCGAAGGTTCTCTTTTCCTTAACCCAAGTTCAAATAGTAAAGACGATAGCCATTTAATTTTTGCTGCTTCATCAAATAATGATCTGTACTCTAATTCATAATTGGATCATGATACAACTTTTTATTTTTGTGAAGCCCAATATATTAAAGTTGAGCCAAGATACACACAGCAACTACCCATGGATTTTCTATCATCAATATCTGTAGCCCAATCAGCATCTGTGAAGGCTGTCAACTGAAGATTAGTAAATGATTTAAGATGTAGACCACAATGATATGTTCCCTTTATATAACGAAGAATCCTTTTTACACCTTGATAATGAATGTCAGTTGGCTTGGATAGAAACTGACTAGGCTTGTTAACCGTAAAAGCTATGTCCGGACGAGTGGTGGTCAAATATCGTAGTGAGCCAATTGCCCTTCTATAAAGTGAAGGATCCATCAAAGTTGTTCCATCCAAAGCAGAAATTGTCAGCCTGTCCCCATTGGGGTTGAAACAGGAGCACAATTAAGCATATTGAACTTCTTCAACAAATCCAGTATATATTTCCCTTGATTCAGATAAAAGCCTGAAGAATTGCAATAAATTTCCAAACCAAGGAAATAATATATAGGACCAAGATCCTTTAAAGAAAGGAGGGCATTTAACTGTTGAATAAAATTTTTGATATACCTAGGATTATTCCCAGTGACAAGAATATCATCAACATAGATCAGAATAAACACTGTAAGACTTCTTGTTCTAAGGAAGAACACAGAAATGTCACTTTTAGCATTTTGAAATCCCCATTGAGTGAAGGTTACTTTTAGTCGATCGAACCAAGCTCTAGGAGCTTGTTTTAACCCATATATTTCTTTGACCAATTTACACACATGATTTAGGCGTTTTGGATCACTGAATCCCTTTGGTTGAAGCATAAAAACTTCTTGTAAATAACCATTTAAAAACGCATTATTTATGTCTAACTGACGAATTTCCCAATTGAAGGTAACAACAATAGTCAAGACAACTCTAATAGTAGTAGGTTTAATAACAAGACTAAAAGTCTCACCATAATCAATTCCAGGTGATTGCTGAAAACCCTTTGCCACCAATCAAGCTTTATGCTTCAATATAGAATTATCAGCCTTGAACTTTGTTTTAAAAACCCACTAGCAATCTAACAGTCTTTGCTTACCAGTGTACGATACTAAGATCCATGTTTTTTTCCTTTGTAAAGCATCAAATTTGTCGATCATTGCTTTTCACCAATGAGGATCTGAAAGGGCTTCGACAATATTTCTGGGTTTAACTATCTTCGATAGTGATTCTAGATCCTCAGATTTTAGAAGACCCACAAATAGGTATTTAGGTTTAAAGATACCCACTTTGGCACGTGTCACCATTTGGTGAACATTTTGTTGGGCTGGTGCACCTTGTGTAGATTCTAACTGAGAAATTGAGTCATTAGTGTTTGGAAAGCCCACTTGTACAAACAAGTAAGACTGGGTCTAGATCGGGCTAGCTAGATCAATGAGGAAGGGTGGATCCACTGAAATGGGTCGTGGCACAAATATATCAGAAGTGGAATGAATAGGCCCAGCTTTTTGTTGTGGAGTATTATGGATCACAAGTGGTACCGTGAATTCTTCAGTAATTGGAGCTGCTGATTTTCTGTTAAGGAATCCAGTCACAAAAGGAAAAACTGATGAGTCAAATATAACATGCCTTGAGATGTATATACGTCCAGATGCATTAAGACATTTAAAACCTTTATATTGAGAAGCTGGGCCAAGGTAAACACATTTTTTACTGTGAAACTGAAACTTGTGATTATTATATGGCTTTAGACATGGATAGCAAGCACACACAAAAGGTTGAAGATCCAAATAATTAGGCTCTGTTTTGTATAAACAATACAAAGGAGTAGAGTCATTCAGCACTAGAGTAGGAAGTTGATTAATGAGATAAACTGCAACTTGAAAAGCATCAACCCAATAAGTAAGAGGTAAATGAGCTTGAGTCAAAAGAGTCAAACCCATTTCAACTATGTGCCGATGTTTCCTCTCAGCACAACCATTCTGTTAAGACGTATATGGACATGTGAACCTTATAATTATCCCAGCATTATGAGCAACAGGTATAAAGGGTTTATACTCAGTACCATTATCACATTGTAAATTCTTAATCTTAGTATTAAACTGATTTTCAGCAAAACAGCAAAAATGATTAAATGCATGAATAGCTTCACTCTTGTGTTTTAAAGGATAAATCCAAGTATAGCGACTAAAATCATCTACAAAGTGAATATAGAATCGATGACTACCCACTGATTGTACTAGTGAAGGACCCCATAAATCACTATGAACAAGCTCAAAGGGAACAGATGCTCGAGAAGAGGAGACAGGAAAAGATAAACATTTTGATTTACCGAGTTGACAAGCTTCACAGACAAAATTGTCATTAACTCTAACTTTTACATTACAATTATTCAAAACTTGTTTCAAAATTCTACTACTAGGATGTCCTAGCTTGTAATGCCATTGAAGAAACTCAGGTTCATTAGAGGACACAAACTTTGCAACACAACTTTGGGCTTGAACTCTGTCTTCAGTCACCACGGGATACATCCCTTTTCTGGGTTGGCCTTGCATTAGAATTCTTCCTGATCCTTCACAGTACAACCAGTATTAGTGAATAAAACATCCACCTGATTATCCTCAACCAATTTGTTAACACTTAACAACTTCTTAGTAGCAGAAGGTACAACAAGTACATCATTAAGACGGAGATTAGATTTAAAACAAGGCAGAGAAGCTGAACCAATTCCAAGAACCCGTGCCTTTTCACCTGTACATGTGAGCAAGTTTGACTTACCAGTTGGGGTAACCTGCTCAAGCTGATCAGAATAAGGAGTGACATAATAGTTGGTACCACTATCTATTTACCAAGCCGGATCAGTCACGGTTTAAGGACTAGCATAGAAGGCCTGAGGAGAACGTCCATAAGTAGGGGAGACACCTAGTCTGTTATAGCAAGTTGTGGCCACATGACCATATCGATCACACCAAGTGCAATGAGGATGACCACCACCATTGTTGCTATTACGACAGCCACGAGATCTTTGGCCACATAACCCATGAAAATTACGACCACGCAAATAACTACCTCAGTCAGAGTCAGAGAATCGGCGACCTGATTCAGGAGATGACTCCTTCTGAGTAAGATTGATAGAGGTTGTATAGTCAGGAAGGGAAATTGGTTTAATTTCTCTAAATGACTCTTAAAGGAAAGAAGAGAATCTTGAGCATCAACCCATGTAACATTTGACTAATCCACTAACTTCACTATTACGGCATTATCACTACAAAAAAAAACGTGATTTAGTAGCGGTTAAAAATGGGTATTCGTAGCGGTTCTAACCGCTACAAACTAGGTTAGTAGCGGTTACCCAAACCGCTACTAAATCGTACGTTGCAAGAGGTTTTGTAGCGGTTTTATAAAACCGCTACTCAATCAAAATAGTTTGTAGCGGTTCATAGTAACCGCTACAACACCCAGAGATATTTGTAGCGGTTATCTAACCGCTACAAATATAAAAAAATTTATTGAGAGCTTTAAAAAAGAATTTTTTTTGTAGCGGTTTACTAACCGCTACAAATATAAAAAATTGAAAAATTGTTAAAAATGACATTAAATATTTGTAGCGGTTAAAAAACCGCTACTAATTTTGAATTTCATGAAATTAGTAGCGGTTTTTAAAACCGCTACTAATTTCATGAAATTCAAAATTGGCGCAAAAAAATTTAAATTTAGCTCTAAAAAGGCGCGTTATTTAGTAGCGGTTTAATAACCGCTACAAATATTTAAATTTTTTTTTAAAAATATACCAATATTATATTAAATAGTTTAATTTATTATTATTTTATCTATTTCAATTAGTTTATTATTCAATAGTTTAACTTATTAATAAATAAAAAGAAAAAATGTAATTGAATATGATTAGTATAAAATTTATATTAATAATATTATTAAGGATAGTTAGGTAATAAGGAATTATTATGTTTTATAATATAATGTAATTGTGTATGAAAAATAGATGAAAATGAGATAGAGTTATGATATATCTAGAAAAAAAATGGTTAGAATAAATTTTATAGAAAGGAAAGAAGTATTCTAAAAAAAATTGAAAATCTTGTTACCATATTTGATCGTATTATTCAGCTCCTCTACTCATACGAAAGAAGTTGTAAATGAGAGGAAATGAAAGAAGGGTAAGGTGAAAAGAAATTAGGGAGTGTTTGAAATGAGTTGTGATAAGGGTATTTATAGGGATTCACGTATTATTTGTAGCGGTTAATGTAGCGGTTATTAATTAGTAGTGGTTATTTATATTTTTGTAGCGGTTTAATTATTTGTAGCGGTTAATGTAGCGGTTATTATTTAGTAGCGGTTATTTCTATTTTTGTAGCGGTTTAATAACCACTACAAATATTATTTTAATTTTTTTTTACATTTTATTTTAACACAAATTTTTTGCATTTTTTGTAAAGACAAATTTTTTACACTTGAATTTGATCACTCATCGTCGCCATCCCTACAGAAATTTTGTAGAAAAATTATTGTTATTGATGTATTATTAAATTTAAAAAATTTAATTGAAATGACGTGGACTTAAAAAAACTCACCGCAGTAGAGGTAAATTGTCATCGCCTTCAGGGAAGTAGTTTTCAAAATCAGTTGGCTGAAATGGCTCACTCTCGTAGGCGATGTTATCGCCTTCACCCATGTCGTAAAGGTCTCTTGGCTTTAAATGAACGACCATGTGCCAATCCCTATGCCTCTCGTCCTCGACATAATAAACCTGATGTGCCTCTGAAGCTAGAATATACGGCTCATCATCTTGAGAAATACCAGTATGAATCGGCCATGAGAAATTGACTGATGTGATCCCTAGGTCGTCAGTTGTCAGTCCCCGAGAAGTAGTGGTATTTGCCCACAAACACTTGAACAGCGTCACGGTGAAACGGCCTTGATAATTAAGCTCGACTACATCAAGAAGCTTGCCATAGTAAGGGACGCCTCCGAACTGCATGTTGGCGTCACTGCTGCTCGCATAACTCCTTGTCCCAAATATGCCATAAACACCCGAATTCTGTGTTTGCAATCCCTGATCCCGTGAAACCGTGCAAAACTTAAAACCATTGACATTGTATGCTGTAAACCATTTTGCATGATCAAGAGGACCGATTGCGAGAGCTCTGAAATCTGGTGAGTGTGGGTTGTGGTCATTTAATATTCTACGCGCAAACCAGCTCGGGAATTCTCTGTGGACCCTCCTATCAACTTCCGAGGATGTCTGTGTATGGATCCTGAGCTGACGCTTGACATGACTTCTGAATTCCCTGCAATTAATAATGGAAAGGCGTTAGTGAAATGAAAGTGAGAAATGTTACGAAAGATATAGATCGAATAACATACATGTGAGTGTACAATTCTTACCGTATGAAAGGCTCAACTTGAGTGCAATTAATCAAGACATGTCTATGTGCTTGGAATTTCTCAGTTGCCGTTAGTTTGAAGTTCTCAGTTGCTCCAACTGGTTTACCAACATGAGGGATAAATTCTCCTGATGTCGGTGCAGGTTCAGGACAATCGTCGACACGAGGCGGGCGGTTGAAAGCCATCTCAAGATCATCAAAATACCTTGAGCAAAAATATAGCACCTCATCCCCTATATAGCCTTCAGCTATACAACCTTCTGGCCACGCCTTATTCCTCACGTAAGATTTTAATTTCCCAAGGAACCTACGAAGTACATAAGAGAAAATTGATATAAAATGATGAAAAGGATGACTAGCAAACATTAAATATGGACAATAAATGAAAGCACATATTTAAAATGAGTACCTCTCAATCGGATACATCCAACGATATTGTACTGGTCCAGCGAGCTTTGTTTCATGAACGAGGTGGACTGTGAGGTGAACCATCACAGTAAAAAAGGACGGAGGAAAGATCATCTCCAAGTGACAAAGCGTAAGAATGATTTTCGACTGCAGCTGATCGAGCTCCTCAACGATCAAATCCTTAGAACACAACTTCCGAAAGAAAGAACAAAGTTCCACCAAAACGATGGAAACATCGGGAGGAAGTGTATTCTTTATAGCTAGAGGGAGTAACTGCTACATAAGAACATGTGAGTCGTGACTCTTCAGGCCAGCAACCTTTCGAGCCTGCAAGTCGACACATCGAGAAATGTTGCTTGAATACCCATCAGGAACTTTTAATTTCTTCAACATCGTGAGGAACACATCCTTGTTCGGTTTTGTGAGGGTAAACTTTGTCGGTGTAAATCTGTCATGCTCATCTGGCCAAGCATCTTCACGAACTCCTATGTCGCGTAAATCTTTCCTCGCTTGAAGGTGATCTTTTGTCTTTCCGGGTTCGTTAAGCAGCGTATACAACACATTGTCGCAAATATTCTTTTCAATGTGCATTACATCAAGACTGTGGCGAAGTAAATTAGATCTCCAATATGGAAGCGTGAAGAAAATACTTATCTTCTTCCACTGCTGAGGCGCCGAAGTCCTGCGCGTCTTTTGGCGAGTTTGTGCTGAATCGTCGCTTTTTCCAAACTCGAAGTCAACATGCTCAAGCTGCTGTAAGATATCTGTACCGGACAAAGTCTGAGGTGGTCCTCTTTTCTCTGGTTTCCCATTGAAGCGATTCCGTTGCAATCTGAACTTATGCGTTCCATCGAGAAACCTCCGATGCCCCATAAAGCACCACTTTCGGCTGTGGGGAAGGCGCAATGCGTTAGAGTCGAAATTGCAAGCTGGACACGCCGACCCAGTATGTACATTCCAACCAGATAATGTGCCAAGGCCAGGAAAGTCACTGATCGTCCACATCAAGGCTGCACGCATGTTGAACAAAGTCTTGCTGTGAGCGTCGTACGTCTCCAAGCCGACATTCCACAGGTCAAGCAATTCCGCAATAAGCGGTTGGAGATACACATCGATGTCATTGCCTGGTGCCTTTTTGCCTGGAATGATCCTAGACATAATGAAAGAGCTTTGTTTCAGACACATCCAGGGGGTAAGTTGTAGGGAACTAAGACTACCGGCCAAATGCTGTAACTTGTGCTAAGATTCCCGAAAGGATTGAAACCGTCGGTCGCCAACGCAAGCCGAACATTTTTGGGGTTAGTCGCAAAATCTAGAAAGTCGTTGTCAAACGTTTTCCAAGCAGCTGCATCCCGCGGATGTCTTAATTTACCGTCTTCATTTTTATCAACGGCATGCCACCTCATGTGCTCAGCAGTTTTAGACGACATAAATAATCTTTGTAGACGAGGTTTCAAAGGGAAGTACCTGAGAATCTTTGCAGGTTTCTTCTTCTGCTTTTTCCCCTTCCGAATTGTCTTGTACCTCGATGTGTGACATCTCTTACACGTCTCCCTGCTGGAATCGTCTCCCCAATACAGCATACAATCATTTGGGCACGCATCAATCTTTTGATAATTCAACCCCAACCTGTTGATAATCTTCTTGGCCTCGTAGAAGGTTGTGGGAATCTCGGCGTCGGGGAATGCATCTTGTAATAAGTAGAGCAACATCGACATTCCCTTATCTGTGATCCCACACAAGTACTTGATATGATACAATTTGATCAAGAAAGATAATTTAGAATATTTGCGACAACCTTGATATAAAGGACGATCTGCCTCATCCATCAAGCTGAAAAAATCCCGAGCTGCTTCATTCCCCATAAAAGCCGGCTCAGAGCCGTGCACTTCTTCGTTGAAGTTGTCGCCTTGAAATCCAAACGCATCACGCACAGCATCATTCACAGGATCATCTTCATCTACTTGAACGCCTACTTGAGAACTTCGAGGAAGAGCATCGTCATATCGAATGCCGGCCTTCTCACCATGAACTGCCCAGAACGTATAGTCCTCAGGGAAAGGATTCACAAGCAAATGTTCCTTCACAACATTTCGTGCATGCCACTTCTTGAACTTGTATTTCCGACACGGACAGACGATCTTGCCGTTACAGCTGGCGTGAGTGAATACGAAATCCAAGAAACTGTTTAATCCGTACAAATATTCAGGAGAATTGCGCGGCAACCTTATCCATGATTTATCCATAGCTACAAGTGAGAGAGAAGAAAGTATAGAGAAGAAGATGAGTGAGAAGATAATGACGAATGCCTAGAACCTTATATTCTGAAATTCCAACGTTTATAATTTTGTAGCGGTTATTAAACCGCTACACCAACCGCTACAGAAATTCCAACATTTATAATTTTGTAGCGGTTATATATATAAAACCGCTACTAATATTCAAGCCGTTAATTGGTGGGAAATTCAAAATGTACTTGTTGAGTATTAGTAGCGGTTATAGATATAAAACCGCTACTAATGTTCAACGTATTAGTAGCGGTTATCTATATAAAACCGCTACTAATATTAAAGCCGTTGGACATTAAATATAAAAATAATTTTCTAATTTGTAGCGGTTATGCATAACATAACCGCTACAAATGTGCACAAAGGCGGCAAATTTTAAAATTCAAATGATTTGAGTGTTTGTAGCGGTTATTAGTGTATAACCGCTACAAACATATATATTTGTAGCGGTTTTTGAAGGTAAACCACTACAAATATATATATACATTTGTAGCGGTTATTAGTTTATAACCGCTACAAATATATATCTTTGTAGCGGTTTTAAACTAATAACCGCTACAAACATATAGATTTGTAGCGGTTTTAACTTAAAACCGCTACAAATATATATATACTTTATTTTTTTTTAAATTTAGATATAAATAATTCATAAATTATTTCAACACGATCTAATAATATAAATATAATTATATAAAACACAATAAGAAAATTCTGAAATAAAAAGTCATAAATATTTACAAATGTTTAAACAAAAGAAAATGTCCTAAACTAAGGAGCTGGGGGCTGATCCTCTGGTGCTCCCTCAGGTGGGGCTCCCTCAGATGCCGCTGGATCGGGCCGCTGCGCAGACTGAACCGCATCATCGTCATTAGCAGGAGGAGGAGCTGTAGCAGGAGGAGTAGTACTCGGGACGACGTAGCGAGGGACAGGGGGAACCGCTGGATGCTGCTCGTTCGGGAACAGGCGATTCCATGCTCCCTCGAGCATGGTGTTCGCGATCTCACGCCACTGCGTCTGCTGAGCGTACATCATATCTGCGTGCATCTGCAGCTGCTGCTGCTGCTGCTGTGCCATCTGCTGCTGCGTCTGCTCCAAATCTGACCGCAGCTGGTCAATAGACTCGTCCCTCCGACGTCTGACCCCTCTAGAGCTGCCAGCCTCAGAGGCGGCGCTCCTGCCGTAGACCATACTAGGTCTGGCGCCTATCCCCATACCCCGCACGCGTCCGGGGTGCTCAGCCTGAGCCAGACCCGCCTTCAAAGGAGTCGTCGGGTCCACTGACCCCTGTGACTCCTCAGTCTGGGTCTGTCGTAGCTCAGCCTGCGACTGCTGCATCCGCTCCTGCCATTTTATGAAATAATTAATAATTACCATTTTTCATTATTAACTTGGTTTTATAAAAAATATAATAATAAAATTACTTACAATGGCCGCCTCTGCCTGCTGAGAGGTCGCAGTCCTGTCACGGTGTCTGTGTGTGATGGCGTACAGCTCCGCATAGTCCGTCTGACGGTTCTCTTGCTGTACCTTCGTCTCCTGAAACAATTATAAAACAATTAGTATTATGAAATAATCAGCTACAAGTAAGTGAAGCACTTGAAAAGTTACCAGCTCGCTGTAGGTCATAGCAAAGGTCTTCGATCCTGCTGTGTGGTGGATCGTCTGCTGCGCCCGGATCTCGGTGTTCCTCTGAGAAAGCTCCTGGAAAAACAAATAATTAAATGTATTATAATTTAAAATTAAATACAAATTAAATTGAAATTATAATTTAATATTTAACAATTACAAAATTATATATCAAAAATATAATATATACATTACCTGCGCCTGAGGGCTCCTCCTGAATTGGACGAAACGCGCCCAGTCGTTCGGCGGCACGCCGTCCGGGACGCTCTCCTGCAGCTGCTCCAGAGGCATCGTCCCGTCCCCATCTACCCTGTGGAAGAGACGGTTCCTCCTGTTCCTCCAGGCGTCGCCCATCTTCACGAGGGCGTACCTCTTCCGGTTGGCCCGGACGGCAAACCGCAGCTGAAAAAAATACATTTAAATATCAATAATTATAAAAACCATAATTTAAAAAAATAATTAAATAGAATTAATTACAAAAAATATTAATTAAATAGTTTTAATTACCTGAACCACCTCCTCCCAAGCCTGGTCCTTCGGCCCCTTCGGAATGTGCCTCCACGTCGGGAAGTGAAGGGGGAACCGCATCCAATTCGCTCCCAGGTCGCTCAGGAAGCGGTTGAGCAGGTGACCCCCATTGTGGATCGGCTGGTCAGTGCCCTCATTCCACGGCACTATAACTCGCAGGGACCGGTCCATGCTGTTCAGACCGGCCACATCCAGCCTCCTCGTCGACACGTTCCCCTGCTCATCTGCACAGTTGACAGCACGTTAGATAAATTATAATTCAAAGTTAACATTTCTAATTTAAATAAATAATTTACTAAATTAAAAAATTAATTTACCTTCGACCTGCACCTCAAACCCAGTGGATCGCGAAGACGACCCTCGTGGGTTGTTCTGCTCCCGAGCGTCCTCCTCATCGAGGAACCGCTCCATCTCCCTGAACCCCATCGGGATCTCGAACTCCTCCTCGTTGAGGAAGTCCTCAACGCTAATCTCTGGCCTCTCCACCTCAGGCACCTCTGCTGCGGTCGTCGCCTGTGGGATCGTCTGCGGTGCCTGTGGGGGGATGGGCTGAGATGCCGCGGTAGCCCTGCCTGCGTGCTGCCCCCTCCCTCTACCACCTGCCCGGCTGCTGCCACCCCGTAAAGTCGGTCTGGGGACCTTAGGGGCCTTCCCCTTATCCTGTCCTGAAGCCATATCAACTGTACAAATTAAAAAAAAAAAGTCCATTATTATGCAAAAATATAATAAAAATACAAATATAAATAAAAATACGTGTTATATATGTACCTCAAGTGCGAATACTGCGGAATACTGACCAAAAACTCCTATAGAGACGTCTGAACGCTCAAATCTCGAAGAAATTACTCAGAGAAACCTCAAGAAACAAAATGAGCAAAAGGAGAAATGAAGGAGGTGGTGGTTTAAATAGGCCAGATATTAGTAGTGGTTATTAAAATAACCGCTACTCTAACCGCTACAAATAATTAAATTTGTAGCGGTTCTACAATAACCGCTACAAATCTTCACAACGTTTGAAATTCTGTAGCGGTTATTGCCCAAAACCGCTACAAATTTCGAGACTCTTGAAATTCTGTAGCGGTTTTTGCCCAAAACCGCTACAAAATTCTGACCTTTGGTATTTTGTAGCGGTTTATGTGCATTAACCGCTACAAGTTTTGGCGGGAAATTCGCGCCAAATTTGTAGCGGTTTTTTTGTAGAAAACTGCTACAAATAATCTTGCCGCTACAAATTTGTAGCGGTTTAGGTAAAAACCGCTACAAATACTATAATTTGTAGCGGTTTAATATAACCGCTACAAGTGCACCGCTACAAAATATCTTTTTTTTTGTAGAGTCAGCATCAAGACCATTGAGAGTGTACATGATGAGCTCTTCAGTAGATATTGGTGCACCGGCTAGAGCCAGTTAGTTTGAAATATTTTTCATCTTCGTGAGATACTCCTGGTGTTCTTTCAAATATGATGAAGCTCAGATTTATACACCATCACTCGAGCTTTTGTTGAAGCGTAGGTTAGATCTCAAGCTCCAACCCATAAATCACGAGCTGTCTTGCAATGAAGCAACTGAGCACCTACATCTTGGGTCATAGTATTACGAAGCCAGTCAACCAACATACGATCCACAACAAACCAATCTTCATAGTCCGGATTTGACATTGTTCCTTCAATTCTGGAAATAAGACGTGGAGGAGCAACTAGTGAGCCATCAACATGAGCTTCTAGGCGATTACCTTCAATGAGTGGAAGCACTACAGACTCCCAAACTAAAAAATTCCCCCGATCCAACTTGATCGATGTGGTTTGAGCAGAGGAGCTAAATAATGAGTATGTTTTAGAAGAGACGAATGACACAGTAGAGGAAGATAACCTAGTATTTGAAATGCTGGACATGGTGACAAATTTTTCTGGCTCTGATACCAACAAAGAAACAAAGAAAAGGACGAATAGATCTAATAGAATGGGTCTAGCCGTAATGAATGCTAAGACCTTTTTCCTTTGCTTTCTATAATAAGTTACAGCTAGGGTACATTACAATTGCTCAGTGTGAACCATACACGTGTATACAGATGGGAGTAGGTTCAACTATAATTTACATTGTTTACCATTTCCTATTATACTCTAACATTGTGGTAGTTAAAAAAGTAAGGGACCAAAATGCGAAGGAGGAGGAGTTAATAATGATGCATGCAGAAGATGAATCATACAAATCTGGTGAAACTAAAGGGTGCCTCTTCATCAGACAATAATGATGGAAATTACTTCCTAGTTTATGAATATGCAGAAAATGGGTCTCTTGATAATTGGCTTTATCCCACAGGTATTCTTCAAGCTCTATGTGCTTTCTCACTTGGAATCAGAGAATAAGCATAGCACTAGATATCGCTATGGGTCTACAATATCTGCACGATCACACACAACCAAGAATAGTCCATAGAAACATCACTGCAAGTAACATCCTTCTAGACTCCAAATTCAAGGACTTGCATAAATCTTGTGATGCTCAAAATAGACATTATATTTTTGCATTTGGGGTTGTTCTGTTGGAGTTGTCACAGGGAAGAAAGGAATGGAAATGAATGAAAAAGGGGAGCTGATGATGTTGTGGAAGGAATTTGTGGGGATATTTGATTTTGAAGAGGGAAGAGAAGAGAGACTCAGAAAATGGATGGATCCTAAGCTTGGAAGCTTTTATCCTATTGATGATGCTCTTGGATTGGCTTCTCTTGCTCTGGCTTGCATAGTGGCTTGCATAGTGGGTGCTATATGTCTATGTCAAGAGCAACCATGGGAGAAATCGTCCTGAGCCTCTCTCTTCTCATTCAATCATCATCTCATGCTTCCTCCTTAAAGGGATCTTCCACATTAGATTTTGACGTCACTTCACTAAACAGTCCCATCACAGCTCATTGATATATGGAGTTTAGATTGAACAATGTGTTGAGTATATTATATTGATATTTGATTATATTTAATTAGATTATATTAGATTTTAGGGTTAGGTGTTACCTTATGATATGTTTATATAAAGGCTTATTTGTACTCTCATTTATTCAAGGAGTAATAATATTTAGATGCTCTTATTTTCTGGCTAATTCACTATTATCCTTTGAATTCCCACTAAGATTTGTAAATAAATGGGAGTGGGTGCCTGCTGCCCCCATGCTGGCCCCAAATTTTCTCACACTTCCCAAATGTTTTTTTTTCTTATTTCTTTGGATCATTAGATTTTACACAAAATGAGTGACATTTTGATATTTTATGGGCAAGTAAAGGTACTGTTTTCAATTTTCTACAATTTTTTAAAGATTTAATACTTTTAATAAAAAATAAACTCAGCAGATTTTTACATAAAGTATTTGAAAAATTGTAGAAAATTGAAAGCAGCACCGTTGTTTGCTCATTAGATATCAAAATGTCACCCATTTTGTGTAGAATCTAATAATCCAAAGAAACAAGAAAAATATTTGGGAAGTGGGAGAAAATTTGGGGGCAGCAGGCACTCCCTCCCTAAAGAGACTCATCACTTTTGCAGATATTATGTGTCCCAAATGGAACAAACAAATATATATAATAATCCGAATAAGAATTACAATGATGCTAACATTTTTCTGAAGGTACAATACCCTCTACTGCATATATACATTAGAATTATGCTTCAGATTCAAAATCCCTCCATTAATTGTTTGCGACGTCAGCACCTCGAGGTTTTACTGCAACGTAATGCGCCTGCTGAGATAGTGAGTGGCCTAACACATGAAGCATCTGCAACTTTAAATCCTTGTTCTGCGTTATAATTGGGCTTGGGCACTCTTCCTCCTTTTGTTACAGTGAAGGAAGCTCCATTCTCAAACACGTCCCTCACTGAATGAAATTCGAATGCTTCCTCATTTCCATTACTACCTTTTCTCCACGTCACCTGCTCACATAATATATATATATATATATATTCATCCATGAAACTAGCATCAATAAAAGAATAGAATGGAATCGTGCATCATGTTTCAAACATGTAAACAAGTTACCTCTTTATTCCCTGACGTTGGAGCTATGAAAAGGTTAGCTTCACTTTTGAGGCTGGGCTCCATGCTGCCTCCAATGGCGTATTGCATCCATCCTTGGTACAGATTGTTAGCTACATGAGCATATCCATGACGTATCCTGCAACAAATATAAATTTTTAACAATGTTTGTTACAACTACGTGCAGAAATGGTTTTTTTTACCCTGATGAAGTTGATGTTGATTTATCATTATATGGGATCAAACCTGGGCATGCGTTGGTTGCAATTAGGTCCAAAATGGTTGTACACTACAGTGACCTTCATGTTTTGGTCTCTCACGTAGCCATCATCGTGCCCTAGAAGCATAACCTTGTCTTGATCTCTGAACCAGTTATTGGACACCGTCACGTCCGTGGAACCTCTTGTGACGTCCAGAAGGCCATCTGCGCATCTGTAAAGAGTGTTGTGATCGATCCAAATCTTCGAAGCCGAAACCAATCTGATTGCGTCTCCGTCTACTTGACCCAGAGATATCACCTTCCCTGCGCCTCCCATCACCATTCCCGGACCTTGAGGCTTGCAGTGATGGATCCGAAGTCCATGGATGATTATGTTGGTTTCCTACAACATTAAGTCACATGCATTATATTACCTTGTAGATCATCAAGCAAGCGTTTTGAGCAATGTGATATATACATATGATCATTACCTTGTAGATCATCAAGCAAGCGTTATGAGCAATGTGGGCATCAACGCCTCGGGCATCAATGGTGGTGAAGCTGCTGATGAGGAGGGGTCTAGCAAGCCTGATGCGCATGTCTCTTTGGAAGGTGATCCAGACTTTGCCTTGGATCACGGAGGCTCCGTATCTCAGGGTTCCGGGTTTCGGGTTAACGGGGTCGTCACTTGGATCCGTGACTTTATAGCGCACAACGTCCTTCCCAATGTTGTTTGTCATCTTGCCTGCGTAGCCCACAGAGCACGTGGCAAGTTGTGTTCTGTGTCTTCTCCATTCTGGGTTTAATCTCCAGCACTGATCAATCACGTTCATTCTTAAACCACTCATCTTTTCTTGCTTCGCTTCACTAAGCTTGGCACCGAAAATGGTCACAATCATTATTATGGTCAAAACAAAGCGCCAAAAAGTTGCATGGATGCCCTGAGAAGCCATGATAATATAATGTATATATCCAAACTTGTCTTTTGTATGATATCTCTGGATTGATCACTGAGGCTGTGTGTTAATTAATTTAGCGAGGAGAGGAATTTTGGAATGAAGAAGAGAAGTGGAGGGGAAGGGATTATATAGGATGAAGAAATGGTTAGTGTTTAGTGTGCAATGATCTAGGAATAGAAAAGAGGGAGGTTTTCTGTTTTTGGGTTATTACCGAACTCGGCTAGTAAAAAACTGACGATTAGCTAATTTTGAACTTGCATCTGGTAATTAAGTTCATAAATTTTCCCTAAATTCACTAACTCCACAATATATAAATAGAATACTGAATTACATCCAGTTTTGAAAATAAACACACAGTGTACTATTCATTAACAAGACCATGTTTTAATTTTGTTTTGTAAATAATAGATCGTTCTATTGTAGCTATTAAAAGATTCTTCATTTTGGCCAAAAATTAAATAGCTGTTACAAAGTTAATTGTAATGATGAATCAGGAATATTTAACATGCATGTTGTGAGCCCATATGCTCATCAGCTCATGGACGAGACAGCTTCAATCGGCGAAAAGTTTGGAACCGGGAGAACATATGAATATGATCATATATAAAATCCAAATAAAGTTAAAAAAAAAAAAATGGAACTTGAGACCAAATGTATAATTCAAGCATTTTTCTTTAACTTTATTGGGATGCCCATGTGCACTTGTTCCGTATTCTTGTTCATACACACAACACTTGGACCCATATTAAAATGATTGGAAATGTTAGTATCACTCCTCTATCATTTCATCCCACGAAATTGGACGATTCAATTGCCTCATTAGTATTAGTGCCGACGAAATATCCGAATTCCCTTCATTTTATTTTAATTTTATATAGGGTAACTAACTGAGAGGTTCCATTGAGCAAGTCACCCTCTACCTCAAGCGCATAAAATAAAATTGTATGGAATATATGTGTGTGTGTGTATATATATATATGAAGTCTTATTTACATGTTTTTCATATTAAATAGATTAATCAAAGGTTAAGTTGTACCTGATCCCTAAAGTATTTTTTCAATAACATTCAATAAGTTAAATTAATTTTTGTCACATCCAGCACACTAAAGTAATTATTTCAAAACACTTAATGTCCTAAATGTATGGTGCTCATTATTACTGAAAAGAATGCTTTAACATAAAAATTACACACACAAAAAACTACTTTAAGATATTGAATGCTACTGGAAAAATACGTACATAAGGGTGTTAAATGCATCAAAAATTAGTTTTGGATACTGAGTGCTACTGGAAAATATTTTAGGGTGTTGGATGCATCTTAATTCATTAATCAATGGAGTAAATAACTAAATATAGTTGTCGGGTAAAAAAAAATAGCTAAATCTAGTTGTAAAAGAAATTCGATTCACACTAATTAAATGGTAAGAAAAGCCTGTTATACCATTGATAAATCCCAAATTTAATATATTTTATCCCACCTTATTCATTTATTTTGAGAATTATTTTAGGCTAATTTGGATTTATTAGATAATATTTGGAAAGCTAGCCAATTTTAGGAAATAATATAAATCTGAATCAATTATGAGATTATTGGGCTTAAATTGTTAATATCTTGATTGATATATTGTGATTAGATAATATTTTCAAATATATGATAGATCACGATTTTATTTAATTCTTGCAGGGCAAGGAGAAGCATATTAAAAAATCCTACTGTGCAGAAATTTTCTTGAAAGCTAAAAGAATATCCAATAGTTGAATATTATTGGGCTTCTTAGATTTTAATGGGCTCAAATTAGTACCCAAAAAGCTCTCTTCTCCTCCTTTTTAATTACCCTAGCCACCAACAGAAGGAGGAGGCGCTCACAAACGGAGCGAGGGTGGAGGGACAGCTGCTGAACTAACACATAGACTAAAGACGCTGATAGAGATCAATTGATTCAATTCCTATTCCTCCCTCATTCACACGCAGACCCCACCACTATATGGGAATTCTTGTCTCATTCAAATAGTTCTCCAGGTCCCACGGCTATTGATCACCATCAGCTAATACTATATAAATTCTTTTGATGGCGGTCATGTATTGCTTGGGGCGTGAAGGAGAAAGGATTATCATGGTAGCTTAAACTCTTTAGGGAGGCAAAAAAAAAAGTTCTGCAACGGTGCTCTCTCGCTCTCTCGCTCGCGTTCTGATCTACCGTTCTTCCTGCGTCGCCGTCGCTCGTGGTCCCTGCCCATTAGCCTCTGCTCGTGGGTTTTGCTCGCTCGGAGTGTAGATCTCACCGTCGTTCTGCTCGGAAATGATCTGAGCTTGGTCTTTGCTCGATTTTAGAGTAGGTCGTACCGTCGTTCTCCTCCGATCCGGATCTTGGCTGGCGGAGCCTGGATCAGCTCCAATCTAGTCTTCTGCAGTATTGATCTGCCTTCCAGCGATTTTTTCGGACGGCGGTGCTGCGTTTGTTTGCTCATCGGTTCTGTTCTGATATGTCATACTTGTTGGTTTGATCATTGGCCTTTGATTATGGCGTTGCCGTCGCTGGTCGCTTGTGAAGATCTTGCAGTTGGTTTTGCTCTTCTGTGCTAACGGTCCCTTTGTTTTGATCTGGGCTTTGGCCTTGCTCGTGTTTTATTTTCTGTTTTGAATTCCAGGAGAAGTTTTCTTCATTGTGAGGAAAATAGAAAATGGAAAATAGTGAAAAGCTAAAGCGAGTAAAAAAAAAGGTAAGACATGGTTGTCCAGATGATCCGAATGACCAAGATGATGATTATTTTAAAGGTCAGGGTCAATCTTTCAAGGAGAAACTTCTTGGATCTGAAAATGTGCAAGTCTCGAAGGACAAGAAAGGGAGCAGTGTTATTGATGATGCATGGGCTGAGTATATTGAGGGACTGTAAGGTTTTTTTTCAGAAAACGACTGACGAGGAGGAGGTACAAGAAGATTCTGATAATGAGGATTGCCCAACTTTCAAATTTACTAGAGAGGAATATGAGTTATGGTGTGCACCATGGAAGAGGTCTCTAATTATCAAACTCCTTGGTAAGAACATTCCTATTTGGGCAATGAGAGTTAGCTTGTCTCGCTTGTGGCAGACTAGTAAACCATTTACAACAAGGGATATTGACAATGGGTTCTTCGTGGTGTCTTTTGAGGATGAGGAAGACATGTTGAGGATTTATCAAGAAGGACCATGGATGGTGGCAGATCATTATCTTGTAGTTCAGCGCTGGCGACCAAACTTCGACCCATGGAGTGCGGAAGTGCAAAGGAAAACAGCCGTTTGGGTAAGGATTCCGTTGCTTCCTCTTGAATTTTTCAATGTGGTTAGTTTGAAGAGATTGGGCTCTTTAGTGGGAAAAACATTAAAAATTGACCATATTACCTATGCAAGTGAACGAGGAAAGTATGCTCGTATTTGTGTTGAGATAGATCTTAAGAAATGATTGAAATCAGCGATTAGCATATTTGGACGTCGTCGATGTATTGAATATGAGGGCTTATATCTGATTTGTTTTGGGTGTGGGAGATATGGTCATCATAAAGATGCTTGTCCAGAGAGTGTAAAAGATCAAGCTACGGTAGAGAAGACAATGACTCCGAATTCTGAAAATGGGGTTAACTCGGCTAAAGCTATGCCGCAAGTTAATGAGACTATGGGCGCAGATAGTTTTTCTGAAGTTCCTGGTGCTACAGATTTGAATCAAAAACGCACTCGAACGATTATGGAAGAAACCAAAATGGTTAGTGCCGACACGAAGTCAAAGAAGGAGGGTCTGGGAACATGGAATTTGGTGCAACGACCTTGGCGACGCAAATCAGGAAACAAAGATCACAGTGATATTGCTCATCAAGGCGGGGGGAGATTCTCGCATGTCAATGATGATTTAATGGGAGCTGATATTAAGGAGAAAAATTCAGAGTTAGAGAATGGGAAAAATCTCTCAAGTGATAATCTGGATAAGTTTTCTAGACATGCGCCAAATGTGCTGAGAAAGTCAAAAAATGTAACAGCAAAACAAGGGGGTTCCCATGTTCTTGGGAAGGGAACTAAATTTCAGAAAAGATGGATTCCTATGGATACTGAACACAAGAAGGGAGACCTCATTTTCTAAAATCACCTAACCCATTTCAAGTTTTGGTTACTGAAGGAAGGGAGGAACCCATTGACATAATGCATCTAGAGGAAAAAACGGGGGTGGAAATGACCTCTTCTACTGAAGCTAATTGGGGATCTATAAGCAATGCATCCCCTTCCATTGGTGCTCCATGAATTGTCTCTTCTGGAATAGTAGGGGTACGGGCTCCAAATCAATGCCGAGGCTTATACAAGAGATGAAGAAGAGATATCTGGTTGATTTTATGGCCTTATTTGAAACTAAAGCTAACTTAGCTCAGATTCGCCTTTGTTGTCGCCATTTTGGTTTTGATCATTTTGAAGTTGTTGAAGCTGAAGGGCTACGTGGGGGTATTTGTTTTGCTTGGAATGACCTGGGTTATAGAGTTTCCACTATTTCCAAGACTAATCAATTTATTCATATGAGGGTGGAGCGAGGAAATGAAAAAATTTTCATTACTTCGGTTTATGCTAGCACTAACCCGATCAGAAGAAGGCAGTTGTGGTGTGATTTAAATAATCTATGTCCTGACAACTCCTGGCCGTGGTTAATTGGTGGGGACTTTAATGCTACTCTCTATCATCATGAGTGAAGATCAAAGGCTTATCATCCTATTTCAGCTGATAAAGATTTCTGTTGTTGGTTTAAGAATCTTGAGCTACAAGATTTAGGCTACCATGGTCCTTTCTTTACTTGGAAGAGAGAAGGGTGTAAGAGCCGAATTGACCGTGTCTTAGTAAATAACAAGTTCATGGATATATACAATGAGGCTTGTGTCAAGCATCTTCCTTGGTTTAAATCTGATCATAGACCGATGCTCTTGCAAACTACAATCAAAGAGCCTTACGTTATAAAGGATAGGCCATTTCGGGTTATTGCTTCATGGGTTCTTCATGAAGACTTTACAAGAATGGTAAAGGATACATGGGACCAAGAGCGTTGCTGGGATCTTAATGTGGAAAAGTTCACTACGAAAGTGGGCACATGGAGTTATAATGTTTTTGGTCACCTTGGTCACAAGAAAAGAAGACTTATGAATCGACTTGATGGGATTTCTAATTCTACTACAATGACAGGGCTTACCTCATATATGGATCAGCTTCAGAAAAAGCTTTGGCTTGAATTGGAAGAAGTCCTCATCCAAGAAGATCTTCTATGGGCTCAGAAAGAAAAGTGTAATTGGTATTCTATGGGAGATAAAAATACAAAATATTTTCATGCTCGTGCTAATGGTAGGAGGAGGAGAAACAAAATTGAAGTCATTATGAACAACTCGGGTGAATGGACCGATGATGCAAACGAAATTAAGCATATTGCTACTGACTTCTTTGTTAATCTCTTTCGTGAGGAAAATAATGGCAGAATAACAGATTTATCTATCTATCCATTCCTAATGATTGATCCGGCAGATTTATTAAGTCTCCAGAGTAATATATCCAGCGAGGAAATCAAATCAGCGGTTTTCAACATGGGGGCTTTGAAATCTCCAGGCCCGAATAGTTTGAATGCTCTCTTCTTTCAGAGTCAATAGGATATCCTAGGTCCTTCTGTGATCAAAGTGGTCAAGAAGGCTATAGAGAATCCAACATCAATAAAAGATATCAACCATACCTTCATTGTGCTTATTCCTAAGAGGGAGTATCCAAAAACTATTCGAGATTTTCGACCCATCAGTTTATGTAATGTAATTTATAAGATTATTACTAAAATTATTGCTAATCATATTAAATGCCTTCTTCCTCAGGTTATTTCACCTAACCAATGTGGTTTTGTACCAGGAAGATCCAGCTCTAATAATATTGTAATTGCTCAAGAGGTGATACATTCTATGCGAAACATGAAAGGAAAGAAGGGATTTATGGCCATTAAAATAGACCTAGAGAAAGCATATGATCGAGTTTGTTGGGACTTCATTATGAGTTGCCTAGAGGAACTCCAAATTCCAAACAATCTTATAGAGGTGGTAAAGGCCTGTATATCTTCTCCATCTATGCAAATTCTTTGGGAAGGTAGTAGAGCGGATGAGTTCTCTCCAACTCAAGACATCAGACAGGGAGATCCCATTTCACCATACTTGTTTGTGATATGTATGGAGAAATTGACCCACATCATTCAACATATGATATCTACTAAGCGATGGAAACCGATCAGACTAGGTAAGAATGGTCCTCCTATTACCCATTTATTTTTTGCTGACGACTTGTTACTTTTTGTAAAGGCAAATATGGACCAAGTAGAGACAATCAAGGATTGCTTGGATAAATTCTGCAATGCATCGGGACATAAAGTAAGCGCAAACAAAACAAGAGTCTTCTTCTCAAAAAATGATAATCATAATAGAGCACGACAAATGAGCGAGGAGTTGGGTTTCCAAATCACAGGGAATCTTAGGAAATACTTGGGTATGCCTTTGCACCATGATCGTGTTACTACTGAAAATTTCTAGCATCTGGTTGATAAAGTTAAAGATAGGCTAAGCAGTTGGCATACCTCAAGAATTTCTCTTGCAGGCCGTGATACATTAGTTAAATCAGTCATAGCTGCGATGCCTTCTTATAACATGCAGACGACCAACCTACCAGCATTTGTTTGTGAAAATATTGAAAAGAAGGCGCGTAATTTCCTTTGGGGTTCATCATATGAACAAAGACGAATGCATCTAGTGGCGTGGGATAAGGTTTGTACTGAGAAAACAAAAGGGGGTCTAGGTATGAAGCATATTAGACAACAGAATCGAGCTTATATGATGAAGCTTGGGTGGGGATTGATTAAAGAGCGAGATTCTTTATGGGCTAAAGTTATCAGAAGCAAGTATGGTTGTGGTGATGATCTCATACCGCGAATTAACTCTAAAAAACCAGGATCCAACACCTGGAGTGGAATTAAACAAAACTGGTCTAAGGTACAAGAAGGTATTCAGTTAATTACAGACAGGGACGGTATAGAGAGAGCTCGTTGGAAATTTGAAAAGCATGGTTCCTTCACGGTGCGATCGGCATATAAGGTTCTCTCTCACGAAAAGGTATCTCTAGAAGGTAGATGGAGTGATGTTTAGAAACTCAAAATTCCCCAAAGATGTAAGCTTTTTGCTTGGCTTATGTTACATGGACGACTTATCACTAATAGCTTGAAGCAACGAATGTCCCTTCATCCTAACGGCCGTTGCGACCGTTGTCAAGAGTTCATTGAAGATGAAATTCATGCAATTAGAGATTGCAAGGACATTAGGAATATCTGGGAGAAAGTCATTCACCCATCGGTCTATGATAGGTTCTTCTCAGGTAATATTCATACCTGGTTCAAGGCGAATATGAGACATTCTTATGGGCTTGATATGGAACAATAGAAATATCTCTTTGTTATTATCTGTTGGCTCATTTGGAGGGATCGTAATGAGAGGATTCACTCTTGTCCGAGCATGGATCTCAATCAAATTAATGCTAAGGCTAGGGTAATCCTAGGAAGCTTTATGGAAGCTAGGATTAAATATACAAAGCTTGCAAACAATCAAGTTCAAGTTGAAAACTCTACATTTCACAATGTGGAAAGTTATACTACTGTAGAGGTCGATGAGCTTATTCTCCGTGCCAAGGAAAATGTGCATGTGGAGGAATTATTATTGACCATAATGGAAGTATATTGGAAGGTTTTCGTCTTAGGCTTGAGAATGGTGAATCTCTTGAAGTAGAAATCTGGGGTTGCTTATTGGGCTTGAAGAGAGCATGGGGGGGAGGTCATAGACTGGTTTGATTGAGAAGCGACTCTCAGGAAGTGATACATCTTCTTCTGAATGATATTTCTGACCTTCATGAAGATTGGTCTCTCATCATGGAAGCGAAAGAAATGCTATGACGCGACTGGGTTGTGATGATAGAATATATTAAGAGAAATTTGAATGCTAGAGCTGATTTAATTGCCAAGACAGCTTTGAACGACTACCCTGGTTTGACTATTATGGGCCCTGACACGTTGGCTAGCGTTATGCAGCTATATTAGTTTTGTGTTTATTTTTTAGTTTTGTTTTATGCTTTCCTTTTGTATAAAAAAAAACTCTTTAGGGAGGCAACTTAGGAGAAGCATGGAGGAAGCTAGAGCCTAGGATCTTGCACTTGAAGATCACAAGGGAGTGTCTTTCTTTTATCTTTTTAATTCAAGACTTGGGATTATTTAGTTTTAAATGATTTTGAGTTGTATTAATTGAGAACAATCTAGTTTTAGATTGTAGACTTATTTTTTATTTGGATTGAATTGATATTTTGGATTTGCTTTGTTCTTAAATGATTATTGGGATTTTTGTTTGCAAACCTTTGATTGTCAATTAGATTATTAATCGAGTTTTCATTATTAATTTAATTGTCAAATTGGGTTTAATCTCTTGATTGTTTAATTAGGCAATTGTGAACATAATTTCCAAAACTATCTTAAACAATTGTGATTGGATTTTAATGGACTTAATTAACCACCATTTTTCCATTATGAGTTTTCTAGTGGATTAGGTGTTATCGAGCTTGAGGGTTTCCCATGTCTTGATTAGGTGATTAAGTTTATTAATTCCAATTTTTCATCAACCTCCCTTTGGTCTAATAAATTGAATGGCTAAGAAAGCTAAATCCATATGAATCCTGAGTTGTCCCCTTCACCACCATAACTGAACTAACCTTTGTTGATTTTCTTAGATATTAGTTTATTTCTTTTCCTTAAGATTTTAATTTCCCTCTCATAAGAAAAACCCCAAGAATTGCAAGTTCATTATTTAGGTTAATTTCATTCTCATATAGGTTTTAGAGTCTTTTACATTTTGCATTTAGGTAGTGAAGTCTTGCATTTTAGTTTAGGTTCATTCCATTGCATTTTTTATCACCTAAATTCAATTCTAGAGAAAATCCACATATTGCTCCTTGGGAGAATGACCTAGGTTGCCACTATATTGCATTAGTAGGTTGTCCTAGTTATTAATTGATTGCTTTAGCGACAGAAGCACGCATCAATCATAAAAAAGGCGTTGTTATTCCATTCACTACAAGAGATTAAATGCTCTTAGACGCGGAAGTTAATATGTAATTTCCTTTAAAGCTGAAATCTTCGTACTAGTTTTTGACCCAAAAGAATGTTCATACTAGTATGATTATTCTGTTATTGATTTGTTTCCATTCACTTTTAGGGTTGGCATTTTCTCTAGCTACTATTAAACTAATGACTGCACCACAATCAACGATAAAGTGGCTCATCTATGGTGCAGTGATTTTGTTTCGAAGCAAAATGCCAAATTGGTACTCTTCCGGTCTTTAATATAAGACATATTTAGGAAATTGATTTTGGTCCTAAATATGATACATAGTTTTCATATTTGCTAACTTTTCCTAATTTACCCCTATTGATACTCACACAACAATAATCAAGAAGAAGAGGGAAGGAGGGAATTAAGAAAGATGACTAGGGTGTTTTACAAAATACATATAATACTAACTAACTTAATTAACTTCTTTAGTCTAATCGAATTAGATAAATATATCTTATATTAAGGATAAAAGGGAGTAATTAATTTGAAATGACATGAAAAAAAGAGGTTCACAAAATATTGGGTGTGCGTGTGTGTAACTTTTATAGGTAACCTTTTTGGATGTGGCATTACCACAGATTCATTGTGATTATATATAATTACATAACTACGTTCTGCATGCCAGATGTTCAGTATCAGTGGAAAGTAATGTCATTTGGATTAAAAGTGGCCCCTTCTCTTTTCCAAAAGGCTATGATCAGGATTTTTGAGCCAATCCTTCAAAGTGCATTAATTTACATTGATGATATCCTGCTCTTTTTCGAAGAAGAGGAAGCTCACAGAAGACTACTGACCCAATTTGATAACTTAACGGCCCAGTATGGAATCATTCCCTCCTCCAAGAAAGGAAATATAGCCCAAGCCCATATTGAATTTCTTGGAATGATATTTTACAATGGTTTTTACCAACCAAGCCCTCACATTGCACAAGAATTGCTTAATTTCCCAGACGCTAACCTATCAATAAAGCAAATCCAGCTATTCTTAGGAATCATAAATTATCTTCGAGATTTTACTCCAAATGTGACTAAACATACAAGCCAGCTGTCTAAACTCCTCCAAAAAGACCCTATCCACTAAGATCAGACCAGACCAAAGCTGTCAAAAGATTGAAACAAGTGGCTTAGCATCCTCCACCTCTAAAAATCCCTAGATCGGGACAAAGAATCCTCCAGACTGATGCCAGTGAGAACTTTTGGGAGCTATGCTTATTGAAGAAATTAATGGTAAACGCCATTATTGTGGACATGAAAGCGATCAATTCAAGGAGTCAGAAAAGCATTATCATGCCACCTACAAAAAGATCCTAGCAGTTAAAATAGGAATTGAGAAGTTTAGCTTTCATTTAAGCTTGTACAGTTTTACTGTTGAAATGGATGACACCTTGTTTCCCTCCATACTAGATGCCAAAAGAAAGACTCTCCCTAATTCTCAGCTCCTTCGATGGAAAGATTGGTTTCATGCCATAAATTCATGGTGAAACACATTAAAGATCACCAGAACATTGTAGCTAATTACCTCTCTAGACCACAAAAAGTCCAACTCCTCACCCCTTCCCAACTCACCATCTTAGGTCTAAACACCAAGCCCTTACCACGCAACAAATATTTCATCACCAAAAACCATGAGTTCCCATTAGGATACAAACCTAAAAACCCCGAACAAGTCCAACAGATAACAAAAAGAAATTTGTTCTATTGGCTCCATCTCCTTATTACAAAACACCACATTCATCCATCCATTGGACTTTTCGACCTAGAAAAGCCATACCTAACCATTCCCTTTATCAGAGGATCTATCCCTAAAGAAATGAAATGGTACCTCTGGTAACTCTTAGCCCTTTATATGTAATATCCTAATTTTTTATTAAGGGCTAATCATGATTATTATGGATAATTATGGATTTAATTGGCATTATTATGTGTTTAATGGCAATATAAATTAATATGTCATAATTGGTGGAAAAATTGGAAGAATGGAATTTTTGGCCATGAGTTAGTAATTAAGGAAGAAATTAATTACTAGCTAAGAGGAAAATGAGAAGTGTGATTAAATGGCTAATGGAAGAATTAGAGTAGCTAATTGGTGACTTATATTGGGGGAGCCAATAGCAACATGACATGTGTCAAATAAATGTGATGAGAGAGGATGGGAAAGTCAAATCCCCATATATTAATATTTTCTCTCTCTTCCTTCCTCTCTTTTCGATAAAGAAGCATGGGAGTGTGGAAGGATCATCATTTCCTTAATTTCTTCACTCCATCTCTCTCTCTCTCTCTCTCTCTCTCTCGTCTGCCATTTTTGGCCAAGGAAAAAGAAGAAAGCTTCAAAAGGTAAGGGTAAATGACCTCTTTTACTCAAACTCACTTCATTAATGTTGATCCTTGGAGTGAGAGCTTCATTTTGATGTGCATAGTGTGCCTATTTGGTGTTGATTTGTGCCACACAAAATTTTAAAGGTTGGAGAATCAAAGAACCTCTTTGGCAAAGTGAAAGAGGTAAGTGAAACTAATCTATCTATCTAAGTTTTATGCCAAATGGTTTAGTTTTGAATTTCTGGAAATTTTGTCCTTTAATCTGAAAATGAGATTCATTGGGCTTTTGGCATGTTTTTGGTATAGTAATGGTATGTTAGTATGAGTTTTGAGATAGATTGATTGATTTGGGATTGAAATGGTATGTTTGTATGATTTTGGAATTTGGATGATTATGTTGCCCAAAACCAAAGTATGATAATGGAGTAGGATTTGGATAATTCTGATTATTCCATTGAATTCCTTGGGTGTTTTTGTGTGGGAGTAGCTTTGTTAGAAGTTTTGGGTCTATTGGGATCACTTGGGCAATTGTTGGGAAGAGCTGTCAGTTTTGTTGCATTTTCTTGTTTCTAATAAAATCACTCGAGTGAGAGCAAGTTCACTCGAGTGAAGGATGAACATCACTCGAGTGAGAGTGAGTTCACTCGAGTGAAGGAAGAACATCACTCGAGTGAGGGTGGGTTCACTCGAGTGCTGTGTGTAAATTCATTTTCGGCTTCAGTTTTCATGATGCACTTCCGGGTGAGAGGCAAGAGTGTTGCCTCACTTGCAAGTGTTATGGGTTCTCACTTGAGTGAGCCTCCTCTCACTCGAGTGAAAGTGTATTTGACACCATGAACTCTCGTCTCGGGTTGTCACTCGCATCTAAAATTCAAGAGTGCGCTTTAACACTTGCGAGTGTTAAGTTGTCACTCGAGTGAGGTCTTCTTCACTCGAGTGCTCCTCTTCTTTGAAAGTTCTTGTGCTCTCGGGCAAACACTTTTTGTCCTCACTTTCTAGCACTTGAGGTGCAGTTCGTACCATCACTCGAGTGAGACCTTCTTCACCTGAGTGTCCGTACCAACATTCGAGTGAGGCCATCTTCACTCGAGTGCAGCAGTGAAAAATCAGTTTTTGTGCTTCCAAAAGGGGATTTTTGGGATAGTTCTTCCAACCCTTTAGGAGTTTCGTTAGGGGTATTAAATGACTCTAAAAGAAAAATATTGATAACCAAATTAAGTGTTATGAAGTGAATTAAGTCTTGGAATAGAGTATAACTCTTCGTCCCTAATTATGAATATAGGATTTGACATTTGTCCTACTCGGGAGAGACCGGTACTAGGACACACACGGAAGGATCAAGGTAGTGACTCTTTTCTCATGTTGTGTATGATACTTGGTATGCATGTTTATCATTGTGAATGTGTTATCGGCCATAGGGCATTACAGCACAAGCAGTTCAGCGTGAGCCGTCGTAAGGGGCAATGCTCATGATACCTACCCCAGCCGTTGTATCTGCCACTGTAAGTGCCGAGGCTGCGTTATGGAATTGTGGATTCCTATTTAAGTATCCAGCCCGTGGGGCTACGTGTTGTGAAATGTTTTATATAGATCCCAGCTGTGATGATATATGTGATATGTTCATGTGGATGTGCAATACAGCAAGTAGTTCAGTGTGAGTCGTCGTAGGGGGCTATGCACATGATACCTACCCCGGCCGTTGCAACTATTGTTGTGATTTCTGTGTGTTGTATGGATGATTTACTTTCATGCTTTGATGTTGTACATATTATGAGTGATTTGTTACTACGGGGATTCTTTAGAATCTCACTCTCCCAAAAACACAATTTTTAAACAGGGTTAAAGGATCTAAGGGAAAGTAGGCGACAAAGAGTAGTTAGAGCTTCGGGTAAGGAGTTTTACTTTTGGAATATTTGGTTATCATGTATAAATTATTTGGATGTCTTTGGAAACAATTATGTATTGGGATTCATAGTGTAGTTTTGTGTAATCCCCAAGTAAAAGGGAAAAAGTTATAGGCTTTATGCCTTTATAGACCCTTTATTAATTAATGGAACCCGAGTGTGTCAGAAATTTATGCTGTACTCTGATATGTATGAATGAAATCAACCTGTACAGGCCATTATATATTGAAATGTGAATATGAGACCGCTGTGAACAGGTTTTGTAAAATTTTTTTGTAAACCTTGATTTTGGGAAGTTTAATTTCAAATAAGTCTCAAATCATCTTACGGTCTTTAATTTCATATAATTACATATTTATGAACTAATCTCGGCCTATGTCGTGAAGGGGGTTACATTATACCTGCTGCATAGCCATAGAACCCCTTCCTGTATACCACTACCTCCATGATAGTAAAAATGAGGGCACCCCTTTATGGACCATGCTCCAATGGTTCTCTCCTCTCCCAGACTAGAGGAAACAACTCACTGAACTCATCTAAAAACATGGACTTTGGAACATCCTAGAAGAAAGTCAAACTACCCAAGCCTTATTTGCTATTCACAGGCCTTACAATCTAGACTTCCAAGGAAAACTCTATACTGCTAATCAGGCTTATCTTTGGAGTGTAAAAAGAAATTGGCCTCAATACAAGGAATAAGCCTTGGAAAACTTTAAACTCTTCATTAGTAACTTAAACAATTGTCCAAAAAGAAATCCAGGCATAACTTGTACATCACTCAGTCCAATTCCTAATGAACGATTTGTCCCTTCTGACTATTGCAAATGGTACAAAAGACCTAGGGAACAAATATTTGAACCATCTACTCTAGCCTGGCTTGATGCTCAGAAAAAGAAATCTCCTTCCAAGGAATTGCAATTATTTCCTACTAACACTCAAGGCCCATCTAGTTTTCAAAACCCATGTGCAGATATCCAAGGCCCAAATAGTTCTCAAGACCTATATGGTCCATTCTCTCAAGACCTATGGGGAGGCCCTTTCTCTCAGGATTTAGCAAAAAGCTTATTTACTTCAGTCCAATATTCACAGTATCCAGAATATTGTTCTCAAGTGTCAACACAAGAGGACAACGTTGATTACTCAAAATATGAAGATTATCTGAACCTATCTCCATCACATGAGCCCATATGCAAAGGATGGTGACCTGTCAAAATCACGAGAATGTCTACTTTTACTTTTATCGCATGGTTTGCTTTTTAGATGCTTTTTGCTTTAAATAATTGTACTATCAATCACAGGTGTGCTTAGTTGTCCTACTATATAGCTAGTGTGTAATAATTTACATTTGTCGTTTGGTGTGTCCCAGCTTCTATATAAACGATGCTCCTAGTCTTAACGGATCATCGAAGTTTGTATCAAAGTTTCTATCAATAGAAATGTGTTTTCCTATGATTTCCATATAAACTTTTTATCTTCTGAAAGCTTTATCTTTCTATAACTTCTCTCTTATCTCCCTCAAAGATTCAAATATGCTCTACACTTGTCTCTTTTAGAGGATCCTTTGTATCAAAATGAATCTGCCATGATCCTTGGGATTAAAGTTCTTTATGAATAATGTGATTCTGTCTAGGTTTCTACAAATTGAGGTCCTAATGAGGTTTGTTCTGCTAAGGAGAGCTTTGAGATGACCGTACAATGGTAAAATCTATAGACATCCTAGATTGGGTCTCAGAGTTCATAAGCAACCATCCTCCTATGGTATCAGAGCCAATCAATTAAAGCTGAAAGGGATGGCAGAAGATTACTTTGTCTTCTTTTTAGTGCTTGTTTGGCAACTTATAAAAAGTGTATTTTAGGCACTTTTCTCCAAGCTGAGACAAGACTCATCTCACATATTTACTTCATAAATCATAAAAACACTTTTAAAAAGCTAAAACGAACATGCACTTAGTCACGACTTTACTTCAGTTTTAAGAGTGCGCCTGATTTAACCTCATCTATTTATTCTCAAGTTTCACATTATCTCATAATACATTTACCAATAAGCCACGTACTTGAGCCTAAACTTAACTCAAGTGGTCAAGATGGACTCTGGAGTGGATTGTGGGCGGTAAAAGCTTAATGTTTCAAATTATCACATGATGCAACAACAACAAAAAGTACTACCATAGAATTTGGGTTAAGTTATATGATACTTGTCTTGAAAGATATAATTTGAATTTGACTCTCAATTATGAAGTAAAATTAAGATTAAAACTAAAAATAGTATATTAAGTATATATAAATCGATCTAAATCCTTAAGTTTCTTACAAATTGTTTTATAAAGTTTGAAGATATAAACAAACAGTTTGTCTAAAAAAACACATAGCCAAATATAAAGAAAATTTTGGAGTATTCATCATTAAGATCTTTAACAAATATTTGAAATATGAAATTAAAGTCAATTAAGGTCTTGCTACGAGTGACAAGCTAGCCTCTACTTACGGACGGGACTTTTGGAAAAAAAGTTGAATTTTTTAAAAGTACTACAAGCAAACAAAAAGAAAAAAGAATTTTTATCTCCAAGTTACAAAAGGGATAGTTACATATATGGTTCAAGATCCAACCTGGTTGGATTAGCATTTGAAAGGCACATTTACACAAAAGTAGTTCCCTCGATCCCCAACTAACTTATATAATAACAGGATGATATATATATATATATATCACTCTAATAACTAGGCGTAAATATTGGGCACCTCTGTACATTAATGATTATTAAGAACAAGCCACTATACAAATAACATAAGAACAATCCACACTATATTAATTATACTCGCAAAAACAAGTTCAGAATGGCGGGACATATATAATTTTTTTTTTGTTACAAAGGCAAGCAAAGCTTGAAAGTGACATCCACTATAGGCTAGGTCCTACAGGATGATCATGGTCTAATAAACCACAGTCCAAAGGAAAGAAATGAAAACATTCAATTGGGGAAATCCCAAGTTCCTCATGATCTTGCGAAACCGTGTGAGCCAATCTAGCAAGGTAATCTGCACAACGTAGGCTTTCCCTGTGAGCATGGGAAATTTCTACCTCCCAATCACTATAAATAAGAGATCTGGTTGCCAAGATCACATCGTACAATGGATGGTCCGAGTCAAAATGAGTGGATAACAGATGTACTGCCTGAAGAGAGTCCGTGAAAATCCTGATTTTCTTTAGCCCCAACCGTTTACATAACAAGAGGCCACATCAGATTGCATGGATTTCCGCAGCAGTTGGGAAAGCATGTCCTAACTTCTGTTGAAATCCACGTATCCAATTACCCTGATGATCTCGAATAATACCTCCACAAGCAGCCTGACCGTCACTGAGAACTGAACCATCAACATCTAAGCGATGAACACCTGGATCAGGAGGTTGCCAGTGTAGCACTCCTCGTTCTGGGACTTGGAAAATCAGATGCCGAAACTTGCCATTCTGCACACCTTCTGAGAGATGATAAAAGCATCTGTGAACAATCTCTTTCGGGCTGTCTGATGACCCTTCAAAAGCTTGGCTACAGCGGTTTTTCCAAAGCATCCAACATGCGGTACTGAAAACATTTTGCCAAGGCCATCTAGACATCTTACTTTTTCCTGGTGAGTGCTGTAAGTTCCAATTGAGCCAATCCTACAAGTTACCAGAGAAAAACATACTATAATATAGGGGGTTAGTTAAAGCCGACCACACTCTCTGGGCTTGCTCACAATCTCTCAAGATATGAAGGATGCTCTCCACACTATCACACTGAAAAGGACAAGTGTTTAAGACTCCCGGGTTGTGTCTCGCTCTGATCTCATTCGTGGGAAGACTATCATGGAATACTTGCCAGAGGAAGAATTTGACACGTTCAGGAATACCCCAACGCCATAGAGACTGCCAGTGACCATGTTGGCTATGAATGTTCTGATGAAAGATTGCGTCGTATGCTGATTTTACACTAAAGTTCCCGTCAGGAGCATTTCGCCAACAGATAGTATCCTCATCAACGCCCGAAGGAGGAGGAATCAACAAAATTTTATCCACCACCCAATTTGGAAGGAAAGATTCCCATTTAGTTCTATCCCAATGCCCCGATTGAGTCCTAAAGGAGCAAACATTAGCACTTAAATCAACAAGGTGGCTATTCTTGACGATAAAGTATTTTAGAGGTTTATCCACCGAGGCCCAGCGATCTTGCCAAGCAAGCGTATTTCGGCCACTTCTCAGGCATTTACCAAGGCCTCTTAAGAACGTCCCAGACAGTCACCACCCCACACCAAACTGCCGATTGGTTATGCCACCTCTGAACATGAGGAACAATAGCAGATCCACATGCATATTTCGCTCTTAAGCATTTCACCCAAAAGGCATCTGGTTTCTTGATAAGACCCCAGCATAATTTCATGAGAAAAGCTTTATTTTGACAGTGCAAGTCTTTAATACCCAATCCACCCTCACACTTACGTCTTTTAAGAACATCCCATGAAAGCAGGTGCAGCTTTTTGGAATCCTCATGTTGGTTCCAAAAGAAGTCACGACTGAGCTTTTCAATTATAGCTAACACCCCTTTCGGAATAAGGGTTGATTGCATCTGATATTGAGGAATCGCAGAAAGGACAGACTTGATGAGGGTCGATCTACCTGCCATACTCAGGTATTTACCCTTCCAGTTAGCCAATTTCAATTTCACCTTTTGGAGAAGAGGAGCAAATATCCTCTTAACTATTCTCTTGTGCAGGAGGGGGACTCCCAAGTATTTTCCAAGATCCGCAGTCAAACCGATCCCAACAGATTGACTTAATTCGTAAGCCTTGTTGAAATGAACATTTTTAGATACGAACATTTTAGATTTGTTCAGATTAATCTTGTAGCCAGAGACTTGGCAGAAAAGAGTCATGACATCTCTGATCACAGTCATCTGCTCGTTAGAAGCCTCGTCAAAAAGGACAAGATCATCCGCGAAGAAGAGGTGGGATATCTTAGGGCCATTAGGGCTCAATTTAATAGGAAGCCAGTTTCCCAAGTCAACTTCATGGTGGATAAGTTGGCCAAGCATTTCCATACACAAGACGAACAAATAAGGACTCAAAGGGTCACCTTGTCTCACCCCTCTAGAAGGCCGGAAGCTCTTGGAGGCAATTCCATTCCAGATAATGCTCATGGAAGGGGACGAAACACAGGACATAATCAGCTTCACAAAATCAGAACCCAGACCCAGGCTATTAAGAGTGAATTCTAGAAAGCGCCAGTCAAGACGGTCAAAAGCCTTTTCCATATCAACCTTCACGGCAATAAAACCCTTCTTACCTCTCTTAGAACGCATGGAATGGATTGCCTCCTGGGCGATAATGATATTATCAACACCCTGTCTTCCTGCAATAAAGCTACATTGGTTTTCAGCAACCAGATGATTCATGACTCTCTTAAAGCGGTTAGCAATAATTTTGCTGACAATTTTGTAGCTAACATTGCAAAGGGATATAGGTCTAAAATCCTTCAGGGAAGTCGGATGATCGACCTTAGGTATGAGGGTGATGTTTGTATGATTAATGTCTTGGATGACCTCGGGATTATCAAAAATCTTGATTACCAAATCGCTCATCTTATGACCAATAACACTCCACTGGGTATGAAAGAAATGGGGATTTAAACCATCAGGCCCAGGTGCTTTAAAAGCACCCATCTCAAAAGCAGCATTTTTTATCTCAGTGGGCGAAACCGACCTTTGAAAGAGGTCAAGTTGAGTATCATCAAGCGGAGGGAAATTAGCCCTCTAAGGAGAGAAGAAGAAGATGAAGTCTCAGCCGAGTAGAGGTTCCGAAAAAAATCAAGGGCCATATTCCGAAGCTGAGATTCATCATCCACCCAATTACCATTATCGTCCTGTAAAGCCTCGATTTTACTTCTCTTCCTCTTCGCAGAAACACTAGCATGGAAGAATTTCGTGTTTCTGTCCCCACCACTGATCCACTTACATCTTGATTTCTGAAACCAGATCAATTCCTCTTGTAAAGCGATTTTTTGGTACATGTCCCAAAGTTCCCTTTCAATCTTAAAAAGACCATTGGGACCACCCCCTCTACTCCTGGCCCGATCAATCCCCTCCAGCCTTCGGATGAGCTCTCTTTTCTTTTTGGCAACATTTCCCACCACTCTAGAGTTCCACACCGAGGCTTCTTTTGTGAACTGCTTTTGCCCTTGAGTCCAATTCTTCCCCTGCCAAGCTTCTTTGACAACATCCTGAAAGTCTTCTTCCATGCACCAAGCTGCTTGATAGAGGAAATTTCTTCCCCTGTTAATGCGTTTAGTCTTAGTTTTGTCCGCAACAACAATCACGCGGTGGTCAGACTTGAACCTGAGATTATGATAAGCCTTGGCCTGGGGATTAAGAATATCCCAATCAAAATTGCAGAACACCCAGTCAAGTCTCTCCTTAACGCCTGTTTTTTCCCAGGTAAATTTGTCGCCAACCACCGGAACCTCAATAAGATCACAGCTATCAATACAGTTCTGGAAGTCCTTCATAGAGCTGAGAATAGGGGTAGCACCTCCTTCTTTATCACTAGGGGAGAGGAATGCATTAAAATCCCCTAAGACCAGCCAGGGGATATTCACCGTTTGCTTGATAACACACAGCGAATCCCACAGATTCCTCCTCATCAAACTATTAGTGTCACCATAGACAAAAGTAACTAGCGAAGGGTTGGGATTATTTAATGGAGAGACTTTGCAGTGAAGGAGTTGGGAGTTAGAGAATAAATAATCAATTTGAAACTCCCAACTATTCCATAAAACCCAAATACCCCCAGCATACCCAGTTGCTTCCACTCTTAACCAGTCATTGAAACCCAATTTCCTAACAGCCTTATCCGCTCTACTACCACTTATCCTGGGCTCCACAAGACACAACACATTGATGCCATAATTAAGGACCACATCTTTCAAAACACGTGGGAACGTGCGACTGCCCGCCCCACGGCAATTCCAGGAAGAAATAATCATAAAAAAATAAATAAAAGAAAATGGGAACAAACGGGACTTACTTGTCCGGCGGTTTGTCTTCCATCAGGACCACAACCTCCAATTGGGACACAGATTGCATCTTTGATTGAGTGTCATCTTCATTTCCAACCATGGTTGCCTTCTTTAGAGAATGAAGGTCCAAATTTGGCGCCTCCAGAGCAGAAGAGGTCCCTTGAGAGTCAGACAAATTCTCAAGCAAAATCTCCTTCGGACTTGGCTTATCCTGGCCCTTATCCACATGAATAATCTCATTCAGAATTTGCTCATCACGGTTCATATCTTTCCTGCACGAGATAGGGGCTTGAGGAGAAGAGATGGGCTTGAGAATATCCACATGCTCTTTGGAAGGTCCACCCTCCTAGATGCAACCTTGGACCACGTTGTGCGTCCTTTTGGAAAAATTGGGCTTCAAATTCTTGTTCACTCCCACATCACATGTTCCCTCAAGGCCCACACCACAATTATGGACTTCGGCTTTCTCCTTGCGCAAGATACTTCTGTTATTAAGTTTGGGCTTCTTTACTTCCTTCCAATGCTTAGCACCCACGTGGAAAGCCAAAGTGCTTTTTCCATGCCCAGCTTTAGTTGACCGCTGCACCGCCTGAAACCCAGAGACTCCCTCCGCAATCTTCAGCCCGTCAACAACTGCAGTACTCCTCACTACTTTGCGATTCAAATTTGAACCCCTCTCGTGAACCACGCCTTCTTCTAAATCCATCTCAGCTAGGACAGCATATTTGGACTGAACAGCCCTATCATAGCCGACCTCCTCTGTTAAATCAGTATGGTTCATTCCACCCACCCTAGACCTATCTTCCTTCCTTCTTGGGTTTCGTGCTTTGGCTGTCTTCCTCACGAGCATCCATGGCCCAAACGGGTCTTCCTTCACAGAAGGGGCGGCGTTGCCTTCTTCACCGTGAGCAAGCTTGGATGGATCCAGATCAGCCTGCTTCTGATTAATCAAAGGCAACGGAGCTTTTGAAGATGGAGGGGGAAGACTCACAGAGGAACAAGAAGGACCAGCGGCTGCAATATCCCTTGAGGGACATAATTCTTTCCTGTGACCATACTTGCCACAGGTAAAGCAAATTGATCCCAAACCCTCATACTCAATATTAAAAACCGAAGAGGCAGAGATGATTTTAGGGACTAATTTTTTCTGTAAATCCACTTCAATGCATAATCTAGCAAAACGTCCTCTGTGAATTTTGGCATCCTCATCCTCAGGATTTTCAATTGTATTCATATCAACCTTGAGGGTTTTCCCCACCATATCTCCCATCCTCCATAAGCATTCTTTGTTATAGCACAAAAGAGGTATGTTGGGGATTCTAATCCAGGTAGCTACTCTACCAAGAGGGTTGTGGAAAGGATCAAAGTAGGGAGACCACCTTTGAACTAAAATGGTGAACTGCATTATAGTCCAAGGCCCACCCATCAGAATTTTTTTGTAATTCTGTTCCCACATTTCATGTGTCTTGAACTTAACAACATAATAGTTGTTAGGAATGTCAATAAAATCAAAATCCTTAGTTTTCCAGATTCTGGAGAGATGATCTTTTAATCTGTGGAAATTAAATTTCGCACCTAGGACAGTGATGATGAGAGACTTGTTCCATGGCCTAGCCCAACGGTTATATTCCTCTTTGGACATTTCCATAGATGGATAAATGTCCATAAGCTGTTTGATCTCTGGTGAAGGCTCAGGCAGCTCCCATGAATGATCAAAAAGGTCTTCGATGATATCTTCTTCTTCTAGATTAGAACTTCCATGAACAGACCCATTGAACTCTATACCCTTGCATCCCGTAAGTGAATCCTTGTATGAAAGCACCTTCACAAAATTCCTTTGAGTGCTATTTGAGCAAGACCCAACCAATTCAGATCCAACTCTCGGCAGGACAGTCATGAGGTTGTTCTTGGCTAGATTTCCCATAGGAGACTTCTCTGCAACCTCAGCCACCCCAATCGATTCAGCAGCCCCATTATTAACCAACGTTCTCCCCGGCGAAGCAACCAGGGCGTCGGAGTCCTCCATCTGGAGTCAAAGATCACACCAGCACGTATTCCAATACACAGCTTCTCTCACTTGAAACCCTGCTTCGGGGATGAGAACATTTGATGGAGATTGGACATATATAATATTATAATATTATAAGGTGATGAATTAAACAAGCAAGTTTCCAAAACCTAGACGATACCATGTATTGTACTTGTGGTTTGGCTTTGGAGTGCATATATATATATATATATATTAGGCCATCATTTGGAGGAACTCATTGAAATCTAGCACTCCGTTGCGATCCACATCAAAGGCACTTATCATAGCCACACACCCATCGTACGACTTGTCATCTCCAAGACGATGCAGCATTCTCTGCAACCTTTTGGGTCTATAAAACCCCTCCCTTTCTTCAGATCCTCATCATCATCATCTTCTTCTTCTTCCTTCTTCATCAGCTTCATGAAATCTCCCGTATCCAGAAGATTTGAAATTATGTCCCTCCATTAATTGTTTGAGAAGTCAGCACCTTGAGGTTTTACTGCAACGTAATGCGCCTGCTGAGATAGTGAGTGACCTAACACTTGAAGCATCTGCAAATTTGAATCCTTGTTCTGCGTTATAATTAGGCTAGGGCACTCTTCCTCCTTTTGTTACAATGAAGGAAGCTCCATTCTCAAACACGTCCCTCACCGAATGAAATTCGAATGCTTCCTCATTTCCATTACTACCTTTTCTCCACGTCACCTGCTCGCATAATATATATATATATATATATATATATATTAATCCATGAAACTAGCATGAATAAAAGAATAGAATGGAATCTTGTAACATGTTTCGAACATGTAAACAAGTTACCTCTTTATTCCCTGAGGTTGGTGCTATGAAGAGGTTAGCTTCACTTTTGAGGCTGGGCTCCACGCTGCCTCCAATGGCGTACTGCATCCATCCTTAGTACCGATTGTTAGCTACATGAGAATGCCCATGTCGAATCCTGCAACATATATAAATTTTTAAGAATGTCTGTTACAACTACGTGCTGAAATGTTTTTTTTCCTGATGAAGTTGATGTTGATTTATTATTATATGAGATCAAACCTGGACATGCGTTGGTTGCAATTACGTCCAAAATGGCTGTACACTACAGTGACCTTCATGTTCTGGTCTCTGACGTAGCCATCATCGTGCCCAAGAAGCATAACCTTGTCTTGATCTCTGAACCAGTTATTTGACACAGTCACGTCCGTGGAACCCCTTGTGACGTCCAGAAGGCCATCTGCGCATCTGTAAAGAGTGTTGTGATCGATCCAAATCTTCGAAGCCGAAACCAATCTGATTGCGTCTCCGTCTACTTGACCCAGAGATATCACCTTCCCCGCGCCTCCCATCACCATTCCCGGACCTTGAGGCTTGCAGTGATGGATCCGAAGTCCATGGATGATTATGTTGGTTTCCTACAAGATTAACACACATGTATTATATTCATTTGAGAGTAATACGTCTCAGGTCTAGGTCTAAGAGGGATGTGGATCACTCCTCGAGCATCAATGGTGGTGAAGCTGCTAATGAGCAGGGGTCTAGCAAGCCTGATGCGCATGTCTCTTTGGAAGGTGATCCAGACTTTGCCTTGGATCACGGAGGCTCCGTATCTCAGGGTTCCGGGTTTCGGGTTAACGGGGTCGTCACTTGGATCCGTGACTTTATAGCGCACAACGTCCTTCCCAATGTTGTTTGTCATCTTGCCTGCGTAGCCCACAGAGCACGTGGCAAGTTGTGTTCTGTGTCTTCTCCATTCTGGGTTTAATCTCCAGCACCGATCACTCACGTTCATTCTTAAACCACTCATCTTTTCTTGCTTCGCATCACTAAGCTTGGCAGCGAAAATGGTCACAATCATTATTATTGTCCAAATAAAGCGCCAAACAGTTGCATGGATGTCCAGAGAAGTCATGATAATATGTGTGTAGCCAAACTTGTGCTTGTATGATATCTCTAGATCTCTGTAGCTATATATGTGTTAATTAATTTAGCGAGGAGAGGAATTTAGGAATGAAGAAGAGAAGAGGAGGGGAAGGGATTATATAGGATGATGACGTGGTTAGTGGTTAGTGTTTAGTGTCCAATAATTTATGGATAGAACCGGGGGGGGGGGGGTGTTTCTGTTTTTGGGTTATTACCAAACTTGGGCAGTGAAAAACTGTCAACTAGCTAATTTTGAACTTGTATCTGGTAAATTTATTATAAATTTTCTCATCTGTTCCCGAGTTTCACCAACTCCGGCATTTATAAATAGAATACTGAATTAATATGTCCTGTTTTGCCAATAACTACAGTGTATTCATTAAGAATAAGAAGAATAACTTTGTTCTGTAAATAATAGATAATTATTTTGCGGTTATTAAAAGATTTATTTTGGCCGAAAATTAGATAGCCTGTTGCAAGTTAATCGTAATGATGAATGAGGAATATTAAACACATTGTGAGTCCATTTGCTCATGGACGAGACAGCGTCATCAGTTAGCAAAAAGCTGGTACCCAATATAATATATAGAGTAAAGGAGAATATATGAACATGACATTTCTTTTTCTTTTTTTTTGAGGGATTTTCTCTCCGTATAGTATAGTGTATCCTAGATTAAATTTTAATAGTTGAGATTTATTCAAATAGAATTTGTGACCAAATGTATAATTCAAGCATTTTTCTTTAACTTTATTGGGAAGCCCATATGCAAGATTTCCGTATTCTTGTCCATACACACAGCACTTGGACCCATATTAGAATGATTGGAAATGTTAGTATTATTCCCCTATCATTCCGCGAAATTGGACAGTTCAAGGGCCTCATTAGTATTAGTGGCGACGAAATATCCGAATTCCTCTATTTATTTTTTAGGGTTAAGGTGTAAAAATATACATGTGATTATCCTTAAAGTGCATATAACATCAAATATTTTTTTTAAGTGCGACAGTAACTATGTGGTTACAAAATAGGTGTAAAACTACCCTTTGATCGTTAGTTTGACTTTTTGACTGTTAGTTTGAATTTTTTATCCTAAAAGTGATAACGTGTATGATGACATGGACGCTTGAGTGACATTCTGGAAAAAAAAAACTTGTTGAAAATCAAATTTTCCTAATAAATCATATAATTTAATAAAAATTAGTAATATAATATATGTATTATAATGATTTTAATTTAATACTATTGGGAATCTAGGGTTGGGAAAAAATTGAGCAATCAGTATGGTTTTTAGGGAAGCAGCTCTGTTGAGTAAGTTAACCACTCTGCATTCAGATTTGAATGTACTTCAGTGAAGGTGGTACTGAAATAGTGAAATGTGGGTAATATTAATTGCAAAGCTTCACCATTCAGCAAGTTTTTTTCCATAATGTTACTCCAGCGTCCATGTCATCATACACGTCATCACTTTCAAAGTCAAACTAACTGTCAAATGGTAGTTTTACACCTATTTTGTAACCACATAGTCACTGTTATACATAAAAAAAGTATTTAGTGTTGGGTGCACTTTGAAAACAATCACATATATATTTTTGCACCTTAACCCTATTTTCTATATAGGATAAAAAGTCACCCTGTACCTCGAGCGCATAAAGTAAAATTGTATGGAAATGGAACACACACACACATGGAGTCTTATTTAATTGTTTTTCAAGTTAATTAGATTAATCAATATGGGTAGGGCTGGGCAAGGTAAGACCCCTGCCTGATGCCCCATCTGAAGGACGAATGGGCTACAAAATGCAGTCCGTTGCTCTACCTTGGCTAATATTGTATAGAATTCTTATAATTTATTTTATACTTCTCATAATTTTTGATAGAGGATAATATTTATTTTATATAAAATAATATATATTTTAAATGAACCGCATATAATTTTTCAAGCAATGGCAAATGGGTAGAGCAATACTCTTGCCTGATTGTTAACTTGGTTTAAGTATGTCTAAATTTTTTTCATGCCACCCTTTTTGGGATAGGCTAGGCAATTTTTAACCTCGCTTGGGCGGGCATATCGAACAACCGGGCATCATGCTCACCCGTAACCTTAAATTATTTTTTTTGGAAGCACTCAATATGCCAAACTAATTTTTAGTGCACCTAGCATATTAAATTATTTTTTCATAAACACTCAATATCCTAAATTTAAGAGCAAAATTACACCAAAAATATTTTACGATATTGGGTGCTACTGTAAAAAATACATAAGAGTGTTAAATGCATAGAAAATTAGTTATTAGTTTAGGATACTAAGTACAACTGAAAAAATATTTTAAAGTGTTGGATGCGTATAGTTGTCCAAGAAATTCCATTTGCACTAATTAAATGGTAAGAAAAGCCTGCTATACCATTCATAAAAAATGCGTTGTTATTCCATTCACTATAAGAGATTAAATGCTCTTAGACGCGGATGTTAATTAAGCTTAAGGCTCAAATATGTAATTCCTTTAATATGATGATATTCTGTTTGATTTGTTTCCATTTACTTTCTGGGGTTGGCATTTTGTGTCGCTACTATTAAACTAATGACTGCATCATAACCAATGATAAAGGGGGTCACATATATGGTGTAGTGATTTTGCTTCGAAGCAAAATGCCAAATTGGTACTAACTAATTTGAAATGACATGAAAAAAAAGGCTCACGGAATAATGGTTGTGCATAACTATATTTTTGGATGTGGCATTATCACGGATTGACTGTGATTGTACATAATCAGATGTAATATGATCAATTTACATCTTTTAAGAAAGCCAATCAATTAAAGTTGAAAGGGATGGCAGAAGATACATTTGTCTTCTTTTTAGTCGCATCACTTTACTTCAGTTTTAAGAGTGCACCTGATTTAGCCTCATCTATTTATTCTCAAGTTTCACATTATCTCATTAAACATTTACCAAGAAGGCGTTTGTGCGTAAAAGTTTAATGTTTCAAATTATCATATGATGCAACCAAAAAAAAAGTACTACCATGTAGAATTTGGGTTAAGTTATATGATAATTGTCTTCAAAGATATAATTTGAATTTGACTCTTAATTATGAAGTAAAATTAAACAAAGTAAAAACTAAAAAAGTACACAAACATATATAAATCTAAATCCCCGAGTTTTTTTCAAATTGTTTTGTAAAGTTTGAAGAGATATAAACAAAACAGTTTATCCAAAAAAAACACATAGCCAAATATAGGGAAAATTTTGGAGTTTTCATTATTAAGATCTTTAACAAATATTGGAAATATGAAATTAAAGAAGTTTTAATTTGCTACAAAAGTGACAAGCCAGTCTATGTTTACGGACGGGACTTTGAAAAGGAAAAAAGTATGGAAAGCATGTTGTGTACCTTGCAAGAGAGCTAAAAAGTTGAATTCTCTTAAAGTACTACAAGCAAACAAAAAAAATGTTGCCCCTAAATCCAACCTGTTTGGATTAGTATTTGAAAAATATGTTTATATAATACGAGACAAAATTCTTCTCATATATTTATCTTTTATTTCTTAAATTAGGTCTAAAAAATAACTTCTACCGCTAATATATATGAAACAATCTCAAAACTAATTCCGTCCCCAACCAACACATCATAACTGGATGGTGTGTATGCGTGTGTGTATGAGTGAGATAACTGGGCTAAATATTGAGTATTTAAGAAAAAGCCATATGTACTAATAACACAAGAACAATCCACACTATATTGCTTATATTCGCAAAAAGAAGTTCAGAAAGGTGGGACATATATAATATTATAAGGTGATGAATTATAAAAGCAGCTGGTTTCCAAAGCCTAGACGATACCGTGGACTGTGCTTGTGGTTTGGTTCAGGAATAAACATACATACATATATATATATATATATATATATATATTAGGCCATCATTTGGAGGAACTCATTGAAATCTAGCACTCCGTTGCGATCCACATCAAAGGCATTAATCATAGCCGCACACTCATCGTACGACTTGTCGTCTCCAAGACGATGGAGCATCCTCTGCAACCCTTGTGGGTTTATACAACCCGACCCTTTTTCCCACTCGAACATCTCAAATGCCTTCTTCAGATCCCCGTCATCATCTTCTTTTTCTTGTTCCTTTTTCATCAGCTTCATGAAATCTTCCATATCCAGAAGACTGTCTCCGTCTGAATCAAGGCCACGGATCGCCCCTTCCGCCTGTTCGGGGGACAAGTTCTCCCCAATGGACCCGAAATACGACCTCAGTTCTTGGGCCGATATTTTGCCGTCGCCGTTGCCGTCGAAACGACGGAACACCTCCCTCAGCTGATCCTCTCTGGTGATCGTAAGGTTTGGGGTTTCAGAAGGTGGTGATGACATGGCAGAGGTTGAGGAGTTGGAGGATCTTGATCTGGTTCTTGACTTTGAGCGACCAAGACTTAGTCTAAGACCTGTGTTGGAGAACCACTTGGTGGTGGACGCCATGAACCACTTTGTGGAAGAATTGGTAAGAGAGAGAGAGGATGAAGAAGGAGAAGAAGAAAGGATTGGGTAATGAGGATGAAACTGCGATGAAAGTGCAAGAGAAGGGAACAGTGAGACAGATATAAGGAGAGACATGCCAATAAAGCTTACGTACGTAACTTTAATTTAATGGATGCATGCCTCCAAGGAAATTGCATGGTAGCTTCCTCCAAAGGTCCCATCTTCCAACCATAACAATGCCGTATTGTACGTAGCTTCATTTTGTTAAAAAATCATGTGTCAAGAACTTCATTAATTTGACTTGAGAACAATCATACACTGCAAGTCTTACATTTAATAAAGTTGAGATAAAGAAATAAAGCATTCAAAAGTTGATTGGGATTAATTAAACTCATCAAAATTGAATGGTCCAAATAGATGCCTCACAAATGAGTTTTTGACAGAAATCCGCCGGAAATTTGTGACTATTCGTAGTGTGTCAAGTGTCTCCTCCCCGTATTTACATGTGTCCGCATCTCTTAATTCCTGAAAATACCTCTCCTCCCATTCTAACCCGCAACCTCAAGCTCCAGGAGCCCTCACATGTTGCGTCAAAATAAATCTGGGTTATATTTTTATATAATGTTATATATGTGTGTGTATTATTAAAAAAAAAATAAATTAAATAAAAATTTGAAAAAATATTTATATATTTATGATTAATTAATTTCAAATTCAAAAAATTTTAAATATTTAATAAATATTCTTATAAGTATATTCTTATAAGTATATTTTTAGACAATTTTTTAAAAATGTAATTATATTTTTAATTAAAATTTCTTAATAAATAATAATTTAATATTATAAATATTATTTTTAATACAAAATGATAAATATAATATTAATAAATAATAATTTATTTTTAAATAAAATTAAATAATAACTAATATAATAATATTATGAATATTATTTTAGTAGAAAATTTTAAATATAATACCAATATAACTAATAATATATTCGTAATAATTAAAATTAAATAGAATTAATTAATAAATAATATTTTAATGTTATAAATATCATTTTTTTATAAATCTATTAATATAATATTATTATTAATAATATAATATTCATTGGTAATAATATTTTTATTTTAAATTACAATTATTTAATAATTAATAAAAGGATACAACATAATATCCACTCAAAAAAAGAAAAAAGATACATCATAATAACCCTCATTTTATAAGTGAGGAGCATCAAATTCAAAAATAAAAATATATTTTATAAAATACATAAATAAAATCATAAAAAAATTAAATAGAGTAATAATATCTCCTGCAAGATAAGAGGGTTTTATTTATAAGAGCCTAATAACTCAATTACGTGGTTTAAAATATGATTAAAATTAGTTAAAAACAATAAATATGTCTAAAATAAATCTTTTTTTCCAAGTATGACCTTATTTATGAGGAGGTTAAGTAAAAGAGAGAAATAAAGTAAATGTAACTATCATCAACCTTTTAAATAATACAATTTATATAATTAATGAGAGGAAAAAATGAAAACAAAATCATTAAATGTTGAGATAACTCTTATCAAATTCTTATAAAATGGATCAAGCTAATTCAAATTTTAGATTCTTATAAAAAGTACACCAGAGGAAATATAAGATGCCCTGGCTTTTTATATACAGGAGCAAAGCCAACTATGGCCTTGGCTTTGAACACGCATTAAATCGCTCATGTATCTCATCATTAGGCTTCGAGTAATTCCATCTTGCTTCGTACGTCTACCTCTCTTACATTATTCTTCATATACTTTCAAATGAGAATCACCACCCCTAACATATTATTCTTCGTATACGTATCAGTTTAGGTTACTTTGGAAAATAACATCTATTTCAATCGTGTATATGCTCCCAGAAATAGAACAAAGATACATACTCACATGTTTTTCCCGGCAGAAACTTCATTTTATTTCCTTCTGTCCACTTGCTAGCTGAAGTGTGAGAAGCCAAAAGTTTAACGCCAATCACCTACCAAGTACCAACCTACATATAGCCAAGCAATTAAGACCACAGGATCAGTTATGAAAAGTCATGAAAAAAAAATTTGATAGATAATAATCGTAAGCATATGTTCAGTTTAATGTCCTCTGTCAAATGGCGAGTTCAAAATTCAGACATTCATCACCCATAAAAAAAAGGTTGGTGCATTAATGTTTCCTCTTTTCCATATCAAAAAAACTGAAGCTAGGTTGTAGATAAAACTGCCATTAAGTTAAAAAAAAGAATGGCAAACTCCAAGATAAAATCGTGCCAAAAACAGGTCTTGCATATCATCATGGAATTGGAATAGGAGAGTGAGACCAATTGACCAAATAAGGGCTTGATAGCGTTAGAGAAACACGTTCATTGAAATCGAGACAAAACTCTTCTCAAATGCTTATCTTATACATCTTAAATCATTTTTAAAAAAACAGTTTATACCACTAATCCAAATAGACATTAAAATTTGTGGAAGCAATAATGTGAAATGGATAAAATTTTCACCGTTCATTCATGAGGGAAAATTCTAAAAGCCCAAACCCAATTTCTCAGCTGGAATATGCCATATTTTTGTTTTGTACAAGAATCTGTTACGAGGGGGAAAAAACTAAAAGCCCAAACCCAAATTCTAACTATTTATTAAGAGAAGGAAAACACAAAGGTGCACAACCCGGGGACAAACAAAACTAGAGACCCGCCAATTAGAGTTGGAATGGATTAGTCCACCAATGTCCAAGTCCTTTATGAGAGAATCACAATAATGGGCATGTTTGTTTTAATGATTTGATTATTTATAAGCTGTTTTTTATATAAATCGAGACATAATTTCTCTCACATGCTTACCTTGTATATTGTAAATTACAATTGAAAAGTTACTTTTAAGCATTTTAATCACTAATTCAAACGAGCACATGTCTCAAACTGGATTGCTTTTAACAAGAAATGTGTATTCTCACAGAAAACAAAGAGTCCAAAGTCCACAACCGTAACAGTTCCATAAATTAAAGCTGACGAGGGGATGAGCAACTACAGACAGGAATATCTCCATTGATCTAGTTTTTTATTTTCTCTTTATTTAATGTATCCATTATTATATCAACTTTTAATAGTTGAGGTTTAATACTATATAAAAATACTCCCTTCATTCCTTATTATAAGAAGCTTTTAATTAAATCTCACAGTTTGAAGTGACAGTTAAAAATAATAAATGTGTTAAAATTGTAACCATTTTTTACTAAAATAGCCTTATTTATGAAAAGATAGAAAATAAGAAAGAGAATAAGAAAAGTAGAAAAAAGAGATATGTGGAAGAAAGAGAATGTGTGATGGGTGGAGAGTGTGAGTGAATTTCATAAATGCAATGATATTAATATGAGTAATTAAACAAGGGTAAAATGAGAAATCAACATAAAAAATTTGAGACATTCTCTAAATGCCTCTTGTAAATAGGAACAAGCTTTAGGTGGTAGTTGTTTCTTATAATAAGGAACGGATGGAGTATTATTATAACATTAGATATAATAAAAATCTACTATGATAAATAAAATAAATCTCAATCATTAAAATTTGATCTAATGATAAATACATTAAATGGGGAGAGATTAATGGAGACACTTCTTTTTTCCTTGCTCTTAATTACCCTCTTTTTTTTAATCCTAACAATTGGATTAAAATTTTAACCGACTTTCTAAAAAATATTAAATCTTTATTCAACAGGAAAAAATGTTAAATCTTAACCTAAAGTAGTCTTCGACCAATGCTCTATATTATGTATGAATGGCTGAGTATTAATCTCGTCATTTTATTAAGGTTGCAACTTCTTAAACATCTTTGACAAAGTTAATTACAATTTCATCCCTTCCTCGTATATGAGAACGTATCTAGGATCTCACACTGATCCACACCCAATACTTCCCCTCTCAGAGATCCCCTTGAAAGTAGGAATATATTATACTCCCAAGTCCTTATATATAAGATCTTTTTTTAAATAGACTTATCCCTTTTTGTAAAATCTTTTTTGAGTTTGTCTTAATAATAAATACATGTTTATCTATTTTACCCTTAACCACTCTATTAAAATAGGCCCCAAATCTGACAGAGAAATCAAAATATTTTATTTACTTGATAAGCATTTTACACAATGTCACAGCCTTCATATATATAGGCTCTATTTGTCCCTAGCGAGGACATTTCTGTAATCACATATTTATTTACAGACTAACTAATATATCTGTACATACTTTATTTATTTTACACTCCCCCTCAAGTTGGGTACCTTATACTCACAGGTTCCCAACTTGCCTAGTATATAGTCATGTTGTGGACCTCCAATTGCTTTTGTTAAAATATCAGCAAGTTGTTCCTCTGAACGAACATGTCTAAACTCTATCATGCCTTCTACTAACTTTTGCCTCACAAAGTGACAATCGATCTCGATGTGTTTGGTTCGTTCGTGGAAAACCGAATTTGTTGCGATGTGAATAGCTGATCTGCTGTCACAATACACCTTCACAGGCTATACATGCTGAATATGCAATTCTTTTAACAATCCCACAATCCAAGTGAGCTCACCTATTGCCATTCTTAATGCTCTATATTCTGCTTCAGCGGATGATATTGATACAACGGTTTGTTTCTTGGATTTCCAGCATATTAAGGATCCTCCTAGCTTTACTAAGAACCCGGTGACAGATTTTCTTGAGTCAGGGCAAGCTCCATGATCAGAATCACAAAAGCAGTCGACCTTTAATGAACTTTCTGCTGAGATATAGATCCCTCGACCTGGACTATCTTTGAGGTACTTCACCAACCTCAATGCAGCCTTCATATGAGACTCCTTGGGCTCTTGCATAAACTGGGACAGCACCTGTACAGTAAAAGATATATCAGGCCTGGTCAAGGTTAAATAGAGCAATTTACCTACCAATCTTCGATAGAGTCCGGGGTCTTGTATGTAATGATCTGACTTTGTTTCTGTGGCTGAAAGCTTCAAGTTTTGTTCCATAGGTGTCATTATAATCTCATCTTCTTTCAAACCTACGTCATCAATCAATTCACTTGCATACTTTCTTTGGTTAAGTAGGATCCCATATTTAGATCTCAAAACTTCTAGACCCAGGAAATACTTCAATACTCCAAGGTCTTTAATTCTAAATTCACTATGAAGGAATTTCTTTACAGCATTTATTTCATCTAGGCTACTTCCGGTAATCATCAAATCATCAACATAAGCAAGCACCAAGACAATACTATTATTACTTTGTTTTTGGAAAAGAGCATAATCATGTTTACTTTGTTCAAAACCACCTTTAATTAAAGACTGAGTTAGTTTCTCATTCCATTGTCTTGAAGCTTGCTTCAAACCATACAATGATTTCTCAAATTTACATACCTTGTGATGCTCTCCCTTAGTTTGAAAGCCTTGAGGTATAGACATATAGACTTCTTCATATAAGTCTCCCTGCAAGAATGCATTCTCTACATCCATTTGGTGTATGGACCAATTACAAACAGCAGCCAATTTTAGAACAGTTCTAATAGTTACAATTTTCACAACCGGAGAAAATGTTTCATAAAAATCAATACCTTCCCTTTGATTGTACCCTTTTGCAACCAATCTAACCTTAAATTTGTCCAATGTACCATCAGACTTATATTTAGTTTTAAACACCCATTTACAACCTATTGCTTTCTTACCTTTAGGAAGATTGACTATCTTCCATGTCTTATTAGCCTCCAAGGCTTTAATTTCATTCTGCATTGCCTTAACCCATCTAGGGTCTTTGGAGGCTTGCTCATAAGTATTAGGCTCAATCTCTTTATCAATAGCAGATAGATATGCTTTATAAGAAGAAGACAAATCATCATAGTCAATAGAATGAAGTAAAGCAGTGTGGTTTTGTAAATCATCAAATTCATAAACTTGTTCCTCATTATTTGAAGGTAGATATTCGCATTTATAGTCTTTAGTCCACCTAGGTGGTTGCCTATGTCTAAGTGGTCTAACAGATTGTGAAGGGACAAATTGGTGTGCAGGAGTTAATGTTTCACCCAAATCTGTATTATCAGGACAATTATGGTCAGGTTCAGATTCAGTTAATGGCTGATTCCCTTCATACATATGTTGTTCGGCATTATTTCTTGTGTTAGGGTACTGAATATCATGTTCAATAACAAAAGGATCAATAATTCTATTTCCATTACTTCTACTCACTCCCCCTGGATGATTTGCTTCTAGGTCTCTAAAAGGGAATTTATTCTCGAGAAATGTCGCATGCCTAGTAATAATAAGTGTTTTGGTCTTGATATTATATAGGATATATCCCTTCTGTGTGGTTGGATATCCTAAAAACACACATGGTTCAGCTCTTGGCTGAAATTTATCTCCATTGTTCAAGTTGACAGCAAACACAAGACATCCAAACACTTTTAAATGATGCAACACAGGCTGCTTGTTATACAAAAGTTCATATGAAGTGAGATGATGCAAGCCTTTAGAAGGGGTTCTATTAATGAGATATGCTGCAGCTCTAATTCCCTCACCCCAAAATTTAATAGGCATGTGAGAATAAAGCATGATGCTCCTAGCAACATTCAAAAGGTGTCTATGCTTTCGTTCTACTATACCGTTTTGTTGGGGGGTAAAAGGACAAGACCTCTGGTGAATAATCCCTTTACTGGCTAAGAACTCTCCAAGCTCTCGGTTTATAAACTCTAGTCCATTATCAGTTCTTAAACCCTTAATTTTAGTATTGAACTGATTTTCAGCATATGAGATAAAGGTTTTCACAAATTTTGTAGCTTCTGATTTGTAATGCATTAAGAAAATCCATGTTCCTTTTGAAAAGTCATCAACTAATGTTAAAAAATATTTATGCCCTTGATGTGTGGGAGTTCTATAAGGCCCCCACACATCAGCATGCAATAGTTGAAAGCAGTGAGAAGATTTAGAAGAACTAACAGTAAAGGGTAACCGAGTCATTTTGGCTTGAATACAAGTTTCACATATATCAGAAAAACCAGTACACTTATATGCTTTTATATCATTCAAATACTTCAAAACATCAATAGGGGCATGCCCTAGTCGGCAATGCCAAACAAAACCTTTCCTAGATCCTATAGAGTCATGCTTATCAGTAACATTGACATGCTCAGCAGCACAATCTTTTTGCAGAAGATATAAACCACTAGTAAGCCTACCAATCCCTCTGGTCATTCCATTGTACATGTCCTGCAGTATACAAAAATGAGGAAAGAAAGAAACAACAGTATGGCTGTCTAGTACAAGTTTAGAAACAGAAATCAGATTGTAGCAAAATTCTTTTGCATACAAGACATTCTTTAAGAATATTTTCAGTGATTCTTACTTCTCCTACATGAGTTATTCGAATTCTTTCTCCACTAGGAACTCTAACCCATTTTGGCATACCAACATATGGCCTACTTATATCTAAGAATGTTAAATTACTCACTATATGACAACTAGCACCAGAATCTAAAATCCATTCAGTAGTAGAGGGAATAGACAAACCTGGAGTTGCTGCCTGGACACTTACAGCAGCTTCTGATGGTTCTAAATCCTTTTTCAGCATCTCCAGAATCTGTTTATATTGAGCAGGAGTGAAAAGGGAAGCTGGAGACGTATTGGGAGCAGCAGAGGAGCTCTCAGTTGCAGTATTTCCTTTGGCAGCGGAATCACCTACAGCAGGGTTGGCCATATCGTCGGAAGCTTTGTTGAATTTAGGTGCAGGGAAACCGGGGGGAAATCCGATTAACTGATAACAGGTTTCCCTTTTGTGTCCCCTCCTATTACAGTGAGTACACACCTCTTGTGAGCGTCCTCGGCCGCGTCCTCTTCCTCTACCTCTACCTCTATTAGTATTAGTTGTCATGATAGTCCCTTCGGAAGAATTAAATGGAGTTTAGTAGGACATATTTCTTTGGGTTTCCTCTTGAATGATCATCGAACATGCCTGGTTAGATGATGGCAGCGGGTTCAGAAGGAGAATCTGGCTGCGAACATGGTGGAATCCCTCGTTAAGACCCAACAAAAACTGAAAGAGACGCTGCTCTTGAACTATTTTAGAGTAGTCTTGAGAAGACCGGCACTGGCAGCTTGGAATTGGGACAAGGGCAGCATATTCATCCCATAATTCCTTCAACTTTGTGTAATAAGCAGATACTGAAAGACTGCCTTGAACAAGGGAACTAATTGAGCGATGAAGGGAAAAAATCTTGGCACCATCCACTATATCAAACCGTTCTTTCAAATCCTGCCATACCAGATGTGCACTTTGTGAAAACACCATCCCACTGGCGATTTCTTTCTCCACAGAATTAATCAGCCAGGATAATACAACAGAATTGCAACGATCCCACTGACTACGATGGCATGGCTCCTGATTTTCACGAAGGCAAGTCCCATCAACAAACCCCAATTTGTTCTTACCATGGAGAGCAAGTTTCATTGATCTGCTCCACACAGCATAATTCTGTGATCCAGTTAAAACTTGGGATACCAGAGTAACACCCAGAGTGTCTATAGGATGTAAATACAGTGGATGGTGGAAATCAACATTCGTGGATTTATTTTCTGTAGATTCTGCCATTTTGGTGACAAAACCGAGGCCAAAAATTCACTTGAAAGGAAAAAAATTCAGAATAGTTTGAGAAGAGAAAGAAATATCCAGAACAAGGAATCGCCTCAAGTGAGTAAACTAGTACAATCAGACAATCTCAAGAATCCAAAATCCAGAAAATGAAATTTGAATCACAGTATGACATTCGCAGGATTTCAGCCAGCCAAATCAAAAAAAAAATCAAGACGAAGTAGCTCTGCCCTTGAAACGGTGAACCGAAAAAGAGGATTTATCAAAGATTTCAAGAGGTTGATGTCCAGGCAGAATGAGACTTTCGTTGTTCTTTAGGAATCACGATGAGCAACTCAAAAAATAGCAAGAATGACTATTGGAGTTCTGTTATGGTGCTCAATCATCGCCGTCAACAAAAATTTGACGGATTTGTTGCAGAATCATCGCCGCCGACGGATGCTTGACGGAGAACAGGGACTCGACGCCAGAGAGGACAGATGCTTGACGGATTTGTTCCAACGGTAAAAGGAACGATTGAATCTTTAAGAGTCATGGGCTTTCCAAGAAACTCAGCGATTTTTCATTTGAGAGCTGTTGACAGGCCAAGAACGTCCTCGTCACAGTGATCTCCATGGCTTCGCTGAGTAGTGCGATTCTGTGCCCTAGTTTGCTTCAAGAACCATGGAAATCAAACACGTTGATGGACCCTTCAAGAAAGAGAGAAAAGGGATTGCATTTGGATCGGGTCGGACCACATATTTTGCTGACCCACTTCTTTATTTTGGATCTATGGGCTCTGATGCCATGTTAAAATAGGCCCCAAATCTGACAGAGAAATCAAAATGTTTTATTTACTTGATAAGCATTTTACACAATGTCACAGCCTTCATATATATAGGCTCTATTTGTCCCTAGCGAGGACATTTCTGTAATCACATATTTATTTACAGACTAACTAATATATCTGTACATACTTTATTTATTTTACACACTCTATCATTATTTATTCCTTATACATTATCTTCATTACTACTCTCTCTTTTACTCATTTATAAATAATGACATTTTTAAAAAACAACTTATATTTTCTACGTTTTATTACTATTAACTAATTTTAATTATTTCGCAAAACCCCACGGTTCAGTTGAAAAGATAAAGATATATAGGGCAGTAGTGACGGACGGATTATATAAACAAACCCGTGTGTTTGACTCCAACATAATTTTTAATGTAAAAAAAGTTCTTATACATGACTATCTTGCTAAACAATGACCTTGAGTTAAAAGTATGGGAAAATTCTAAAAAACTACACTCAAAATATAAAAAGGATAAATCAGTACATCGAAATTCAGAAAAGACGAATCAGGCGGGTGTCAGAAAAAGGAGGAATCTGGCATTTTGAAATTTCGGCCAAATTACGAAAATGCCCTTCAGCACTTCAGGCCCACTTCAGAATAACAACATGATCCTCGGAATTAACACCTCCGGATTCGTTATTAACAACTTCAATTCTTCTTTTACAATTCACAAGTTTCAGGGCTAATAACACCACCGATCTCGCCATTAACAACTCCGGATTCGATATTAACAACTCCATTTTCTTCTTTCGCACTTAACAAATTTCAGGGCCAATAACACCATCGATCTCGCCATTAACAACTCCGGATTCGTCATTAACAACTCTTATGTTGTTATTCCGACTGAGGCTGAAGGGCATTTTTGTCATTTGGCCGAAATTTCAAAATGCCAGATTCCTCTGCCCGTCTGACACAGCCTGATATGTCCTTTTGCAATTTCAATGTACTGAATTGTCCTTTTGCTATTTCCAATGTAGTTTTTTGGAATTTTTCCTAAAAGTATTGTAATAGGAGGGGTACGAAATCATTTGACTGCTTCGTATAATGCCCCCTCTCCAGATTTGGTTTCTCAGATCCGGAGATCTGTACTGTTATTATATACGAACGGCACGTGTTCCTTTGCGCTGGGGAGCGGGTGTGACGACTAAATTCACGGCACACAGATGAATCTCATAATTGGAAACCTTAATTATGTGAACTACAAAAACAAGTCCTTTCATGTGCATGATTTATTCCACCTGTAGTACTCATACACTTGACTAGCTCCCAAAAAAACAAGAATACAAGCAGAATATGTATCTGATTCCGATCTGACTGTACAACTCAAAAAAAGAGAAAAGAGAAAATCTCACCGTGATCCATAGAAATTAGAAAGTATGAGTGACTGAGGCGCCATCTCTGATTTTTTTTTTTTTTTTAAGACAAAAAGGAAATTAGATGAATGAAAAACAGAATTAACAAATATGAATGAGAGGCTAGGCGTTGGAGGGGCCTAGGCCTCCAGAGCGAAAGGCGTATCGAGAAGATCATAAGGAGCCCACAGCGCATCCAACGGGCAAGGCCTGTTTGCATCCAATCGGGCCCAAGGCTTTCCCTTCCCGCTCCAATGCAAGAGGCTCGCCGGGCCCGCGTGCAGCTCCCGGCAAAGCCCCCGGAAGTTGTCACCGCCGAGCCCGTGCTGGTTCCACCTGTGATCCACTGGAGCTATATTTCCCGCGAACACCAGCAAGAACGGCGGCAACGATCCCAGCTCGTAGATCCGCATTCTCTTCTGCAACTCCATCCACTCCTCAATCTTCCTCGTGTAATCCCCTTCCCGCCATCGCTCCAAATCGATCACCATCACGCCCGTGTTAAAATAACACGCCCTCCGACCGGCGAATGTGAGCAACAGGGACGGGTTCGACCAAAACGACGGCGTGAAGTAGTAGGTGAAATTGGCGTTGCAGTATTCTGGAGCGGCGAGGACCGAGTGGGAGCCGAGCGGTGTTGCGGCGAGCTCGGCGATGTCGTCAACGAGGACTAGGTCGGAGTCGAGGTAGACGACTTTGCGGACGAACGGCGGGAGGAGGTTGGCGAGGTAGCTGCGGGCGTAGTTGAGGGGGCAGTCCAATGCGGAGCGTATGGAGGAGGAGATGAGGCCGGAGACGGTGGTGTCGTCGAAGGGGTAGATTCGGAAACGGAGGTAAGGGAAGGAAGTGAAGAGAGTCTGGTTGAGGACGGAGGAGGAGGAAGGCTTTGAGGCGGCGGAGATGAAGTGGAAGACGATGTTGTCGGGACAGGAGGAGTGTTGGAGTATGGAGAAGATGGCGGCCATGGAGCCTCGGAGGTAGGAGAGGTCGAGGGTCATTGCGACGTGGACGGCGGCGTCGCCGTCGTCGGAGGCGGGGCAGGTGGGAGAGTTGTAGAAGCGAGGGGCTTGTTTGAAGCAAGGAGTGGTGGTGGAAATGGTGGGTGAGAAGAAGAATAGAAGGAGGAGAAGGAGGAGGGAGGAGAGAGAAGACATGGCCGGGTTGAGAATGGAGAGAGAGAGAGAGAAAGCCAAGAATGGAAGGAAGAGGTGAGAGGACACTTGTATATGTGTGTATCTCCTTGGCTTTCAACTCAAGTTGATTCAAATCTGCAGCTTCAAACGAACTCTATTTTGTTATTATCATATTTTTTTCTCATATGATAATATATATACATGACATTTTGGTGTCAAACGATCATACCAGAACAAAACACGCCGTGTGAAGATGATAAAACTAACGGGTTTCCCTTACTATTTTTATGCAGTTGATTTGTACCTAAAAAAGTCAAAAACAGGAATTGCAAGAGAATTTAATTTGGTCGTAAATGACAATAAAAGAGCGGGCTGGTATTTTTTTTTAAAAAAAAAAGAGGGGAATGAACAGTGATGACAGTTGAAGATTAGGATCTAATACTTCTGCCCGTCTTATTTATAGGTAATATTTTCTTTCATTGGCTTAATTCTATCTATAAGAAGCAATTTTGCTTTGTTTCAAATTCAATGCATATTTTTATTGCTATCCTCAAGTTAATTGTATGCCTTCCTCATCTATTTTTCTTTCTCATTTTCTCTCATTTTTTTCTTTACTTATTCTCACTCATCATCATTATAAATGAGGGCGTGTTTGAAAAAAAAAAATTATACAAAGTACCTTACACGTTCATTATTTTTAAATAATTTAAGTCATTAGTTCATTTTATGTTATTTAATAGTTATTGCTTATAAAAAAGATAAAATGAAAACAAGGGAGCAATGTGGGTGGCAGTATAACAAAGTGAAATATATGAAGAACACAGAGTGTCCCTAGCTTGTTGAAGGGTGAAGGGGGAAGTAGGTGATTTCTAGGTTTTCAGGTGGTTCCTACTTCCTTCATTTTCTGCGGTTGAACCATCCACGTCGGCGAAAGCTCCATTACACCTTCTTCATGTGCTTCTATTTATGGATTTTAGAATCTAAAACGCCAAGCGTCTAAAAATTTTTTAAACTAAAACACACTTAAAAACAAAGCAACTTCTATATATATACTCACATTTCTTGCAACTTCTCACAAATATTTCTATGCTTTATCTCTTAAACAATTCAAAACAGTTCTGTACGTATGCAAGTTGCTTATCTAACTCTGTAAATACAACCAAATTTCTAACACTCATCGTCATATATATGAACTTAATAGATAATTATATTCTTTCATATTTAAACTCTATACTCTATTTAATAAAGAAAATAGAAAATTATGAAGGGGAAAATTAGGAGAAAGTAATTAATAGTTCATCTTTTTACAAGGATCATCAATTTTGTCAAAAAGGTTACTTGTATGTAGGATTGAAGTCTGAAGAGAGTAATTTGGGAAATTTGACAGTGTAACTAATGCATCTTTTTTATTGGCAAAAAAAAAAAAAAAAACTAATGCATATTTTCTTTTCTTTCTTTCTTTTTTGGATTAATCCACATGTGGCTCGTTACCTCCAAATAATTATCGCGACATCATTCTCATAGTTTGAACATAAGATCATTGATTAAGTTGGTACAACCTCTTTATTAGTTAATCAAAATGCTTGGTGGTGTAATTAATGCATCTTGCCCTTCATTTAATTTTTTTTTTTTTTTTGCGCTCTTCATTACATTTATCATAATAAATTAATTAAGGTGTAATTTTATTTAATGACTTTTTTCCTTAATTCACACATCCATGATATATAGATTTACATTCTCTACATAGAATTCAAACTCACAACATCACATTTAAAGGGGCATTTGGTGTCATTGGGCTATAAGAACCCACGATTTCATTTAATGACTTTATTAGAAGCATTTTCAAAAATAAAATATAAATTGTGGTATATTTAAAAATTAAAATAGTCAACTATTTATGAATTTTTTGAGCATTCAGAAAAGTAATTAATAATGCCATGGAAGCAGGAGAATGGCGATGATTGAGGGATAGGGAATAGAAAATAATAAAGGAAATAGTAGAGAGGAGGAGGGGTGTCCAATAGTGTCTCATGAAGAGGGGCCTTCTTAATTAATTGCCCCAAATTTGTGCCTAACAACAATGGACGGACGCCTTCCTTAATCGGCAGTTCTTAGATCCTATGTCACCTAAATCTTGCCACCTCGCACCCACGTGGGACCCCTCGCATTCCTACATGCTGCATTTCTCCAAAGTCATGTGCATATTTAATTATTTATTTATATTCACATTATTGCATATCATGTCAAACGGTTTCATTCGTATCCGAGTGTTTGTTTGGAATTATATTTGGCACTCTAAAAAAATATTTAGAGTTTATGCAACTTTATAGCACTATATTGTGACATTGTGGGCAAAAAATAATGGAGTAGTACTGTAACGTCAAAATCAAAAGATAACTAGATATTTTTTTTCAAATAATATTGATCTTAATTTTGTTTATTAGAAAATGAAGGAACTACAGATTATTTTATCTGCAAAACAAAAATTTTAATTTACTTCATAGTTTATTAAATATAACTTAATGCATATTTAAATGTATAAAATAGGTATAAATATATTTTGATAGAAATAAAAAATAACTATAACCTTATTTGTTGTTTTGAGAAACCTAACGTAGCAAACTTTTGTTTTAAGAAAAACCCTATAATATTTTTAAAAGGGTAAAAAAGTTATATAAATTGGGCATGTCCTCAAAAGAAGAAACAATTCTTTTAAAGAAAATGTTGGTTAATTTGAAAGGGAAAGTGACGGCTAAACAAGACATGTAGTTGGGGAATCAATATTTCCTTTGCTTCGCTAGTTTTCCTCTTCATAATGGTGACCTTTACTGACCCTTTCTTTTCCTCATTCTTTAATGTCTTAACATATTTGAAGACTTTTTTTTTTTTTACCTTTTTTGGTTCGGTCATCATTCACATTTGAAGATTGAATTTCAAAGTTTTTGACATTGCACAACTCATTCATCATAATGTTAAATATTTATTGATCAGTATAAAATATAAGTCTTGTTTAAAAAAACTTAGTTTGATCTCAAATATGAGTCGAGTCATACTTGTATATATGTAGGTGTTGTTTAGTATATTCAATTGTTCATATTTTTTTTATCTGTTTTGCCCTTGGTTTATTTTAATGCATTATAATCAACATTATATGCTACTAACTAATCCATTAAATATTTCTGGCAAAAAAAAAAAAAAACCTAATGCCTTAAATAAGGGTAATGATGCAAGAAATGTCCTCTAGGTTTTTCTAGCAAATTTACTTTTTTAACAAAATTAATGAGTTGTTTAACCTTTTTGTTCTTATCTTGGTATATATAAAATATTTTGAAACAAGACTTGTACCGAAGAGATCACTATAATATCAATATTTAATATAAAACTTAAAATTTAAAGTAAATTGCATTCGTCAAATTCTGTAATATGCTTTATAAAAATGAACAATTGACATTGAAATTTTGTTCTAAAATTATGAATCTAACTTTTTTGCCCTGAATTTGTCATAAATAGTAGTAATATTTTTTTCATATTTTATAGTACAATATACAACTTCGTTTGTCCTTACTTGTCTTTTTTTTTTTTTGATGAATGCAATGGACCATCTAAGCCTTCGGTGCACCCAACATCCAGGTATCCGGCGTTAACCTGAAGGCCAACGCCGGATTTACCAGCATGGGCCCCCGACAACCGACTAGTCCTGGCGCCCCCAATCGAATAGGCCCGACAGGTCACGCCACCTTTGGTGGTGCCCCAGGGGAGAGAGCTACCGACGAGGGTTCTTTAAATCCGCCGTTCCAGGGATCGAACCCAGGAACGGCGAGATTTGACGCAGATGCCTACCCATCTGCGCCAACCCCCGTTGGTCTTACTTGTCTTTATAAGGAACAAAACGCATATCAAAGATAACCCAAAATTTACATACTGCGTAACAATTTGTTTTTAGTTTGGCCCTCTATTTAATAGTAGTACTATGGTATTACCAAACTATTTTAGATCTTACCTTTTTTGCCTTCTATTTTAGATCTTGATTACATCCATTTAATACCTCCGTCTAACATGGGTATTATCAAAAAGAAATACTAATAATTATATCTTAAAATTTAGAATATGGCATAATTTAAGGAACAAAATGAAAATTTGAATGGGGACAGGTAAATAGGAATGGAGGAAGTGATGTTTTTTTAACCAAAACTAGACAATATAGGAGTACATGGGTCTCATCCAGATTTGCATAGGACTAATGAAGATTTAGAGGTGCAATAAATTCAGGGATTATGGATAGATGACATGTGGTAGTTACATTTTTTTTTTTTTGCCTGGTGGTAGTTACATTTAAGAGGCAGGCTTAAATTTCTGGATCAAGTTGGAAGTTGATGATGATAGCAAAGTTGCTCTAATTAAAGAATTCTATAGAAAATGACAGAAAAATATTATTTAAATTACAAAAATTTCAAAATTTTGATGAAAGTGGTAAAAGGATAAATAGATAATTTGATAGAAATATGATATTTTGAAATTTGAGTGTTAATAATTTGAGTATAGGCAATAACAACTTTGATATACACAGTGATAATTTGTGAAGTTCAAGTTGTCACAGTCTTTATGCCCAAATTACTAATTCATATACTAAAGTTGTCAGCACTCAAATTCAAAATCATATATTCTTATTAGATTACTTATTTATCTTTTTGCTAATTTAATCAAAATTTTTGTAATTCGAATGGTTTTTCTATCATTTTTCCTAATTTCTATTAGTAATAATTCCAGTACACCTCTCCAGTTATTGGCACGCATCTTCTGGTCTGATCTAGGGCTCTTCTCTGCTTTTATTAATTAGGCACTATAAATGGTGTCAGCACTTTATAATTACTACTGCTTTGAGTTATGCTTTAATTTCTAATGAGAGATATACATATCATTTGGATGAGTTTTATAAAGGGCATTTTTGTTTCAAAAGTTTTCACTAAGATAATTTTGTCTCGGAAGTTTTTTGGAGGGCAGTTTTGCTTTAGAAGTTTCTAAAATGGAACAATTTTGTCCTAATCGTTATTCCAGTTAATTTTAACCATTAGTTAACCAAATATACTAAGCTGACAGTCTACATGTCATCCACGTCATTTTTGTTAAAGTGCAAATTTGCGCTGGAAGTCCATGTGTCATCTACTTCATTTTTTTTCAAAGTTAGATTTAAAAATTCAGGGAAAATTTATACTTTAACAAAAATGAAGCGGATAATATATGGAATGTCAGCTCAACATATTTGGTTAACTAACGGTCAAAATTAATTGTGATAACGGTCAGGGAAAAATTGCTTCATTTTACAAACTTCCGGAGTAAAATTTGTAGCATCCTGATTTTCGGTCATCAAAATTCTTTGTATTTAAGAGAATAAAATGGTGAATTAAAGAGTACACTGAATGAAAAAAATAAGGCAATTAGTGGTCACACACAACATTATTATGTGGGAACACAAATGATGCAAGTTGATGTTTGCTACTAGTGAGTTTTCCAGTGTAGCAGTCTTGTTGTGTGGCATTTTTAAATAGGCAAATGATAGTAAAAAATTATAAAATTTTACAGGATGAAAGTAGACATCCTAAAATTTAATTTGATAGGTCATATGACTCAATTAGAGCTATAGGCAAAAAATTATGAATTTTTGAATTCAGCCCAAAAAAATTGTGAATTTTCTGGAATAACATGTCAAGATTAAAAATCTGGGAATGATGTGCTTCCAATTGGCAAAATACTATATTTTTTCTTGAAATTAGACTCAATAAGGGTTCTATAGCCTTTAGAATCACTCCAATTCAATGTCTATAAAATTAGTTATGATTTTTTCAAAGTGTGCACATAAAATCTGCCAGAATTTCCAATTAATCCGAAAATGAAGGAAACTAACTTTGAAATTATGGGATACATGGAAAATTTAATTGGGCTGATGGAAGGACCTTCTAGGACGTCTTTAGCATGGGCCAAGAGGAGGAAATATTATGTACATATTATTTTGGCTTATAACATTAAGTTTATGTACATAAAAGTTGGAATTTATTATTTTTAGAAATTTGTAAATATGACATAAGCAAAATCCAAAGTGAAATAAGCCAAGTATTAAAAGGCAATTCTCCCTTCCTCTTCCATGTATTCCCATCAGTTTAGAACAGCCCAAGAGAGACACAAGAGTTGAGAGCATTTAGAGAGAGAAGGAAAAGAAAACTCAAAAGATAGGTTAATTTCTTCGGTGAATTCGTATCTAGCGCGTATAACTTTATTCCTAAGCTTCTCTTTCATGTATTTCAAAGGTTGTGAAGCTCAATTTTGCTTTGTTGGGAGCTTAGGGTTTTTGGTCATATTGAGAAAAGCCAAATGAAGCATGAGGTAACTTTCGAAACTTCAATCTTTGATTGTTTTGACTGTTGCGAACAATTTAATCGGTGAAATTTTGTCAGATTATCTTTGGTTTTAAAATTTGGAAATGTATAGACCTATGGGTTATGCTTCTAAAATTTAGTCCAAATGGTAGTTATAACCTAATTAAATAGTTAATAAAGTAGTTAGGAGTAGAAAGGAACACGTCTACGGAGTCAGAATCAAAAAACCCTAATTTACCCTGGAGTAATTGTTCAATTCAACCAGAGCCAGAAATGGGGCTTAGAGTTGAATTTTCAATGATTTGATTATTTCATTGAGTTCAGGAGGAAAAATTAGGTAAGTTTACAGCCGGTCACTTTTTCAGAAAAGCCTGAAAAAGCATAATTACGAAAACGCTCTTGAAACCCTGAAATAGGGGCTGCCAAGGGCATTCTTATATTTTAGCAGTGAATTTGGTAATTCTGAATCCAAAAATAGATTCCTTGGACAAAAATATGTTAGAATAACCCATGTCAAAATTTCAGGAAAAATATAGTCGACCGGGTATAGCAGGGCCGAGCCGGGGTCCTGGGAGCATTTTAGTAAATTTTCACCATTGGCTAATATAACCACTATAAACACTATGGAATTGCCTAAAATGGTACATGAATGTATTTTAACATATTTCTTGTACATTTGATATTTTAGAACCGAATTAAGAGTTGAGTTATTGGGAAGTGGAGATTGGGAAGTGGAGATGCTTCATTGTAATCGAGATGTTAACACAGTTGCTGATGCTATGGCAAAGGAAGCTTGGAATATGGCGATGGATCTCCATATCACCGACTCGCCCCCTACAGCTATTATGAGCTTGTTATTGAATGATAATAATAGTTTTAGACTGTTTGTTGACTCAGGAGGATAATTCCTGAAGTTATTGTTGTTTTCCATGTACTATCAAAAAAAAAAAAAGAGTTGAGTTATTGGCACGCTTTATGAGGCGTACATTTTGAAGCAAGAAAGGGTCAAGATAGAAAACTTACCTCTTCTGCATGTATTTGATATTTGTACTGGTGTAATGATGCATGTTATTACTTTGCTTGATTATGTGAAACATATATGAATGATTAAAGTTATGTTTCTGTTTATACTGTGGCCATAGTTTTGTTGCATGAAACATTGAGCACGCAGATATGTCAATGTGTTAGGATGAATTTATATAATGCAAGCATGTCATGCATTAAGCACTTATCCTGCATACATATTGATACTGTTTCCTACTAAGATTCTCTTGAATCTCACCCTCCCCTACCAACAATTTAGACAGGTGAATATGGAAGATACGCAGAGATCAGAGAGGAGAACTACACGAGAGGATTGCAGTGGTGGAATGAAAACGGGAGGATGTCTCCGTTTCATTGGGACAGGTTTAAACACCTAAGTTGTCCTATACGGCTACATTGACGGTAATTATCATGTACGAACCCTTATGGGGAATTTCTGTAATCATGCACATATTATCGGTATAATTATGCTATTCCTATGTTGCCCACCAAACCATACATTAATATTCCGTTGTAAGTCAAAATAAGTAAAGGTGTGACAAAATTACGTCCTGAAAAACTTCTGTGATAAAATTGCTCCTTAGTGAAAATTTTTAGAACAAAAATACCCCTTAACCATTTCATAAATACTTTTGTTTTCTTTTTTCTCTTCCAAGTTCTTTTATTACAACGAAAAGTTATTCCCAAAAAAAACTTGGTTTCATCAAAGTATGTAGTTTTTTGGGAAAATTCCAGAAAAATACATTCGAAATAGGGAAATCCCTAATCAGTGCTCCAATTCCAAAATTCTGAATCAGTCCGCTGTCAATACGGATGAACAGTGCGAGGGCGCCAAAAGATGATTTTTCCTTTCAGTCCTCATTCTCGCCACTTCAGAATAACAACACGCTGTTCTTAATTCACAACTCTGATTTCTTGATTAACAACTCCTGTTTCATCTTTTTACTTTCACAATAATAACACCGGTCATGTTATTAACAACTCCAGATTCTTGATTAACAACTCTGTTTTATTCTTCCACATATTCACATCTCAAAAATATAGTGTTATTAATGTAAAATACGGTGTTATTAATAAAGAAAGAGGTGTTGTTATTGACCCTGAAACTAAAATTACGAAGTTGTAAAACAAGAAATGGGAGTTGTTAATGTAGAATATGGTGTTGTTAATAACAAGACCGGTGTTGTTATTGTGAAAGTAAAAGGATGAAACTGGAGTTGTTAATCAAGAATACGGAGTTGTTAATTAAGAAGCGCGTGTTGTTAATAAAGAAATAGGTGTTATTATTGGTCCTAAAACTTAAATTACGAAGTTGTGAAATAAGAAATGGGAGTTGTTAATCAAGAAACTAGAGTTATTAATTAAAAGCTGCGTGTTGTTATTCTGAAGTGGTGAGAATGAGGACTGAAGGGCAAAATCGTCTTTTAGCGCCCCATGCACTGTTCATCCGTATTGACAGCATACTGATCCGAAATTTTGAAATTCGCAACACTAATTAAGGATTTCCCTATTTCAGATGTATTTTTTTAAAATTTTTCCTAATTTTTTTGTCCAAGTAATTTCTTTTAACTCTATCCTTTTTATTAGCCTTTTCAAAAGTACACTACTGTACATAGCTATTCACCAAGTATTATCAATTAGTTGTGTTGTAGCGGGCAAAAAAAAAATAGTGGTGTTGTACCAAGACAAAGTACCAAGACAAAAAGAAAGAAAGAAAGAAAGCTGTGTTGTACCTACATTTACCGGTGCACAGTCAATTAAGTTAGGTCGAGTCAGAACCCCCAAGAAATTCTACATTCAAAATATCCATTTGCGTCATTAATTAGTCTGCCCTCATTCAACATGATTTTCTTCCACAAAAAATGATCTAGACAAGATTTTTTTTCCTCATAAAAATAATCTTAATTACTATAACTTATATGATTTATACCATGTTTAATAAAACCATTTGCTTTTAACTTGGCAATTTTTTTCTCATGAAAATAACTCAACTAACCGGATAAAGACAAAACCAATTCAGCCCAAGGGCATCACTAGATGTGAAACAAGAGGCTTGATTTCATTAAGAATCAAATGCGAAGACTTGACATAACTTAGACCCAGCCTAACTTGGGATATTTTTTTGTAGGTAGGCCATTCAGAACAAATAAAATATTTCAATTCACAAGGAAAATAAAAAACATTTGAGTCATCAATGATCTTATAGTCTAAAGATATACAGTGTGTGTATTTTTAAACTCATTTTCGTTTAATCTTATTTATAATATCGTACGGTCAATAGTTGTCCAATTAAATAAAAAAGAAATAAATAAAGGGGCAAGGAAGGTTGTTAAGAAGGTGCAGAGGTTATAACGGTATAGGTTGACTCTTGGGAGATCAGAAGTCAGGAGAGGACTTTGTACCGTTTTGTTTGGCAGTGGTAGGCATAATTGAATTAGATGAGGATCCACTTACTCTTTTTTTTTTTTGAAATATCTCTTTTTATGCTTTTTTTTTTTTTTTAAGTGGACATGTACCTGAAAGTTTCTACAATTTTCTGCGCCTGTCCATATTTAAAATTCCTTCTCCTTTAAAATTTCTCCATCTCCAACTTTGAAACACGTTCATGCATGAAGTAGGTATATGACTTTGGCTTTTCTCCTTTTCTTGTTTTATTATAAATAGAGTAATTTGGTAAATGAATTCGGTTATTGGTTTAAAGCGCCAATAAGAAGTAGATGGAGATTCCATATGATATGTTATTTCCCATAAAGCAAAAAATCTCAATATATTTAGTGCACTTAATAATCATGATAAATGACATATATGACACAAGAAGGTATCTTACTGATAGCAGTATTAGATAGATCAAATGAAATTCGATGACGTGCTTCATTGAGTTCTTCATGGTACTGATAAAAGAGAATATTTATTGACAAGACAAAAAAAGTTGCAAAAATATAATTTAAAAAAATCACTCAAAAACACATTAAGACCGGGGTTAGAGAAAGCTGGTAACTAACAATGAAAAGAAAGAAAAAAGACAGATGCTTCAAGAATAGCAAAAGACAGTAGACACTCTAGAGAGGAGCTTAAATCACCAGTTGGATAAGGGTAATTTTCACATAAATGAATCGCTGAATAGAGAGAACACAGAAAAATTTCAAGAGGATTGTTAAATAAAAAAACCTCAAAAGCAAACACATGCTTTTGAATGATGTATTCTCATAGAGTGAACCATCAAAGAATAAATGGCAACCAAGCTACTAGTCAACATTAGGAAGAGAATATTAATTGATTCATTAATATGAAACACGTACTATAACAAATTATTTACTGCTTCATACCAGATTTTATCTTGCTCGATTTCTTTTAATTTAATCATATATGGATAATAACATCTCTAACAAGAGTCCCACATTATTAGATATAAAGGTTGAAGTCATAATTTGATGGGGTTGTGTCACCAGCAAAATTTTAAGAGGATCATCTCAATGAAACAAGAACTTTACTTGTTGGGGAGCCTTAAAGCACTTGTATTTGATCGCAAATTAAGAAGTCCACTTTGTAGAATCCATTTTCCCCTTCCACTAGACCAAGAGACCAAAACCCATGTGGGAATAATATAATGTTTGTTGGCAGGAAAACAAAAGTCTATGAATCTTGATCTTGGATGGTTCTTATCTGGATTTCTAGAATATGAGCAATAGTGAGACTTCTTCTTTGTTGAACAATGACAAGTCTTGTGGTCCTTACACTTGATCTTAAGAAAAGGCTTCTTGTAGGTATTTTTCAACTTTGTCGTGCCTTTGAACATATCTTTAACATTTATGCTGTTCATAGAGCTTGTCTATTGTGGCAAAGGCTAACTGGTAGATTTCTCCGATAAAAATTTGAGACATATCTCTTCATAGAGCATGAAGACTTCTATGTAATTCTGGTGGAATTTCATCAGGAAGAGAGGTGATGAAAGTGTGCCGAAAGTTGACATCAGTACGTCCATTCAACATGTAGTACTTCTCAACCATTCTAGTGTAATGTTTCTGCAGATCTCTTTTATCAAGGGAGCAGCATTTCATCTCAAAAAATTCTTGTCTATACCCTTTTTCTATAATTTTGAAGTCTCCTATGAACTCTTTGTGAATTGCACCTAGGAGGAGTTCAGTATTATCAACTTATACTGCTTGGATCTTTTCATAAGGACTGAGACTTTGAAACCAATCTTGCAGGATCCTACTAAGTTTTGAGACAAATTCTTTAAGAACTTGTTTAAAGTCACGTCTTGTCCTATAAGCTGCAGATCAATCTATGCTCCAAATTCTTGAAGCTTTTGTCTCTATTTATCATATGGAGTTTCATCAAAGGTAAACCAAGGTCCTGTCGGCTTGTAAGCAAAATTATAAGGATGAGGTGGATCTATAGTTTGATAACATGAGATTCCTTAGGTTTACTATCATTATCATTTGGTTGGACCATTGCAATTCTGGTGATATCAGCAAAATGTTCTTCTGAATCATCATCAGAAGTAAATATAAAAAAATCATCTGAATGAGAACTAGAATCCATGATAGGCTTAAAAGGATTATGGGTTTGGTGGATAGCCATGGTGGAGTCTTATGATTGAGTGGTGGTTTGGGTAACCTGAGAAGTCAAGATTTCAGAATATTTTTATTTTTCCTTTTTTGTTGATATGGTTAATTACCTTGTTGATAGACTAAGAGACAACAAGTTCATTAATTTTTAAACCTTGTTGAAAAGGTTTGAGTGCCAAAAGTATCTCCTGGATGATAAGTGGAATAGGAGGGCCAATGAGAAAGAGGTTTTTGTGAGGTCTAAGAGGAGGTTTAGAAATAGGTTTGGACTGTATTGATAGAGGCTGTTGAATTTGTTTAAAAACAGTATAATTCATTTTGAAAACTTTATTGTAATCAGTTTCTTCAGGATAAGCCCTGGGTGATGCTGGATATGTGAATCTTGGGATAGTAGGATATGAGGGATAGGATTCATAGATAATTTGAGTTTGTTTCTTTGCCATATCTAGTTTTATTCTTTGTAGATCTTGTTGTATTACTGATAACTTCCTTTCTTTTTTCTGAAACTCTGGTCCCATGTAACCATTAGCGATAAACTTTCTCAATTCTACATCCAATTTTTAAACTTCTTGTGTCTGAATAGCATATAATTGTCTAACTTCATTGGAGAGTTAACCCGTTTGAGTAGTCAGACCATTTATCTTGATTGTCAAAGAATCAAGTTTAGATTATATTCTAGTTAGATATGTATTTTAGGTAACAACATTTTGGGTCTGCCAATTCAAAACTTCTTCAGCTGCAAATGCTGGTATGAAATTTCCTTGAAAATCAACTGTATTTAGAATTACATAAGGTCAAGCGGAGACCTTAGTATCATCATTTGTTTTTCTCTCAAGAGGACGAAATTCAGAGTCATAAGGATGTTGGATAATCCCTATGCAAGGAATCTGTTGTGTAGATGAGGATAGAATAGCCGGAATCACTGGTTCCAAATTTTCAGGTACATCTAGAAAGAATTTCTTGACAAGATCTGTGTGTCCAGTCTCTATCATTAATTCAACAAGAGACATATCTTTGAAAAATCTTTCAAGAGGAAGAGGAGGTCTCCAACTTCTTTTCTTTTGTGGAGCAGATTGTGAAGAGCCATGATCATTATCATCTTCATGGCGATGGTGAAACTTATATGAACAAATTGATCCTTTAAAGGATTTGTTTTTCTTGTCTTGTTTGGTTGCATATTTATATAGGTAAAGTCCTTGTTCATCATCATCGGACTCTTCCCACCATTTTGGAGTATCGCACTCACAGTCAAGGTCACATATAACCCCCTCCGTAATCATATCCAAAATACACGATTAAAATGAAATAGAGACCAATAATAATCAAAATTCATTTACATTCCCTATCCTTAAGATAGGGTTTTCACAAATTTTTTTAACAAACACTTTAACCTGGTCTCACATTCACATTTAGAATACAATTACATTGCGAAGATAATTAACATTCATAATATATCAGAGTGCACAATAACAATCCCGACAATCCCGGGTTCATATCTTCACTAAAAGTTCATGGGCACATTTACAATTTCTCAAATGGGGATTACACAAATTTCATTCCAAATACATATCCAAATACACCTCCATAACACATACAATTATATATCCATCCTAACATATACAACTCTAAATACATCCAAATCAACTACCATTATCCCAAATAGCAATGATAACCAACTACCAAATCCAAATGCCCATAAGGGATTCTCGCCGCCCCTAGTTTCTTGCTCCTTCCTTGAGCCACTTGTCCTGTCTAAAATGTTGGTAGGGGAGGGTGAGATTCTAGAGAATCCCAGTAGGAAACAAATACCAATATACATGCAAGATAAGTGTTTAATGCATGACATGCTTGCATCACAATAACTCATATTCACATAATGATATATCCGCATGATCAATGTTTCAACAACATACTCATGGCCATAGCATAAATAGAAACAGAGCTTCAATCATTCATATATGTTTCACATAATCAAGCAAAGCAATAACATGCATCAATACACAAACACAAATATCAATACATGCAGGAGAGGTAAGTTCCCTACACTTATTCTTTCCACGTATGCTCCAGCATCGGCTACTCGAGATCCGAGCGCATATCGAACCATAATCAGGGTGAATACCCAACCCTCAACAACTTTCCCAAAGAAGTTCCTTGATTCTCCAACTTCTAGATTTCCTTGTGTGCTCAAAACACCACCAATGGAAAATCTTTATCAAGATTTCTTCCTCTCTCTTGAGCAGCCATGGAGGACGAAAATATGGAGAGAGGAGAGAGATGTGAGAGGTGAAGATGATGAAGAATGGCAGAAAAATCTGCCCCCATGCCCCTTCACATGCGCACAAGGAGAGAGAGGGAGAGAAAGAAAGCAATAAAAAATGTGGGTTGACTTTCTCAACCATTCTCTCACCATACCCACTTGCCAAGTGTCCCAATATCATTGGTTCTCATAAAGTAAGTAACTCATTAGTTACTCTAACCACACCATTAGCCATTTAGTTACATATCTCATTTCCTCTTAGTTAGTAATTAATCTCTCCATTAATCACTAACTTATGGCCATTCTTCCAATTTCTCACTGATTATGACACATTAATTAGAATTGCCACATAATACATAATTAATTCTTTTCTTCTTCTTTATGCATCATTTACCCTTATTTTATCCCAATAATTATTTCATCACATAATTATACTAAAATACAAGGTGTTGGGCATTCCAAATACTTAATCCGGATCTCAAATCCATATTAATCCACATAATCATTCACAATAATTGTAATTAGCCCTTAATCAAAATTTGGGGCGTTACATCACACATACCCAAACCTGGTACATCCCATAAGAAGTTGCCATTTTAGTGAGAAACATAGCAAGGGTTTGCACGTTGGTCTACCCATACTATAGGTGGATCTTTTCTAGAAGGTGTATAGGTGAGGGAAAAAGTAAGGATTCTCCCAAAGGAAACTGAAGGAGCTTGTAGGTTTAGTCTTTCAAAGCTGGTCTTAATGGCGCCGTTTGATAGTCATTGAATAAGAAGGGGCATGGTTGTATGGAAATCAGGTTGGATTCTGTGGAAAAGATTGTCATAATTGTTGATCCACTCAAGTGGCATCAATTAGGAAAGTTCATCTTGAGGGATTTGTTTGGGGATCTGGAAGATGAAGATCAAGAGAGTAGTTCTGCAATCTATAAACCACTTGGTGTTGTAAGGTTGCCATGATGGCATTGGGATCTTGATGAGCTCTAAATATCTAAACTTGTACTTTAAATCTGTTGGTAAGAGTACAGTCAAGTATATTGATGTTGAAATCTAGCTGGATAGTAAGAATGACACTTCCATTACTCAGAGTGGTCAAAAGAGCACCAATAAGAGCATTAGGATAGTGTTTGAAGGTAGAGTCAACAAGAGCAACTCTAGCAGTAGCAAGAATGTCTTTTCTTCCATGGAGGTTAAGAGCTAGTCTAATAACTCCCATATGAAGATGGATATATCCTTAGATCTCTAGTGGTTGGTCAAAGGCTATGGTATCTCTATGGTAGCATATTGTTCTTCTATGGTGGCAGGGAGATGACATTGTTCCAACTTTGTGGTTTGTACAACTTCTTTGGAATAAGGTCGTATGGTAGTCAAGAAGGTCCTGATATTTCTGGTAAGGCAATTGGATCTATGATAGACATTGTACGGACTGAGAAGAGGCAGATCAGTCTCTATGATCAAAGCATTTTTGGGAAGATGAGTAACTTCTACAAGATTCGCTATCTTATTAGTCAGGGTTCTTTTTACAATAGAAGGAAGATTTTTGGGAGTAAAAGAAGATATAAGGATTGTATGATGATTAGAAGAGCTAAACGTTTCACTCATAATTTCTGGGTTTCTTCCTAATCACTATCATTCTTAACATATTGTTACTTTTAAGAAAGTTAACAATTAAAGAAAAAGTTTTGGATATATTTTTAGGTATTTTCTTAAAAAATGTATGTGCTTTTGGTAAGCACTTGAATAGTTCAACAAAATTTACTACTTCCTAACTATAAATATAATATCTAATTAGGGAGTTGATATTAGTTCTAGATTAAGACAAATTTCATATGTTCATCAATTTTTTTCAAATTAACTATATTTATATTTCCTCAATAATAATAAGTAGGAGAGAGAGGGAGAAAATTAAGAAGATGATTAGAGTATTTTAAAAAACCCTATATCATATTAACTAACTTACTTAACATCATTAATCTACTTAAATTAGTTAATATAGTCTTGCATTCAGAATTAGAGGAGTATTGCTCCAGTTGGTAAAAGACCTGGCTCATAAGCATAACATTGTGTGTTCAAATCCTCTCGATATAAAGACTTTGTTGGTAAGCAATCTATAAGTACATTGTAAGCATTCTTAGTTTAGAGGCCTACCCTGATCCTGTTGAGCCTTCGAGACCCAATTCACTTAAACTTTCTCTTATAAAAAAACGAATTAGAGGAGTACTACTTTTTTTTTATTATTTTTTAATTACAATTGGAAAAATGGGAAAATCCTAAAAAAATATCACTTAAACTTCAAAATCCCAAATTGGTTTGTTGACAATGAGAGTAATGGATTGACAACTTAGGTTTTTGTCAAATAACTGATTTGGGATTTTGAAGTTCAAGTGGTATTTTTTTGAAATTTTCCCTTAAAAATCTCATGATGAATAAAAATATGGAACTCGCGTCCATCGAAGGCTAGAACTCTTCATATTATAAAGGTTTTTTTTAAAAAAATTAAAATATATTTTTAGCCCTTTATGTTTTCCGTGAGATGTACTTTTAGCATCGTTTGTGAATTCGGACCGGCCCAAAAACCGATCCGATTTGGCATTGAACCCGAGTTGAGGACATGACCCAGGTCAACACACTCAACTCGGCTGAGTTAGAGAGTTGAACCGGGGTCACGCCCTTAATTTTTTTTCTTGAATCCTGAGCCAAACGATGTTGTTTGGTTTTTTTTTTTAAAAAAAAAATCAAACCTGAATCAAAATGGAATGGCGTTGGGAGTTCATCAGTTTCTCCATTCTCACTTCAATCATCCTCCTCGGCTCCTCCGTCTCTCAAACCCTCTCCCTCCGTCCTCCATCTCTCAAACCCTCCATCTCAAGCCCCTCTCCTTCCGTCCTTCGTCTCAAACCCTCTCCCTCCGTCCTCTATCTCAAACCCAGACATTGTCCTCTCCCTCCATCCTCTGACATCGTCCTCTCCCTCCATCCTCTGACATCGTCCTCTCCCTCTGTCCTCCAAAATCGTCCAAGGTAGTGGTTTCGCCGCCATCGAAGCTCGAAGGTCGCGGTCTTAGTCCTGAATGGGTCACTCGTTATAGAGCCCGAAGGTCACCGTTCGAAGGTTGACGTCCTAGTTCCAAAACTCACTTGTAGCTTGGTTAGTTTATGCATTTTGTTGTTTCATTCGGCTGTTGGCATTTAGTTTTCTTTTTTCCAATTTTGCTGTCAGTTTGCAATTAGTGCTCTATAGATTTTACGCTTTTTTCCACTTGCAACTCACTGTTGAGACTTGAGACCACTTGAAACTTCGCCCTGTTATGTGGTTATTGATATGTGGATTTTGATTGCTGCTGCTGCTTAGAGTTGGGAATACGGGCCAGCTTATGGGTTGCAGGCTGGCCCGCACCAACCCGTGGCCCACGCGGTGAGGGCTTGTACAGCCTGCACTTCTGTGGGCTAGCAAAATGCCAACCTTAACCAGCAGTGTGCGAGTTACAGGCCAGCCCGAGGGCCCGCCTTTTTTTTTAAAAAAAAAAATTCTATTTTTTAAAGAGGATTGAAAATATGAGACATATATATATGAGTCATTAAATTTACCTTCATAGCATCAATCATTTCTCTTATAAAAATTTAAAAACATAATCTACAATTCAAGAGATAAAGTTATCAAATTTGTCAAAGTTTATAAATAAAACATAAACTCATCCTCAAGCAACCAAAATATAATAATTTTGTTTAAAGAAGAAGGAAAGAGGCTAAGATTTTTTCTCTTTGGATTGGGAGGTACCAAGATAGAAATGGAAAACTTATAAGTTTTATAAAATTATTATATGTAATAAAAAATAAAAAATCCCGCGGGCTGGCCTGCATCAACCCGTGGGCTATTCGGGCCCGCATTTTTGCAGGTTGGGATTTTCCGAACCCTAACCCGTCAAAACCCGCAGGCTTGCGGGTTGGGCCTATATTACCGGCTCTACTGCTGCTACTCTGTTTTACAAGGTTATTTTTTATTGCTCTATGTAAAATTGTCAATAAGTGTGCTTAAATTAAAGTTTGATTGCTGGTGCTATGTGGATTTTGAATTTTTGATTGATGCTGGTGCTCTATTATGCGATTAACCATGGTGCTAGACAAGTGATTTGCCTAAACAATGTCCTGAAATAACATAAATGGCCAGAAACCATAGTGCTCTATTGGTATGGAGATTATATATAGTATTTGAAAATTTGGATGGTATGATGAGAAATTAAATTATTTTTCAATTTGATATACCTCACCGGTCTATGCCCGGGTTGACTCCGGTTTGACCCACTGACCCTTAACCCAGTGCTTCGACCGGACAGTGACCGGTCCGTATTTCAGAACCTTGACTTTTAGTCCATTAGCTTTATAATTATATTTTTGGTCATATGTATGTTCCTAACATTATTAATGTTGTTGACGAAAGATGTTGACACAGCGAATTCAAGTCGTGACTATGCACCTGACAAAGTATATTTAAGTTTAAATTTTTTTAATATAATATATTTAAATTATTAAACTAAAATAAATTGAAAAATTGCTAAAAGAAAGAAATGAGGGTTTTGCTGTTTAGATTATTAAACTAATATATTTATATTATTAAACTAATTTTTTAAATACAATCCAAGTTTTGATATTGACTACTTCATTAGGTTTTTAGAAATTTTTTAATTTACACATATTTTGAATTTAAAATTAATAGCATTTAATTACATAATCATTACTAAAACTTATACAATCATCACTTGAATTTGTTGCATAAACAATCTCTGTTAATAATATTAATATTAACGATGTTAAAATTATGGTACTAAAAACATACTTTATAAAATGGAAAAATCCTTAAAAAAGACAACTGAATTATTTAAATTTTAAATTGGATCGTTAAATTCAACAAATTATAAATCAAATTATATGTCCTAAAATAGGATTTTAGAATTCAATAATTTTACTATACTATCGCTCATTTGATTTCAATTGTGTCACTCATCTATCTTTATTGTTTTATCTTCACTTTTCCCCTTTCTGCAATTCAACTTCGTCACTTCATCAGACTTCACTCTAGAAATCGTTCCTTATAAAGAATGCTGCGAATGTTGTCTGCAACAAAAGAAGAAAAACTCTGTTAGATTATTCATCATCAAGTACAATTCGAATTAATATAACAAAGAGAGGAGCCATGCTTTCTTTCTAATGTATAGTTGGAGCAAATTTAGGATCCCCATTTTGATTGCTCTCAAATGGAGAGCGTCCATACAGTTCGAAGTACATAACATTGAGGATCAAAAAACACAAACAGAGGGAGGGGGAAATATGAGAAGAATCAAGGAGGAGAACTCTAGATTTGGAAGTGTCGACAATCATCATGTCATTGTAATCACTTTTCCCAACCGTCAACACATGAAAGCCTTCTTCTTCCTCTGGTTCGTTGTATTGGCATGAACCGAAGTGGAAGAGAACTTAGCATTGGCCTTAACTTGGGGGCTACAAAACAAAGTGGAACGATTTTTAGAGTAAAGTCTGATGGAGTGACGAAGTTGAATTGCAGAAATGAGAAAAGTGAAGATGAAATAATAAAGATGGATGAATGATATAATTGAAATCAAATGAGAGATAGTATAGTAAAATTATTGAATTCTAAAATCTTGTTTTAGGACATATAGCTTAATTTAGAATTTGTTAAATTTAACGACCTAATTTAAATTTTGAATAATTCAACTATCTTTTTTAAAAAATTTTCCTTATAAAATTAATGAGCTGAAAATATACCTCTTATAAACTTGAAAGTAGAGCTGGGAAAACGGGCCAGCCCGGCCCTACAGGGCCTGCCCTTTACGGGCTCGGGCCTAAACGGGCCGGCCCATTTAGGCCCGTTTCCTAAAAAGTACCATATTTTTTAAGCCCGCGGCCCTACAGGGCTGGCTCTTCACGGGCTCGGGCCTAAACGGGCTTAAACTCATTTTAATTCAAAAAAAAATTTTTAAAAAGTTTTACAATTTATTTATTATTTTGCTTTAAATTGGTATACATTATTTTTAAAACTCATAAATTTTTAGTTAAAATAATCATCTAATGTCCAAATTAACCTTTTTTTTTTAAGTTTAAATGAATAAAACATTGTAGAAAATAAAATAAATCAAACCAATTAATAAGTGTTTGCCTGTTATTAATACTCTATTAGGAACTTAGGTGTCTCTCATATTGATAATTTGATATAATGATATTATATTTATTAATTTATTTTAAAAAAATATTAAATGGGCCTAAAAGGGCCGACCCGCAGGGCTTCAGGGCTGGTCCTACAGGGTTTACAGCCCTACAGGGCCGGCCCTTTTAGGCCCGCTTCCATTTTCAACCTTTAAATCATAGGCCCGGCCCTTGACCGGTTCGGGCCCCAAATTCCCGGCTCTACTTGAAAGATTAGAGAAAAAAAAGAACTCTCCATTCAACCTGAAAACAATACAATAAAATAAAATAAAATAGGCGGGTATTAATCTTCCTGAACAAGACTTTGATCAAAAAAAAAAAAATCTTCCTGAACAAGACCAGAAAAACCTAGAAACTTCTACAGGTTTTCGCCAAAAATCGCCATTTTTAGGGGTTTTGGAGAGCATTTACTCGTTCCAATTCCTCTTCCGTCCCCAATCAACCTGTCGAGTCTCAAGCAAATTGTAAGTTTCGATTACCAATTTTCTTGTTTATTGTTAACTGTCTCCATTGTCTTATAATTTTCAATCGCCATTTTGTTTTGTGTGGAGTTCGATTTTTTTTTTTTTGGACAAATTTGGTGTGGAGTTCGATGATCGTTGTGTCTTTGTCACCGCTCCGGGATCCCTCTTTTTCCTCATTCATCTGTGCTTATTAACGCTTCCATTCCAATTATTTGATCTGTGCGTTTTCCTTTTGGCTTTCCCCCTTGATTTTGTATTGGTTGATGAGATGATCTTTTCTTTCGTTGGTTATTTTATAGTTTCTCGATTATGCAATCCAGTCGTTTGAAAGAATTTTTTATTGCTTTTCAACCTTGAATGAAGATGGTGATTTTTATGATTCTTATCCTCCCTTTACTGCCGATGACGCTTCGCGTTTTGTAGTCGTTTGAGATTTTCTGAAAGTATTTTTTTTTTTTTTGACTTTTTTTAATCCACGTAATTTCTTTATTGATGAACAGGGTTTTGTTTTTGTGCATTTGTAGATTGTAGATTTAGGGGGTGAGCCATGGCGAATGGGTTTGGGGAATCGACGAGCACGTCTTCTCAAAGCCCATCTTGCTCAGGGAATGGTTCGAATGATGCTGGGGATTTTGAATGCAATATATGTTTTGATTTAGCGCAAGACCCTGTTATCACTCTGTGCGGTCATCTATTTTGTTGGCCATGTCTCTACCGGTGGCTCCACCATCACTCGCATTCCCAAGAATGTCCAGTTTGTAAGGCCCTTGTGCAGGAAGAAAAACTGGTTCCATTATATGGAAGGGGTAAAACGCAGACTGATCCCAGAACAAAGTCATATCCTGGAATGGAGATTCCCCGTCGTCCTGCAGGACAGCGGCCTGAAGCACCTCCGGCACCGGAAACCAATCCATTTGGAAATTATGGCTTTGGATTGATGGGAGGATTTATACCAATGGCAACCGCAAGGATGGGAAATTTCACTCTCTCTACGGCCTTTGGTGGCTTTATCCCATCGCTTCTTAATATTCAATTTCATGGTTTTCCAGATGCCGCTGTCTATGGAACAAACTCTGGGTATCCGTTTGGATTTAATGCCTTTCATGGAGGACATGCCCGTGATTTCGCCCACACAACCGGTCAGGGGAATCGGCATGAGGACAATGTTTTAAAGAATCTCCTTTTGTTGGTTGGTGTACTGGTCCTCCTTGCTCTCATTTTTGGATAGTAAAACCATCTTGCTGTTCAGCTTAAGAATGTCTTACTAAATTTCATCATCATGCTTGTAAATACATAACAGGTCATTTTCTATCTCTTCAGATTTATGCCAGTTTGGCTTTCTACAACTGTATTATCAACAACGGCACTGAACTTGTGTGCTTTTTGTAATTGTTTTCTCATAGTTTGCCAACTTTCTTTCTTTGTGCCTCATGTTTCTGCATTTAACTCTCCATGAATTAGCTAGTGTATCGTATATTTCTGGTCTGTCTAGGAGGAGGTTGATGCCAGCAGAAAATAGTTGGCATATCATGTCTATATGTTCGAGGGTTTTAACGTTTTAAGTCAATAAATCGGAGGCTTCTAAGGTCATGGGCTCATTGCTTATACTACAGAATGACACATTCTGTGCTGTTTACTCTGTTGTTCGAGCTCTTTGCTTAATCGCAATCCTGCATGAGGAATTGGACTGTTTTCTTTGCTTTCTTGCAGTAACTTTGCTGTATGTTTCTTTCTTCTCATGTTCGATCTCATAAAGTTACAATTCACCGGTCATCAAAGCGAATTTTGTTATGAAGAAAATGCCGCAATATCTGCTACGATGCAACTTTATTCATGTTTACTTTTTTTGATTGAGAAGAAAGCTATATATACTCATGAGTTGGGATGTTTAACTACCAGTATGGATTCAACTTTCTGAACTTTGAGTGTTAAGTCGAAAATGGGGGTGAGTGAATGAGATGAGCTTGGTTTCAAAGAAGCATTCCCCCTCTAGCTTTATTTAACAAGCTTTTTGGAAGATAATCAGATAGCAGAAAATAGGAATTGAGGTTGGTGAGCATACTATAAGACACCAGTTCCATTAATGACTTCTAGAATTTTCCGAAATTTTCAACCGTGCCAACGATGTGATTAGGAGCTACATAATTTTTGAATTGTGACAGTTTGACCCACTTTTTTTAGCGCCTTAATTGCCTTGGGTAGCTGTGCCGGTTCATTATCATTGGGCCGATGCGCTATTCGCCGGCTCTAAGCTTATAGAACTAAGCCGAATCACTATCTAAATTTACAGAAGGAACAAAAGTAGTACTCTCTTTTGCCCTAATGTAAGTAAGTTGTACTTCGATTCAGACAAACATGAGTTTTGGACTCACAGAAATCGTCCAGTGGCAATGAGCCTAATAGATCTCACCTATCATTATTAATGGATTAATGATATTGAAATTGGATGTCCATAATGATGAAACAGAAATTAGAGGGATCAAGTGTTGATAAATCAAAACACATAGCAGAGAGAACATGAGAGAGAGTGAGTGTGGAGGTGCGAATGGCGGAAAAGAAGGGGTCAAGCGGAGGAGACGACGAATGGGGTGGAGGGAGAGAAAAGGACAAGGGCGGTTAGGCGGATGGTGCAATGGTTTTGTGTTCGAGTGGATGGATGGTGAGAAGAAGGCTAGAGATGTTTTGGCCCAAGGGTCCAATTTTAATCTTAGGAGTGGTGGAAACCAGTTTTCTTATAGGGACAAACTCCTATCACCAGAATGTGCAGGTTTTCAGGTGAAACACTCTGAAGAAGACGATATTGTGCAAGGGTAGAAGGATTACTTTCACAAAATGAATGTGAAGGATGTTAGTGGTGACCCAGAGGATTCGGAGGAGGAAGAGACCCAGACAAGAAGGCTGGAAGGCAAACCTGGGGTGTTGAAGTTTACTGCTAACAAATGTACGGCTTGGTGCCTCCCCTGGATGAACTCTATTATTATCAAAGTCCTGGGCGCAAGTTTCCCCACATACGTTATTCGTGATCGCATCAATAGAATGTGGCAACCAAAGGATCCTTTGAAGCTTATCCCGTTGAGTAATGGTTGCTATATTGTGTCTTTTTCTAATAAAGAGGATAGAGACTATACTTTTTAGGAGGGACCGTGGATGATAGAAGATCATTATCTGATTGTACAGCGTTGGCGTCCAAATTTCAACCCTTGGAAGGCGGACCTCCAATGTAACATTGCTGCTTGGATTCAGTTACCGGATGTTCCCTTTGAGTTTTGCAATGTCAAATCTCTGCACAGGATCAGTAACATGGTTGGCAAAACGATAAAAATTGATCGGTCTACTTCTATTTATGATAAAAGTGGTTTTACACATATTTGTGTGGAGATTGATTTGCAACAACCCTTCCTACTGACGTATACAGTGCCTGGGGAAGAGCGTCCAATTGTTTATAAAGGTCTTCAACAAGTTTGTTTCACATAAAGGATAGCTGTCCGATGAGTCAGAAGGAGGACGAAGCTCAGTCGAACGGGACGCGCAACGTGGAAGAAGGATCTGGTGATGATGAAGGCAAGAGGGCATAGAAGGGAGCAAGGTCAAGCAGCGGCTCAATCATTATCACTGGCGATAAAGCATCTAGCGAATGCCCATTTGGCAAAATCAGGATATTGAGGTGAGATTTCTTAGGATCCACAGTTAAGGTTGAAACAAGGGAAGGCAATAATGATAATTTGAAGCAAATGGTTAACAAAAATAAATTTGAGGATTTGAGCAAATCTCGCAGGATAGATATGAAGAAGGAAACAAATCTGGGTCATAATCATAGTAAAGATACAAGAAAGACAAGTGAGGTAAATAGGCTAAAGTAACGGGATACTAATAAAGGGGAGATTGGTAAAGATATGGACTAGCAAAAATCAGAGTGGTTCTAGGTAGGAGTAAAGATGCAGTGTGAGAGTAAAGGCAAAAAGAAGGGTAAGGAGAATAAACCACCTGCACGTGTTAGATCCACACATCATTCTCAAGTGGGCCAGGATAAGTAGCCCAATAATGAGAATACTTATAGTGTGTTGCAGACCCTAGAATCCAACTAGTGTAATGTAGTTGAAGTGCCATAAGGGGACCATAAGGGCTTGTAGGTTTCACGTTCTTCTGTGAGCAATAGAAGCAACGTGGAACCTTTTCATGCAATCTGCCAAGAGAAACTAAATATGAATTTGGTGCCATTTGAGAATGTTGAAAGGTTGATGTCAATATGTCTTTTGATCAGAATAATTTGGATGAGATCATAACTAAGCAGGATAAGGCCGAGGGTGAGGTTGAAACACCCAATCACATGTTAATTGTGTCCCAAAGAATTACATGATATGGAATTCACGTGTCACCGGAGCGAGAAGCTTCTTTGCCTTAATGGGTGACTTAAAAAATCATTATCAATTGGATTTTATGCAATCATGGAAACACGATATACAAAGGAGTTGTCTAAAGGGCGAGCTCAACAGATGGGTTTTCCTAATTTTGAGATAATGGACTATGAGAGGTATAGTGGCAGAATATGGTTCCTATGGGATGATAGTATTTTATCAATTTCCTTGTTAGAACGTAATCGTCAATTTATGGACCTTCAGATTATTTAGCGGATCTCACTTGGAGTCTCACAGTTGTATATGCTAGTCCTAATTGTGTTACCCATCGGACTTTGTGGGATAATCTCTCTTGTTTAGCGTTAACATTGCATGGTACTTGGCTGCTTGGAGGAGACTTGCATGGAATGTTGCTAGACGTGAAAGGCACTCCGCTGCCATGTTTCGGCACTTCTATGATCGCGATCTACCCAGATGGGTTGAAACTCATGATATGGTTGATGTAGGCTTTGTTGGGCTAGAATTCACATGGAAGAGAGGCAATTCGGAGGCACGACTAGATAGACTGCTTGGTAATGGGCAGTGGTTTAGCATGTTCCCCAATGTTTTGGTAGCTCACTTGCCTTTTTTCAAATCTGATCATAGGCCTTTGCTTCTCTGTATCAATCCTGAGGTGATTAAAGAAAAGCCAAACCGACCATTTAGATTTATTGCTGCTTGGGTTCTCTATGAGAATTTTGACGAGTGAGTTCCGCAATCGTGGCATGAAGATACCTCATGGTTACAGAATATTTCCCAATTTACAGAGGCTTGGTTCTAAATGGAATAAAGAAGTTTTCAAGCATACAGAAGAAAGGAAGAAACACCTTCTTCGAAGACTTGATGGGATCAATCAAGTGGTCTCTCGGTATGTTATGTCACCTCAATATGAGGACCTACAATTATCTCTATGGAAGGAACTTGAAGATGTGTTGTACCAAGAGTCTCTTCTTTGGGCACAGAAAGCTAGAGCAGAGTAGTCAGTTTGTGGAGACCGAAATACTCGTTATTTTCATGCACGGGCCAACCGTTGAAGAAAAGCAAATAGAATAGAGGCTATAAAGGATGATGAAGGTCCATGGGTATACGAAACTTCTCAATTAAAAGTTATGGCCACTACATTTTTCGCCAATCTATTCATTGAGGAAGACGTGGTTTGGCCAGAGCTTAATTGCACTATGTCCCATCCTCTAGTTGATGAGGGCTTGCTAAGTTGGTGTGGAAAAGATATTTTGGACCTTGAAATTAAAGAAGATGGGTGCTTTCTAACCCTTGGGGTCTGATGGCTTCAATGCTTTTTTTTATCAAAATCAATAGATCATGGTATGTACTTCAATAGTGAACTATGTTAAACTTTATTTTCTAACCCGTAGGCTATCAACGAGATCAATGGCACGTTAATTGTTCTCATCCCGAAGAAAAACCATCCTAAAACTATGAGGGACTTGCGACCGATAAGCTTATGTAACGTGATTTATAAAGTAGTCATGAAGATTATCATGAACAGGTTGAAGCCTATCCTTCCTCAGGTGATAGCCCCAAATCAATGTAGTTTTATTCCGGGGAGGCATAGTAGTGATAACATAATTGTGACTCAAGAGGTAATCAATACCATGCGAAGTATGCAGCAGAAGAAAGGATTCTTGGCGATAAAAATTGATCTTCAGAAAGCTTATGAACGGGTTAATTGGAAGTTTCTGTTAAGTTGCCTTCAGGAACTTCACGTTCTGAATAGCCTTAGCAAGGTAATTGCTTAGTGTGTTTCTACACCTAGCATGCAATTGCTACGAAATGGTGATAAAGCTGATTTATTCCACCCATCTAGAGGAGTAAGACAAGAGGATCGATTATCGCCCTACTTATTTGTCATCTGTATGGAAAAACTGGCTCATCTTATTCAAGCTGCTGTTCATGAAGGAAATTGGAAGCCAATCTGTCTCACAAGGACTGGCCCTCCTATTTCACATCTTTTCTTTACAGATGACATTATCCTCTTTGCGGAAGCATCGATGGATCAAGCAAATGTGATTAACGCTTGGCTTAAGGCCTTTTGTGAAAGCTCAAGTTTAAAGGTCAATCAATAGAAAACAAGAGTTTGTTTTTCTAATAATGTAAATCACACCAGGAGTAGGGAGATTTGCCCTTCTCTAGGATTTTCAATAACAAGTGACTTAGGTAATATCTTGATGTTCCCCTTCATCACAAAAGAGTGACTAAAGACTCTTACCGATATGTGGTGGATAAGGTGAAGACGCAGCTATCAAAGTGGAAAGCAAAATCACTATCATTAGCAGGGAGATCTACGCTTATATCATCAGTGACCTCGGCAATTCCAAGTTATGTCATGCAAACCTCCCTTCTCCTGATCAGCACACATGCGAGTCCTTGGATAAATCATAAATGTAACCGTCAATTTTTATTGGGTAGCACTGAGGACCAAATGAAAATTCCCCTAGTTGCTTGGGATGCCATTTGTAAGCCTAAGCAGAGAGGCAGATTGGGGCTTCGTGCTGCTAAATATCAAAACCATGCCAACCTTGTAAAGCTTGGCTGGAACTTATCAACTAGAAGGAATGACTTTTGGGTTAAAGTTTTTCGGAATAAATATAAACATGGTTCAGACATGATCCCGAGGATTGACATGGACAAACTTGGTTCAAACTTGTGGAATGGGATCAAGAGAACGTGGGGCAAAGTGTAGGATGGAATCAAGGTTTTGGCGAATGGGCAGCTGCGTTGGAAATGGACCGCTCTTTTCTGTCAAATCAACTTATGATTCCCTGAATAATTATGTGCCCCAAGCTGACCCTCTATGGGGGGAAATATTGAATATAAAGATACCTGAAAGATGCAAAATGTTCTTGTGGTTTGTATTGCATGAACGGTTACTAACCAACGTCTCAAGATACAAGAGGGGCTTGAGTAATGATGCTAGCTGTTCAGTGTGTAATGCAGAAATGGAGAATCGTCAACATGTCCTTAGGGACTGCCCAGGGACTCTTGAACTTTCGAAGCAACTTGTTACTCCGAGGTTATGGCGTAAATTCAGTTCATTGAGCTTCCCTGATTGGTTCCGTTGGAATCTTTGTTCTAGCGACAAGAGCAAGCAAACTGAGGAGTGGAGAGGAACCTTTGCCATCACGTGTTGGTGGATATGGCGACGGAGAAACAATGTTGTCTTCGAAGGCAAGAGGATTTCTAACAACTCTCTTCAAGCTAGTGTCAATTATGTCCTGTGTAGTATGCATGACGCTCGAAATAGGTTCTGTAAGACGAATGGCAGGGATTCTCCTCGAAGTGATCGTGGGGAATAGTGGTGGCCACCACCGGCAGGTGGGTAAAAGTCAACACTAAGAGGGCGTTTTTCGCATTTAGTTCCTGGCATAGCTAGTGGCGGAATTATTCGTGATGAACACAGCAACTTTCTGAAGGCGTTTATGTTCAGAGGGGAGGAAGGAGACAGCCTTACTGCCGAACTATGGGCCTGCTTACATGGACTTAAGCTCGTGTGGGACATGGGTTATAGAAACGTTATTATGGAGACTGACTCTACTGAAGCAATTGATTTGATCAGGAGTGAGATGAATGAAGCTCATGCTGATAGAATTCTCATTGCGGAAATCAGGCGAGTGGTTGAAAGAGATTGGAATATTGAATTGCATCATATTAGGCGATGGGCTAATGAAGCCGCTGATCATTTGACTAAAGCTAGTCTCTCATCTGTGCCAGGATTCCATATCTTCCTGCAAGCTGATCTGGAGCTGGAGCATCTTATTGTAAAGGATGAGACCTTAGTTTACTAGATGGTTGCACCACTGTATCAAAAAAAAAAATAGAAATTGGATGTCCGTTGCTTATAACCGCTTGTGAATTCTTGTCAGTAGATAGATTATATTCAAACTAGATGGTTTTGAGGTGTTCTGCACCGCTGTAGGATTAGATTTGGTTTTGGCGGATTTAATTTTAGAAAAATTTGAAGCAATCAGTTTTATTTCCCATCTGCATGTCAAATATTCTTCATAAGAATTTTCTTTTTAAAGGAAAGATTCAATCCAAACCAGCTGAAAGTTTGTAATGTAGGATGCCAAGGGAATTGACTTAAAGAGGAAGCAATTTGTCAAAGCCCTGAACTAGGGATCTTTTAAACTCGAAACACACAGATTTTAGTACTCTGACTGTCCAGCATGTAGAGAAGGTGCAAGTTTTCCGAACGAGATAGGGACAGACATGTTACAATGTAAGATCATCACCCTTCTTCTCTGACCTTGTCGCTTGTCAGTATTCTTTTTTTACCAGACGCATACGCCTTTTGTCTAATTGGCTGGACCAACCCTTTCTCTATTTCAAAATATTATAGATTTATAGTAGTATGCTTTTGTTTTTTTAAAGTTTAGTTTGTTTTGCTCAAGCTGAACCATTTCAGGGCCCATTTGTTCTTCAAATGTTTGTTCATAAGTTGCCCGGATCTTACATCATCCGCCTGCAAATGTCATCACCAAGTAACTTAGATCTGCTGCTGCAAAGTGGGGGAAAAAAACGGAAAAGAAAATCCCACTTGCAAATGCAATCAAGGGAATATTTTAATATGAGATTAATCTGACGAGTCTTCATATAAAATACTTATAAACTTCAACCACCCCTAATAATTTAAGCAAGATTTCAGTGAAAGGAAGCAAGTATTCCCGCTGCTTTTAGTCTGTATGTTTCAACAAAGGGTTAAAATCTATTTTTTTCTTGATGTTGTCAAAAAATCTCAATTTTGCCCTTAAAATTTCTTTTTGAACCAATGTCGCCAAATAAGTTTCTAATAAATAGCAATTTCATCCCAGTCGTTATCTAAGTTAAGTTTGATTGTTAGTTGACTAAATATACTGAATTGGTGGTCTACGTACCATTCATATTATTTTTATTAAGGTGCCTATTTATCTTAAAAGTTTTCACTCAAGAGCTGCCTTGGAATTTTTTTTTTTTGTTCAATATTGCCATGGAAGTTTTCAACTTGTAGCAATGTCACCCTGACAATTATAAAAGATAAGTTTGATTGTTATACTAAGCGCGTGAATGACATTGAACACTACTACAAAAAAATCAAAGCTGTGGCGCTTTTAATTGAGTAGCTGTGGTGTTAGAGAAGTGCTACATATCTGGATGCCACTAAAAAAAGTTGTGGCGCTTGGAAGCGCCACAACATTTTAATTTTTTTTTATAAGGAAGGCCCTCCTGTGGTGCTTGGGGAGGCAAGTGCCACAGGAGGGGGGTCTCCTGTGGCGCTTGGCTCATAGGAGGGTCCTAATTTTTTTTTCTTTTTTTTCGCTTTTTTTTTGTACTTCCTGTGGTTCTTGTTTAAAGAAGCAAGCGTCACATGAACTCTTTTTTTTTCTATTTTTTTCATATCTCCCATAATTGCAGTATTGCACACTTCATAGTCTAATAAACATTTTGTATCTATATCCACAGTATAATTGAATGAAATAAAGCAAACAACAATGATAGATAACTTTAAAATAAAACAAATAGATGATTAATTAGTTAAAGTAGTACGTAAAATAATTATACAATATATTATACGTGAAGGAATTATACAACAAATTCAACTTGAATACATGTATGCATGACACAGCAATTGCCAAGAAACAACACAACAAAGGCCAGCAGCTAGTGATGAATTAAATAGCATAGCTACCCAGAGATTTTCCTAAACACATATTCACATCATTCCTCGATCACTTCATTAAACTGATGGTCAGTCAAAGTGTCATAACGTTAATCTTCATAATACTACACATATATACAATTAGCCACAAATTAAAAAGAATTATAATAAGCAAAATGTAATTATTAGGCACTAATTAAATTTAATTAAAACACAATATGAAGTGCAACTAAATGACTTACCTTTTGAGGAATAAATGTCTGATCATGCGTAATTACATCCTTCATAAATTTCATTATATAATACCCACAATCATTGTCATTGGGTTGGAAAGGGCACTGCAAAAATATAATGCCATATTATATTTAACTCTGTTTATGAATAAAAATTGTTTACTAACAAACTTTTAGTTAATTCATATATCAGTACCAGTATCTTCTTACAATGATAGCTAAGATGAGGATCAACAGCTTTAGAATAGCTTAAGAATATAGAGGCTTGATACGCAGTTAAAGCGCTAACAAAACAAATAGAAACTGATTACTTTTGGTTATTCAATCACATATGCAAATATTTACACATACGCACGTACGCTTACCTATTGAACAATAGTAACATATCAAAACAATTTTGTGGAAGACCATCTCTTAGAGGATCCACATAGTAAATTCGAGGGCCTGAAGGTTCTGCTGGATTGATAACTATCAATATCCAATGGTGCCTAAAATATTTTAAAAAATTTGTTTCAACAATAATGGTATGATAAAAGTTAAATAATAAAAACAAAAATTGTACCACTAATAACTTACCCCGCATTGTATGGCATTAAAAATAGAGTAGTCGGTGTCGCTCTCTTTCTAAAGTACTCTTTTAAGTCATTAGACTGCGCATTTATATCTACTTTACCCCCATGATAGCCAACAAGAAAAGGGTTGACAAATACGAATTGGACCATGTTTGTATCCATTAAGATCTCATTGTACAAATGCCTGGTATAAAACAAACAGTGTCATGAAAAACAAAAGAAAAGGAACGAGAAATATTAATAATAATGATAAATGATAATGGTCAAGTACCTTATCCAAAAGTTGATAGCTGAAGCACTAACCCAATCACGAGTACATATGTCGTGCACGACCTCGGCAGTAACATAATCAACCAGACCACCAATATTGTAGATATGTCTTTCAAGATGTATTTCCAGTCATGCACCGATCAATTGTGGTGTAATCGATACTAATTGATCGCGATATGAGGTTGGTCTTCTTTTGCTCTGTTGGCTAGCCGATGCTTTTGAGTTGGGTTGTGTTGTTGAATTTGTTGAATTTGTTTCTCTTTAGACTGTCCACCCTGCGAAAATCATAAAATTAAATCACAGTTTTATATGGAAGTACGAATGAAAAGTGCAGGGAATTGTAAATGAACAACCTTTTCATATGGCTCGATAAGACCTATTGGCCAAGCAACATAGCCACATACAACATCTTTCACCATTATTTGCTGATCCCTAGACGGGATCGGTAAGAGGGCGTCTTCATTCGTGCAAACATCAACCCTCACTCGGAGTGTGTTGTCGGGCAACGGTGAATTGTGCAGTGTGTCTTTATCAGTGTTATAGGTAGTACCCACTACAACCACATGCTTGAAAGCTTGATCTGCATATAACTTATATTAAAATTCGCCCTATAGAAAATAGAGTTAATATATTATAGTTCGCTAAACTATAATGTAACATAAAATTAAGTAGAGAAGAAATTAATTACCAAAGGAAAATGGACTTTAGGCAAGGAAGTGCAACTATCTTTGACACTTAGGCTATCACATAAGGGAACATTTTGTGTTGGCCTACACTGCACGAACGGTTGTATTTGCGTTGTTAACAGCGCATTCTGTTCTTGCAGCAAACTCTTTTGTTCTAAGAATTGTTCTTCTCATTGTTCCTTGTACCGCATTTGTTCTTGAAGTTCTTGTATTTGATGCTTGAAACTACTCATCTCGTCATGCAGTTGGGAAACACGACCATCATACTCGGGTACTCCTAGCGCTTTGCTCAACAAATCGTCCCGGCCAACATAGCTCGCCAACGTAGGATCTTCTTGTGTCATTTTTCGCTATCAAAAAAAAGAATTACAACAATATTAGTTATTATATAAATCAAGTTAATATAAGTAAAGCCAATTATTTATTGTACGCATAATCCAATACTTACACAATATTCGGCTATTCTTCTTGCTTCCTCACTACTAATTTCACCTTTCTTATTTATGACACCGGCTACCCACAAATCATGTCGTGGAACCTGTGTAATATCTGAACTTGATTCTTCTATCTGCACAGCAAATTTAGTTGAAGTTAAATGATTTTCATACAATTTATCTACAAATGAAATAATCATTAGTTCGTACCAGTTTTCTTTCTAACCATGCGTATGAAAAAGGTCCTTGTGTGTACCGGTATGCCATATTTGTCGCGTTAGCTTTATTTTTCTCACTCAACTCCTATTTAGATCAAAATAATTCATATTAATATATAAATGTTAATTACAAATACGTACATTACCGTTAATAGGGAAAGTCAAACAAATTATATTACTAAGAATTCCTGACTTGTATGTGTTCTGATAAAATCATCCCACATTTCTTAAGCGATGATTCCTTCGTACAATGGATAAGGTGATGTATCAATGATATTGTCGTCGTCATCCCTCAAGTAGTATTTGACAAAATCAAAACAAAACTTTATAATAAGTTTTCCGGCTTTTCTTAGCACGAAGTTCTTCCGATCATCATCAATAATAAAAATGCTTTGTAATATTAATAAAAACATATATAATATGTAAGATTAAAATTAAGTGAAATAAAGAAAACCGAATAATAATATAATTAATGTGTTACATGTACTTCATCCCAGATGTCATTCTCATAATGTTTTTTGCCATTTTCCAATTTTGAACTGTAATAGGGACTCTGTCCCGAACTGTAGTCCCAATCAAGTTATTTAATGAGGTACCGTTCTCGCCGAACAGGTTTCCCTTTTCATTCCACTCCAGTTGTAACTTGATTCCATTACTTCTCAATTTGATCAATCTCGCCATAACTGTCCTGCCACGTCTTACTTTTGCCTCAAATCTTTGTCTACCAATATTCTTAGAAACATCATCAGTTTCATCGTGTGGTGAGTCTATACTCTTGGAAGTGAAATAAACCAAAACAAAACATCAGTGTACAATGTCAACCATGTCAACAAAAGCAAATTATTTTGAAATTTATAAAAACGTACGTACAAGTAAAACAAGTCAAGGTACTCATTATCTTTTCCTTTTTCTGCTTTGATTTAAAATTTTATTCTTCAGAATTCATGTTGGATTGAGAAATGTGTTTCTCATGACCCAAGTTCCCTCTTCATGATCATGTCTTACGTATACGTGTCCATCTCCATCTGCATCTGCATCTGCATCTATACCAATATCTACTGACCACAAATTCTCAAACGAAGGATCATCATCATTGATGTTCAAAGTTTCATTACTTTCAAAATCAACTTGTTATTGACGATTCTTGTTGGATGGGAGTACAATAGACCAATTCTTTTTAACAAGATCCGGAATGAAAAACGCTTGTTCTGCTTGTGCTGCTAAAATAAAAGGATCATCTTCATACCAAACCTTAGAAAGGTCTACTTGAACAAAGCCTAAATCATCTATCCGCAATCTACTGTTGTTGTTAACCGACTTACATTTAAAGACAAGGACCTTGAACATAGAGTATCTAACTCCCATATGCGTTCAATGACACCAAAGTATGACATTGAGGCATAGATAGGGTGTATGTCTTTAGCACTAGATCTATGCCAAAAATCAGCAACAAGTGTTACCCCACTATTCTGCATCGTGCTCTGTGTATCATAGTCTTGTGTATAGAATGTGTAACCGTTGATTGCATAACCATTGTAAGATAATACATTTAAGCTTAGTCCCTTCGACAGCCACTTCAATTTTTCTGAAACTGAATCAAGATTCCGCTTCAGCTCATCATTAATGCGATTTTTCAACCAGCCTGAAAATTATTTTTTGTGTTCTTTTGTTAACAAATTTTCATTTCTATCACCATGTACCAATCGAAGAGCATCCTTGTGTACTTCTACATACAGTTCGACCTTATCAGTGTTATGTAGCACATACAAGTGGGCTTGCTCCCGTTCAGTCGTTGATATCGTTATTACATCCCTCCCAGTTGTTCCTTTCCCTGATCTTCACCCATCATGACGGGACTTGGGAATCCCTATAGGGTCAACATTTGATAGAAAATCAGCACAGAAGTCACTTGCTTCTTCAACCATATACCTTTCAGCGATACAACCCTTTGGGCGATATCTATTTTTCACATACTCTTTTAATATTTTCATGAATCTCTCATTCAGATACATCCATCTCAAGTACATTGGACCACACAATTGAATCTCTTTGACCAAGTGTACGGTAAGATGTACCATAATGTCAAAAAAAGAAGGTGGAAAATACATTTCAAATTCACACAGAGTACACACAATCAGCCTTTACAAATCTTGTAACTTAGTTGAATCTATCACTTTACTGTAGATCAACTTGAAAAACACGTAAAGTTTAGTGATTGTGTTTCTTAAATTTTTAGGTAAAATGGATCGTATACCAACCGGTAGGAAATTCTGCATGAGCGCATGACAATCATGAGACTTGAGGTTCTTTAACTTCAACTCTTTCACTGATACAAGGTTCTTTATATTTGAAAAGTAGCTCTCTTGAACTTTAATTTCTTGCAGAAACTCACAAAACAATTTCTTCTCTTTCCTCGACAGAGTGTATGCCGCTGGCAGTAGGTAGGTACGATGCCCTTGCTCAATCGGTGCCAACTCTTCTCTAATTCTCAAGTTCACCAAATCCAACCTCAAATTGACACTATCCTTGCTTTTCCTTGGATATTGAGCAACGTGCCAATTAGACTATCACAGATATTTTTTTCTATATGCATCACATCAAGAAAATGTCTCACATATAAAGACTTCCAATATGGAAGTTCAAAGAAAATAGACTTTTTCTTTCAACCACTTGTCTCGATTTGTTTTACAAAAGGCTTGCTACAATTGTTATCCAAGTCTTTTACCTTAGAATACACCTGGGCACCAGTCAACATCTTCGGTGGGCTACATTCTTCTGAGTCACCATTGAAAGGCTTTTTCCATTTCCTCCAACGATGTTATGATGGTAAGAATCTTTGATGCCCCATGTAAACATTTTTCTTACAATGATGAATCACACTGAATGAGTGTCATCTTCATATATAGGGCATGCACCATATCCTTTGACGCTCTATGCCAACAAATTACCATAAGCAGGAAAATCATTAATTGTGCCAAACAACATGGCTTTCAAAGTGAAACTTTCTTTTATGTACCTATCATACACACTGACATCTTCCTCCCAAAGCAGCTTCAAGTCATCAATTAAAAGAGCTAAGTATACATCTATATCATTGCTAGGTTGCCTTGGCCCTGCAATTAACACGGATAACATCATAAACTTATGTTTCATGATCAAGTGTGGAGGAAGATTATAAATCATCAATATCACTGGCCACGTGCTATGTGTACTACTCTGAACACCATGCGGGTTAATTCCATTAGTTGATAGTGCAAGGCATAGGTTCCTTGCTTCATCTGCAAAATCAGGGTACTCATGATCAATTTTTTTCCATTGAGGAGCATCTGCAGGGTGCCTAAGCTTCGTGTCTTTAATCCTTTCATCTGCATGCCATGTCAACTGCTTAGCAATCTCTGTATTACTGTACAGTCGCGTGAATCTTGGAATAATGGGAAAATACCATAGGACCTTCAAAGAATTCTTTCCTTTCTTCTTCCTATAGCGAGATGCGTTGCATTTAGGGCATTTTTCCAAATTTGCATACTAATTTCGAAATAATACGCAATCGTTAGGACATGCATGTATCTTCTCATATCCCATGCCGGTTGTAGAGCAAAGAATTCGCTTTGCCTCATATGTCTTGGTAGAAAGTACATTTTCTTCTGGAAGCATATCTTGCAACAGTTCAATCAGTGTGGTGAAACCCGAATCACTCAATCTGTAGCGAGCTTTAAAGTTGTACAACTTTAACACTGCTAGTAATATTGTGTATTTAGTACTACCGACATATAATAGTTTCTCTGCATCACCTTTAAACTTCTCAAATTTGTTAGGGCAGTTATGATGCACCCCTTCAACCACATTTAGCATTTCTTCAAGACCATCATCTTCATTAAACATGCTTTGATCAAATTCATCCAAAGCACCACTCGTGGTATGCATTCGATCACTACATGCATCATTCGTCTCACCATGCCTTGTCCATCGTATATATGTTTGATCAATACCGTAATACACTAAATGATCTAGTAAATCAAGTGGACTAATCCGCTTTCCAAAACAACAAGATAAGCAAGGACACAAGATTTTGTCAAGATCTTTTGTGTGCTCGATTGCAAATGTAATAAAATCTTTCACCCCATCTATATATTCCCTTGAACACCGATTAGATGACATCCATTTACGATCCATCTATGCCTTCAATCTATTTTTAAAAAAAATACGTGGTTAGTTGTATGACTATTGCATTTACTAATTACTTTTATACTCTCTTACCAATTTTAAAATAAATTCTGAACATGAAATCTTCAAAATTGAAGCTTTCTAAGTCTTAAGCCCTATGTTTTAATTGATAAATAACCCATTCATTATTCCCAGGCATTATAATAATTTTTCACAACTCATAACGAAAGAAACCATATTTGCCACAATATATCATAAGTAAATTAGAAAACATTACAAGTCAACAAATAAAATACAAATGTTAAGAATATATAAATAATTATTTACTTATGCAACTAATCCATAACAATCATTAGAACACCTACAAATTATAACTAACTATTATTAAATTCAACTAAAATCACACTTGTAAGCTCAAAATTTAAAAAACATACATTAAATAGAAGCTTCAATAGACTGATTAGTTGAAACTACAAACACAAATTACACATAAAAGAAGTCAATAAATTATTAGTGGTTGTAAATTATTTTTTCTAATAATAATAATGTGTACAAAACATCAATATATAATAAAATAAAATATGATTAATTAGCTTAAATCAAAAAATATGATTCAAAAAAAAAAGAAAGAAAATAAAATAAAATAAAAAGGAAAGCATATATATAATTTCAACATTAATTAAATTATTTTCAACTCAATGTTGAGAATATAAAAAAAATTATTTTTTACTAGCTACATTATATTGCCAATTAATCTTGGGTAGTCATAAATATGATGCATGCATGCATGCATACATACATACATATATACATACATATAAAGAGGGAATTGAACTAGACACACATATTATAAGAAAATTATTTTTCACTATTAATATGCTAGTTAAAAAGATATTAAATATACTTAAAATTTCTTTTTTTATTAGGTGAATTAAGTTCACTTAAAATTTTGCTTTACATATTTAATTAATGTTTAACTAAATTATTATATTTAAGAAAACTTTATATATGAAACAAATATAGTAAAATTTATACATAATATATTTATTAAAAAATAATTTTTATATTGATATATATTATACAATTTTTGGAAAAAAATTCAATTGAATAAAATGAACTCCTTATTTTAGTTAATCTCAATGTACCCCATCACATACATACATAATGTGAAAATAGTTTAAATTCCTAATAGCATACTTGGAGGAAATGAAGGGTGAAAGAATGATTTTCTATATTTACATAATTTTCCTTAATGAAAATATAATATTCCTAGTCTCTTCTTTAATTTTTGTAGAACGAAAGTAACAAAAAAAAAAATTATGTTCACCCCATTGAAAAAAAAAAATGTTCAGATTTTTCTGTTTTATTTTACTACAGGTAACCAACACATTTTGAAACAACTTTTTTAAACAGAAAAATGTTTTGAAAACAAGAAATCAAACATGTCATATATATATTGTCCCTAGCGAAACCCCTATATTTCCTCTACGTCCTGACTCTAAAACTTAGACAAGTTCGCCAAAAAGTATAATTATAGAAAAATGACCAAAAATTAGAAAATTCTGAAAAAGTGGCAAAAATTCATAAGGAATTGTACATCTCTTTTTAAAAGAGAACATAAAAAAAACAAAAGAGAAAAACAAAACCTCTGACCTCTTTAAACCTTGAAAGTTTAAGTTAATGATTTTGTGTTTATATTACCTCTATAAAATGGAACACAAATATATATAACATATATATACGTGCGTGTCATAAAAAGAAAAAAAAAAGCACATCATAGAATATAATCAACATATATACACACACACACGTGCGTGTGATAACAAAAATAAGCAAAACAACTTGAAAAAAAATAGAAGAAGCACATTGAACTTACAGCTTAATTGATTAGCAGTGCAGTGGGGGACCACGTTGCCCGTTGGTAACACAATCTTGAGTGAGGAGGAGAAGGAAATTTGAGCAGTTGGGACCAACTGGATGGAGTGGGGACCAAAAGTGGAAGACAGTACAAAGACAAGGGAAGGGGCAGGAGTGGGGATTGCAGTTGGAACAAATAAAAACAAAGATATAAATTCGTTGTTGAAGACGTGTGGGTGTGTTTTTTAGTGTGAAGATGATAGGAAATGGAGGGAGGGGGCGACGGATCCAGGCAATAAGAAGATGAGAAATGGAAGGTAGTTTAATAGAGGAGAGAGTAGTTGAATAATTAAAGTGAAGTAGTAATCAAAAAGAGAAGAAATGGGGGGTGGACGCGGGACCACTGCGCGAGAAGTAAAATAATTAAGAGATAAGGGTTGGGGCGAGGAGAATTGCTATTGGTGGAGATGGATTACACTATCTACTTTAAAAAAAAAATTATGAAATGGGCAAGTGTGGCGCCTACCTCACACTTGCCTCATCAGCTGTGGCGCCTGGGCATGCCAGGCGCCACAACTAGTATTAGGTGGCCATGTGTGGCGCCTGCCTATGTCCCGTAGCTTCAGCGTGGCGCCTGGTGCGCCAGGCGCCACAGCTGCTAGCGTGGACCCTAGGCAGGCACCATATTTGGTCTTACCAATTGTGGCCCCTAACTTACTAGGCGCCACAACTGGTACCCAAAATAAAAAAAAAATTATAGGGGAAAAAATAAAAAGGGAAGTTGTGACACTTATTTAAAGAAGGGCCACAAAATGTGTGTCACCTTTCACCCTTTTTGTAGTAGTGGAAAAAGCCATAGATGGAAGAGGAGCTCACGTTAGTTAAACAGTAATGAAGACAAAGAGTCAATCACCGGATTCAATTACACACTGAGCAATATTACCAAAAACAAGGCCACTAGTAACCCTTTGTTGTTGTACCCCAGCGATATTACCTCTTCAAATTTCTCCTCATTATTTTTACCTTCTTAATTTTCTCCAATCCTTTAAATGGGGGTGCATATTTTTTAAAAAAATCATTATTTATAAATTTAATTTAAAAAAATAAAGTGGATGACATACAGATTTGCCAGATAAACATATTTGGCCAATTAACGGGTAAAATTAACTTGGATAACAGCCAAGGTAAAATTGCTATGATTTAAAAACTTCTGAGGCTATATAGCTCTTGAGTAAAAATTTCAAAGCAATTTGACACTTAAACCCAAAACAAAAATAATGCAGATGACACGTGGACTTGCCAGTGTAAAATATTTAGTGAACTAATAGTTAAACTTAACCTAAATAATGGCTGGAGCAAAATACGATTTGAAATCTTTCAAAAATTTTCCAAAGAAAAATTGTGATTATTTGATAACTTCAAGGGAAAAAAAGGATCATACCCTTATTAACAAATTCCTTTCTTTCTCCCATCAAACTTAGCCACTAAGCAAGTGATGCTTCTGAGACGCTCCCTGTCTGTTTCTTTACAATGTTTGTTTTTGTTGTTGTTGTTGTTGTTTTTTTTTTTTTTTGGCCAAACTTTACAATGCTAATAATTTGGCGTGTCTCCCGTTATGTCCCACGATATGCTCATTGCTCCGTCTACTATATACGACTTCTAATGACTATACCTGTTTTAAACTTTTCATAAACAAATTATATAAAATGTAATTTTTTTTTTCAACAATTATTTATATACAATCTACAACTGTCTCCTTTTTTTCATTGAGCCGTTGAATGATTTTTACTTTTTTTTCTTGTTAGAGCTAGTTGATTTACTTGAGACACAATCCTGACTTTGATTGATATTGGTTTAGAGTGGGTTGGATCTAGAGAACATAATTTAAAAATCAATGAAATCCGATCTTTGACAAATCATTTAAACGGGAAAAAAAAATCAGAATTGAAGACCTTAAATTTGTAAAGTTTACAATATAAATTTTCACGATTAAAATAAAAAATCTGAACGACTTACATTTGCAGTGTGTTTGTGTATGCATATAAATAAGTGAGAGGTTCTCAATTCTCAACCAAAAAAAAAAAAAAACAAGAAGAGTGGTTCTCAAATGAAGATGAAGTGTCGGTACCACGGTCAACTTTATAATATTGAAATAATTTTGAAATGACAAAGCATAGTTGGGACTTGGGAGGAAAGAAACAAGCGTGTCGACTCCGGTAAATAATTTATATATAGGGAAAATTTTATTGAGCCCAATGATGTAACATAATTTCAATTGAACCCTAAAAATTTCTGAAATTTTACTGTACTCCTATAGATCAAAATGAAATTAAGTTTTGCGGGTGAAAAGACAATAGATACTCTTCTTTTCTTATTTTAGAAGAGTATTTACAAAGTAAATAAAAGGATTCAAAAGAACATAGGGAATTAAAGACATTTTAGCTATTTATAAAAAAAATATAAAAATTTACAAGAAAAATATGGGCATTTGTAAGACAAATAAAGGGATTTAAAAGAATATAAGAAATTAAAAATATTTTAGCCATTTACCAGATAAATATGAAAATTCACAAGATAAATAAAACAATTTATAAGACAAATAAAATAAGACATTATTATCTTTTCACCTACAAGATTTAATTTCATTTAGATATAAGGGAATACAGTAAAAATTCAAAAGACTTTGAGTATTGACTGAAATTATATCATATCTTGAAACCTAATTGAAATTCTCCCTCGTTTGTTCGCGTGGCCATGTTTAATTATATATTCGTCACTTTTCCGATTCGCGTAGCCATGGTTAGTATTCGTCACTTTCTTGAATATTATATTATATCCATCAAACTCGTGGTACTCGCGCATGGAGATAATGGTTTTTTAATCATGAGGAAACCAAGGAAGGAAGTTCAACAACCAGGCTTCCTTCCTTATGATAATATGCTTTGATGGATCTCCTATCCTGGAATTTATTTGTACAAATTAAAGAAGTTTGTCAGTCCTCAAATTTTCATTCCTATTTGCTTACTGGTCTCATAATATATGGTCACTCAATATAAGCTTTCGGCTAATATGCATTGGTAAAAGATACATTTCTCAACACCTACCAAGGGGTTCAAATCGGTCTGTAATATGGAAAGACATCATAATTCTAGTTTCCACTTATTCAAAAACAGATGTTCTCGCTGCATATCCATATTTTTTTGTGTCATTTTATCAGTATACTGCCTCCCATCATTAATATAAGAGTCCATTAATTTTTTTTTAGAGAGATTAAGAAGATTAAATAAACTATTTAATTATATCATATGTTTTGTATCGTTATATTTATACCAGCTAAATTTATAAGTCATGTAAACTAGTTTAATATAACTTATTTGATTTCCTTAATTAATTTCTTTAAAAAAAATCAACTAAATCTTATATTAAGAATCGAATGTGGTATTATTGTATTAGCTATATCATTTATTGCCACTTGTAAAGCAATATATGTTCAATTTGCCTTTTCCTAAAAATGAAAAACTAAGGTTGATTAACCATTACACACACACACACGCCCCCATTCCCTTCTTTCTTTCAGTACTTAATTCATAAATAATCTGTTTTGTTTTTGAGTTATGGAACAACGTATGTGATAAGGCCATACATTCAACTTTATATACGGTAATAAGAGCTGTTTTTGGTATTTATAAATCTAGTCATGGAAGTGTTACTTTAAACTACCAGATTTATTTTAATTATTATTTTAAATGATGTTAACCTTGTTAGATGTCCAAACTAGCTCAACTTATCTAAATTTTTTCTCATGAAAAATTAAATATGTATATATAATTTTTAATATGTTCTGGATAAGAAAAACGGTTGGCAATATATATATATATATAGCACATCGGAAATGTCTTGAAAAAAAATAGGAGTAGCTAGCAGTACTAAATTTCCATGTGGAAGGAATTCTTAGTGTGGAAGGAAATGGTTGTCTGTTTCTGCTGCTCAGAAGTCAGAACGTAGTATTTTACGCAGCGTGTTCAATTCGCCGACGACTAACAGAAGATATCGTTCTACTCGCTCCTTTATAAATTCCTTCCGCTAGCGGAGAAAGGATTACTTCATCTAGTCATGTTTTACGACGTCGTCTCGCCTGCAATCGGTATCAACTCCACCGTCGTCCACAACCTCGTCTTCTATCTATCGGAGCATCCGGCGATAGTCAATTTCCGTTGGAGCAACACTCAATTATGGGGTTCAACGTGGCTATTCCTCTTCGCCTCCATAGCCGCATATCTCCTCATCTCTCTCTTTCTCCATCTGTCTCTGGCTTTCCTCCTCCGCCCGACCCGAACAGTTCCTCTCGGGCCTATACCCGCTCTCCATAGCCTAACCATGGCCCTTATCTCCGTCACTATTTTCGCCGGAATGCTTCTATCCGCCGCCGCTGAGATCAGAGACACGCGTTGGTTCTGGCGACGGTCGAAGACTCCATTACAGTGGTTGCTATGTTTTCCGCTGGGAACTCGACCATCGGGTCGGGTCTTCTTCTGGTCGTACTTGTACTACTTGTCTCAGTTCTTCCACATGTGGAGGACGATCTTCACGATTCTACGACGTCGAAAGCTGGTGATGTTCCAGCTGTTCAATCACTCAATCTCCACCTTCATGGCATTCATGTGGCTGGAATTTTCACAGTCGTTTCAGGTGGCGGCAATCCTGGCGACGACTCTGGTGTATTCGGTGGTGTACGGGTACAGATTCTGGACGGCAATGGGGCTGAGAAGCGCGTGCTTCCCACTCGTGCTTCGTTGCCAGATAGTGTTGGTGGGCTGCAACGTGGCCTGCCATGTCGGAGTGTTGTTGCTTCACTTCTTCCGGGGAGGATGTAACGGAATCGGCTCCTGTATATTTAACTCCGTGCTGAATTTTGGTGTTCTATTGGTGTTTCTGAATTGTTACGTGAGATTAAAGGGCGGTGGCCGGAAAAGTGGGAAGGATAAGGGAGAGTCCACAGCTCATTCTTGTGGCCACCATCAAAGGTTGACTCCAAGTGTACGTAGCAGAAAAGGACAAGACTAATTAGCGGAGCTGAGCCCCGTGTATGGACATTTTTTCTAGATTGAGAAGTGACTCCGCTGAAGCTCCTATAACTCTGCAACCTTCTTGGCAAGTGTAAATCCAACATATAAAGACGTCAATGTCATGGTAGATTCTTTTACAAAAAAGGCTCTGGACGAAGTTATTGGATTACAATTTCTCAATCCAGAGTTACTAATGTCGTTTCCTAATTTTCTTATATTTAGGTTTTGCTTTTATTTCTGATGTATAAAAAAAAAAAAAGGAATATACACAACCCACACTTTAGATTTTTGGGATCTATTCACGATGACGTTATAGTTCGGGGATCATAAAGTTGCTATGTCCATTAGATATGTACATTGGACTAGAGTTATTAAACGCAGACCAGTCCGGATGAGTTGACTTAGAACTTGGTGAACCGTTCAACTTGGTCCGGCTGAGCCCCAACTAGGCTGAGTTAATTTTCCCTTAACGAGCGATTTGCATCGGAAAAAATGAAGAAGAGATGGAGAATAGAACAAGAGAGGGAGGAGAGGAGCAAATAATTGTGATGACTGAGATATGAGATCTGTCCAGATCTAAGAAGAGAGGGAGGAGAGGAGCAAATAATCGTGATGACTGAGATCTGAAATCTATGCAGAGAGGGAGGAGCGGAGCAAATAATCATGGCGGGGGTCAGTGACAGGCAACACTGACAGCGAGAGGCCGAGGCTTGGTGATGACGCACTCTTCATCGTCAAACGTGTGTTTCAAACTTTCAATTTTCAAAAGCAAGTGGCAAACTAGAAAAGAGAACAAGTTCTGCGCAAGAGGATGTGGATGAAGTTGAAAGGCCGTGACTTTGTGCCTTTGTGGTGTGTCTGCTTCAGCATGAAAAGTAGGGAATATGAGTATTAGTTAGGGTTAGGTTGAGGTATGTAAATCGGCTTACGCCCATGCTTTCTAACAAAATTGCTTTTAAGGCACTAAAGATTTTAAAAAATGAAGGAATGAGAGTATGTATTTTAAATATTTAAAAAAATCACGTAAGTATATGATTATTTAGTATCTATATGGTATAATGAGAATTTCTATTATTTTAAGCTTTTTTATTCCTCATAGGTCTGACTCTCAAATTGACTTCAGTCTCACCATTGACCGCCCTTGACCTATCGTTTCGACAGATTCAAACACCAGTTCAAGTTTAATAACCTTGTGTTGGACCCAATGTATTAAAAACCGGACCGAACCGGCTGGTTCAGACCAGAAACCGGTGAACCGATTGCCAGACCGGTCCGGTTGAGGTCAAAAAACCGGGGTCTAACTGACCCAGTCTGAACCGGTTCGACCCGGGGTGAACTGGGGTAACCCGGTCCGACCCGTGGTGAATCGATTTGCCCCTTTTATTAAATTTTTTTTAAATTTTTTATATCTCAAATGACGTCATTTTGTCTTTTTTTAAAATTATTTCTTTGAAATTTTTTGATTTGCAAGGAGTTTTAAAAGTATTGTGGAATTTTTTTGCTGTTTTGCATTGGTTGGAGTAAAATCCTTATGTACTTAATGATACTTTTGTGGGTATTAGGTTCACGAGGTTATATTTGACTATTAGTTGGAAAAAAAACTCTTATGTAGTTTTTTAAATGGTATACATGAACATTTAAATTATTATTATTTTTTTAATTAACCCCGGTTTGACTCTCGGTCTGACCCCCGGGTTGACCCCGGTCTGAATCACTGACCTTTGACCCAATGTCTCAACCGGTTCAATGTCCGGTCCAGTTTTCAGTACCTTGGTTGGACCATGTAAAGTGGGAACAAATGAATAATTTGTTTTTATGATTGGGGGATGCTTATGACAAGCAAATTCCTTTGGCATAAGAATAAGCATCATTCTTTTGGAGGTGATCTTATTTGAAACACTATAAGACACTACATGTGGACACATCTTTTAACAAATATTCAAATATTGGCTTACCATATTGTGAGGGACTAACCCTTTCCACTAGATTCATTTCTTGTTAGTAGTTTGGCTATTTTTTCATACACTAGCTGTGTGAGTTTTTGCATCCGAGGCGATGACAATTGGCATTTCACAATCTCCCAACAAACTACATTCTTAATATAAGATATAATTTGTAGTATATCTTATATTAATGATAGAATGTACTCCCTCTAGTCCTTATCATAAAGCACCGACTAATAAGTATTATTGGTCTTTTTTATAAGGCATTTGCTTGTTTCCAAAAATTACTAAATATTTTTCTCCATGCGTACCCATGTTTAATAAGGGTAGTAGGAGAGAGTAATAATTAAGATGATATTAGAGTTTAGTGTAATTAGTAAAAGTAATATTGGAAATTACTTCAATTTTAAAACAAATTTAATGTTTTTAACTATTTTTATTGGTTTGTGAGAATTGTTGTTAGTCTCTTATAATAAGAACAAGAGGGAGTAGTAATATACTTCCTCTAGTCCTTTTTATAAGAGCCTAAAATTTTAATTGTCTTGGACATTTTTATAATATCATACTTGGGGTTGTCTGAGAATTTAATGTATTTTACCATTTTTATCCCTATTTAATTTTTTTTGTCTTCTCTAATCTTTTTCTCATGCTACATTCTCTTTCATATTTTTTCTCATTAATTACTACTATATTTTTTACTTGCCCTAAGGGCATACTTGGAAGAAAGTTCATTCCTATATATGTTTTAATTTTAACTAATTTTAACTATTGTCTTAAATTTTGTAATTCGGTTTTCAAACTCTCGTAAAAAAGGATTAGAGTAAGTATTAAAATATGCTAATCAATCACCTCACACGGCCTCAAGGGCTCAAGGCCTTAATTGGTCCTCTCCACATTCATATCAATCTAGGTATCAACACAACTTGTCTTTCTTCTTCACTTGTTCCCTCCTATAACTTGTATATTCCCACATCAAAGAGAATTGATCACGTTTTTAAGTGCTGCCCTTTGTCTACATCAGTTTGGAAGAAGATTCTACCTGCAGATATGTGTATGGATTTCTTCATAATAGATATTGACACTTGGTTGGGTTTAATTCTTAATAACTCAAGCCTGGACGCATCTTGGAAGATCGATATTTGCATTACATGCTAGAAATTATGGGACGTGAGGAATCACAGAAATTTTAAACAGGAAACTTACATGGCTGATGGAGTTGTGGCACAGATAAAATCCATATATAGTTGTTCCTACTTTAAAGAGTTACTCTACGTTTAATTTCATTTTGTAAATTCAGTCTGATGTTAATCTCTGTACATGTATAGTTTCTCTTCATGAATGAAATTTCCCATTTTCTCGAAAAAAAGTATCCTCCTCCTTTACTTTACCCCACCCCCAAGTCACTAAAAATTCAACCGAGTCAGAATTAATTCCCACCCTATGATGATTTGGATTTCAAACATCAATCTCAATTACTGTATCTCACACCCAATTCGCTTTCTTGATTCATATATCCCAAAAAACCCCAAATATATTTAGTACTCATTTCGTCCCAAATGTATAATATATAATTTGTAGTACACATTGCATCCTGCATTGAGGACTAGAGGTAGCTAGTATATAAGTTATCTAGGATCTTATATATTTACACCTACTGAACTAATGGATTACTTTGTTTAATTTCATTAACAACTAAATATGTAATTCTTTAATTTTTTTTATATATCTTTAGAGGCATTTTTTTTGGTATCCTAGCACAAGGTCAGAAGATGTGACGGGCAATAATGTAAAAGAGAATATATATATATATATATATATAGTACTCATCCAGTTCTATATATATAGGGTTTAGTTTATAGTACAGATTACATTACAAACTACATCCTACAAAAGGTGGCTAGCATAAGTTATCTAGAATCTTATATCTTTTCACCTCTTTTCCAATTTCTCTAGTCAGATTTATAGCAATCCAATCACGCAGTGTAGCTGAAAATAAATTGATTAAAATATATACGAGGGATGTAAACATATTGCTTTATTGATTAGAGCTTATAATAAGAGACAAGAGGACGTTGGGGGAGGAAGAAATGAGGCCCAATTAACGAGTTCAGGGCCGTGTGAGGTGATTGGCTCGTTTGTTGGCAAACACACGGCTGCAAACATTGCATTATTGATTATGAAATCACTCTCAGTTGTATTTATAAGGCGGGGACTGGGGAGAGCTTATTTTTTGTTACTAAAATAAATCATCTTATTAAATTTCTTATATCAATATACAATTTTACCGATAATTAATATAATGAAGATTGTATATATTTAATGAGAGTACAGTTGAAAAATTATTAAATTTTAAAACCGTGTTAAATAAGACCCAAGGGTTAGATCTAAATAAAGGAGAAATTTTATATTTAGTACTTGATACAATGAATATCCAGTTTTCAATGAATTACTATCATTTATATCTTTAAAATATATCATCATTAAAGGCACAACCCATCATCTCTCTTTCCACTTCAACATCTTCTTCCAGACTCCAGACGGTATCTTTTATTCTCTGATTTCTACAAATCTTAATCCAAGCAAGATGTTGATTTCAAACCTTTCTTCTCTACTCCTTGGTTGGTTTTTTTTTTTTCATCTTGCAGTTATTCCTTCGAGTGGGCATGGATGGCAAGAAATAGAAAATAGAGACTGACAAGTGGATAAAAGATACAGTTTGAAGTCTGGACGAAGATGTTAAAAAAAAAGAGAGAAAGGGTGGATTACACCGGTAACGATGATATATTCAAAAGAAACAAATGACAATAATTCATTGAAAATTGGATATTCATTATATCAATTACTGGGTGTAAGTTTTCTCCCCCCCAAATAAATACCAGCATTGTCAGCTTGTATTTAAAAAAAAAATATTGTGAGCAAATCTGATGTTTTGGTACATTATGTAGAATGGAATGCCTTAGTCATCTCATCCGGTTAAGGATAGCATAAAGAAATAAGAATTGATTTCAATGGCAAATAACTTTAACCAAACCTATTCAAAAACATTCTAGGGATACCGTATGCAGAGAATCACATGGAAGGTGAAGGGAGGGGAAGTTAAGTGCTTGTTTTAGTTTCCAGTTACAAACAGGCTTACGCAATTAACTTCCATACAAAGTTATTCTTTACATTAATTTGATCGCCCAAAGGCAATTCCCACCATGGGAAAAAAGATTAAAATCGAAGGCCTTAAATTTGTAAGCTTTACAATATAAATTTTTTGCTATTGCCATATTTTTTTGGAAGTTACCACTTTTGTCCTTATCTTAGAAGAAATTTTTAGTCCTAAATATAAGTCCACTTGCATTAATGAATGCTTTTTAATTTTACCCTTATTTAATTCTTGTTAGAAAGAAAGAAAGAGGAGAGAGATGTGAGAATGGTTTATAAATGCAAAGGGGGAGGGAGGGAGAGATTTAATAAGGGTAAACTTAGAAAACTTTAAGCATATTTAATGACTTAACTAACCATTTTTGTATTTGGGAATTAGTTAAAATGGGCTTGCGTATGATAAGGATCAGAGTAGTACTGCCATATTTTAATTAAATTTAGTCACGTTATCATCTCAAATATACATTCTGAAAGCTACAATTATGTCATTTCAGAAATAATTTAGTTTTTTGGTAAATCTAAGGTCATTTGATTTCGAGGTGATATTTTTCTTTTTCAATTGTTAATAATGTCAACAATCTTCTTCCCTATCCACTCGCAATAAGCAATAGCCATAGCTTCCAGTGGATATGAATTTAACATATGTCTTTCACTTCAAAACATGATGTAATCATGTAATCCGATCCAAGTCCCTTTATTTTAAACGAAGCGTTCTTACCACCATAGTTTCAATAAAATAAAAATTAGTTAATATGAACAACTTCATTATAACTAATTCTATATTTGCGGTGTGTTTGTATTTGTATATAAATGCGTGGTTCTCAAATGAAGGTCGGTATCAGATTAGGATCAGCTTAATAATATACTGAAATCATTTCGCCATGAAAAGTATAGTGGGGAAGAAAGAAACAAACGTGTGGACTCCTGTAAATAATTTAAACTTACACAGCCATGGTTTAATTATTCGATGCTTTCCTGGATATTATATTATATCAATCAAACTCGTGATAAACGGGCATGGAGACAATGGTTTTTTATCATGTCTGTAAACCGTGTGGGTCAACATTTACATATATTCTTTTCCAATCTTTCAGTAATCGGTACTTGATTCACGAATATCATAAATGTAAATTATTTGTACTATTTATGAGTTACGAATAATAGTTTTGCTAAAAGAAAATGATTACGAATAATAGCAAAAACAAGCAAGGCTGTATTTTGTAGTTAGAAATGTAGTAAAAAGAAACAAAAAGAACATGCATTCTTGCAAGCGTTACTTTGAACTATCAGGTTTGTTTTAATTATGTTAAATGCCATTAACTTTGCTAAATATCCAGACTGAACTCATCTGAATTTGTTATCATAATAAAATATATTCTGGTTAAAAAATTGTGCGTAAGATAATATAGTTTGCATAAAAAAAATGACCTCAAATCCAAGTATTGGTGGCGTCTGACGGAGCCAGGAAAAGATCAACGAGCAAGAAAAGAAGTTGCGAGGAATTAGATGGTGAGCATTTACAATATAATGATTAATTAATTAATACTTATAGGAGGAGGAGTATTAAACTTACATGTGGAAGGAGGGGGAGAAATATTGAGTGTATCCGTTTATTTTTCTCTCTATTTCCTTTTTCATTTAATATGTTTCTTATTAGATTAAGTTTCAATAATTGAGATTTGATGTTATATAAAAAAATATTATTATAATATTAAGGGTTAAGGTGTAATCAACATCTTAAAGTATTTTTTTCATGTGTATTCAGTAGCCTAAAGTTGTTTGAGGTGTACACAACACCCTAAAGTATTTTTTTGGGGTGCATCCATCACCCTGAAATACTTTTTGTACAATTTTACACTTAACAAATTAAATAATTTAAGGTGTTGAATACACCTGAAAAAATGCTTCGAGATCTTGAATCTATCAAAAAAATAGTTTATGGTAATAGACACACTTAAAGAAATACTTTAGGATGTTTGTTGCACTATAAAATATTTTAGGACACTAGATGTATATGAAAAAAATACTTTAAGATGCTAAATATACCTTAAGGGTCTGTTTGGTGTGAGGGAATTGGAGGCACTACAAAAAAAACGGCTTTCAGCGGCGACATTTAAAGTCGCCGCTGAAAGCATAGCTTTCAGCGGCGACAATAGGGTCGCCGCCAAAAGTATTGACTTTAGGCGGCGACATATTTTGTCGCCGCTGAAAGTGGTACAATCAGCGGCGACAATATAATGTCGTCACTGATTGTAACACTTTCAGCGGCGACAATATAATGTCGTCGCTGATTGTAACACTTTCAGCGGCGACAAAATATGTCGCCGCCAAAAGTGTCTTTCAGCGGCGACTCTAGTGTCGCCGCTGAAAGTCGTAATATACTTTCAGCGGCGACTCTCACATGTCGCTGCCAAAAGTGTCTTTCAGCGGCGACTCTAGTGTCGCCGCTGAAAGTCGTAATATACTTTCAGCGACGACTCTCACATGTCACCGCCCAAAGTGTCTTTCAGCGGCGACTCTAGTGTCGCCGCTGAAAGTCGTATTATACTTTCAGCGGCGACTCTCACATGTCGCCGCCAAAAGTGTCTTTCAGCGGCGGCTCTAGTGTCGCCGTTGAAAGTCTTATTTGCAATTTTTCAAAATTTTAGCCTTTTTTTTTTAAACTTACGATATTTGTTCAATAAATATGTTTGTTCATGTAATTTCTTATGAAGAAAAATAAAGTAATTCATTTGATTATTGTAAGATAAAGATAATTTGAGAGAAAGTGTGTTGCGTATGAGATAGTAAGAGGGAGGGAGTGGGAAGAGAGTGGTATAATATGTATTTGAGAGAGATTATAATTATATTTGTAATGTGGTGTGTGTGTATTTTAGAGGGAGAGAGGGATAATACAATTAAGAGGAGTATACAATACAATGAACTATTTGAGATAATATAATTAAATTGATGTAAGTATATGTTACAACTCAAAAATTAAGGAGTCCTAAAAGCCTCCCTCCCTATTTTTGCTATAGACATGTTGACTTGAAAGGAGGAGGAAAATAGAAGAAAATTAAGTCCAGTGATGATGAGCAGAGGAGGAAGGAGAAAAATGGATGATGAAGATAATCGTCTTGCACACAAACGACATACATGGAGAGCAAATGAGAATGGCAAAATGACATGGGGTGTTCAATTTCTCAAAGTTCCTTGAAGCTTCCTTGGTTTCCATTCACGGCAGACATAAAAAGAAGAAACAGGGAGTGTCAAAATATCTAATTGAGGGCTGTTATTTTTTTTTCCCAAAAAAGATAAAAACTGTACTATTAAGGTTATTATTAATTTTTTTTTATTTATTATGTTTTATTTGATTAATCATTAGGAAAAATCCTATTAAAACACAATTGAATTACTTTTATTATAAAATAGGTCACTAAACTAAACAAATTATAGATAAAGTTATGTAGCACAGTTAGGGATTTTAAAATCTTATGAAATGTCCAAAATGCCCTTATGTAAATGGGAAGAAAATATAATTAATTTGAACTCAAAATTTGTGCGCATTTAAAATAATAATTTTTGTTAACATTTCACTTCCATTTTTAAACATAATTGATATTTTCACCAATTCTACAAATGACTCGGGCTATATAGCTATATGGTAACACTAGTGCAAAAAGCTAATTTAACTACATGATTTTGCATCAGTTACTTAAAGAACAGAAGTAATAATTCATGTGATATAATTTTACTTCAGTTTTACATGTGACTGATGCCGTAATGTACAATAAGACATCAGTTCCTTGAAGACAAGAAGTGATAATTCATGTGACACAAATTTAACTTCTATTTTAAGTGTAACTGACGTCATAAAGTATAATATGACATCAAATGTTTATTCAACTGATGTTGTAATTAAGATGCTATAACAATAATAATTATGGAATCAATTTAGTAAGCACTAGAAGCTATAATTAATATGGAGGCTTAGAATTTAATTGTGAAATAAATAAATTGAAATATAACATATAATAATTGTAATTAAATACTATAAATAAATTTATAAAAATAATTTCCCCAAAATATAATTATATTATAGTCGTACTATAAATGACTTTTTTTAAGTGGGTCATTTATAACTCAGGAACTGAACCTAGTTAATTATAAAAAAAATCGGATGATGGATTATTTATGAGTAGAACTTGACCTATAATTTATAATTTATTTATCCAGCTTACTTATAATATCGTGTCTTATCAAAACTTAAAGCCTTAATTATCACTCACATGGTTCTAAGAAAGTTTTAGAAATATGTTAATTTTATTTAGTAAAAAAAAGTTATTTTTTTTTAAAAAAAAGGGGGATATATGGCGTTAGAACACCTCCACCCGACGCTATTGACAAATCCACCGACGCCCTAATTCCATTCAAAGAAATATAGAATTGCTGCTTCTATGGTGTTAGTTTCCAATCCATTCGACGCCCTATTTCATTCAACAAAAAACCCTTTGCTAACTTCAAATTCGCAGCTTCTTAAATTCGCGCCCTAATCCCTTCATCGCTGTTGCATCGCGGCTTCCAGATTGTTGTGGGAGTCTTTAACGCGAACTCATTCAATCTGACGTGTGTCTTCTCTGAGCTCTCGTGGGTCTCAATTTTCCTCCAATTTGCAAGGTTGCAAGGGATTGGTGAGTATTTGTTCTGGTTTTCATTGCGTTTTGAATAGGGCTTTTGTGATGCTGTGTTGCATTATTTGGTTCTTATATTGATAAGATTTTTGTTTACAAGTACTTCACCTGTGTCACAACAAATAGGATCTTAAAATTACTCAGAGATTAGAAGAAAGTGTAAACTAAGTAGAAAAAGATGAGAAAACAGCTGGCAATAATGGGTAGTAAAGTTGACAATATGGTCCTTAAATTATGAAGATCATAATCTAGTTTCAATTTTAGAAGGCAGTAACTGAATGATTAGGATAGTTAATCTATTTGTATATGATAGGTTAATCTTTGATTGTATTGGAATTCTTGCCATGGATTAGGAAACCAAATCCAACAGAGCATTTCATATAGACGAAAGCCATTTTCTTTTGGCCAATGATATAGACAGATACCATTTAATTTCTTAGATTAACAGAACACTTCTGTCAAGAGTCATGGCATCACTAGACAAATCTGGCTCACTGTTCAACCAGAACCATGAAAAATTTCTAGAACAGGGCATCTGGTTTCAGCCAATTAACACCAAGTAAATTTAAAACGTAGCTTCAAAAGAATTTTCAACATTTTACCTGAAGCTTTGAAGCGTTGTACATGGGCATGGTGAAGGATATGTTGATTGGTCCTGCTTCCTTCATAATATTGCCTCTCAATACAAACAAGTTAAATTATTATATATTTTGTCAAACATAAAAAAAAAAGATAATATTTGATATCCTAATGTCGCCGCTGATACATGCTTCAACGGCGACAAAAAGTCGCCGCTGATAAATGATTCAGCGGCGACAAAAATGTCGCCGCTGATACATGTTTCAGCGGCGACAAAAATGTCGCCGCTGATTGTCTACTTTCAGCGGCGACTAAAAAATGTCGCCGCTAAAAACCTTTTAGCGGCGACTTTCAGACTTTCAGCAGCGACTTTTGTCGCCGCTGAAAGTCGAATTTTTTGTAGTGAGGGGAAGGGAGGGGAGGGAAAATTTTTATGAGTTGAATTTTAAAATATTGAAAAAGTGAGGTAATAAAATTTTAATAAAGAGAATATATAAAATAAAAGAGTAAGAAAAATTAATTAAAAATTTCTAACCCCACTTCTCTAATTTTTTTAAATTCAACTCAAAAAAATTTTCCTTCCACCCACTTTCCCTCCCCTTCCCTCAAACCAAACAAGTCTTAATTCTAATATTAAATATAATAAAAATCTATCATGATAAATAGAGTAAATTTCAATTATTAAAACTTAGTTGAATGCCCAAACAATAACTAAGTTGAAGATCTCGATTTGTTTTGGTAAGGCGCTCACTTTCTCTATATTTTTTACCGAAAGAAGGAATCAATCGTACTGATTGCGCAAACCCGGAATGAACAAGCAGTAAGAATGAGGTACGATCTATAATTAAAACTTAGTCGATGAATACAAAGAAAAAGGAGAGAGTTGAATAAAAACATTCGTTTCCCATGGAAAAGGAACGTCTACATTATCGCCCATTAAATATTTTACCACGTAATGAATTTCTTTATGTTCGTTTGCCGACATATTTATTATTTATTGCAAGGGAGAGGAACCTCCCCTTTGTTTTTTGTCTATTTCTGCTGCTTAGAACGGAACCTTCTGCACAACGTGTAAATTCGCCGACTAACAACCAAAAATCGTACTCCTCCCCCGAGTAATATATATATTCCTTCGGCTTGAGCAAGGGGAAAAAGGATCACTTCATATGAACGGCTAGTAATGGTTTACGACGTCGTCTCGCCTGCTGCAATCGGTAACACCTCCGCCGCCGCCGTCCACAACCTCGTCTTCTATCTATCGGAGCATCCGGCGGTCGTCAATTTCCGTTGGAGCCACACCCACTCATGGGGTTCAACGTGGCTATTCCTCTTCACCTCCATAGCCGCATATCTCCTCATCTCTCTCTTTCTCCATCTATTTCTGTCTCTCCTCCTCCGCCCGACCCGCACCGTTCCTCTCGGGCCCGTACTCGCCCTTCATAGCCTAACCATGTCCCTAATCTCCGTCACTATTTTCGCCGGAATACTACTCTCCGCGGCCGCCGAGATCAGAGACACGCGTTGGTTCTGGCGACGGTCGAAGACTCCATTCCAATGGCTGCTCTGTTTTCCACTGGGTACTAGACCCTCGGGTCGGGTCTTCTTCTGGTCTTACATTTACTACTTGTCTCGATTCTTACACATGTGGAGGACGATCCTCACGATTCTACGACGTCGTAAGCTGGTATTGTTCCAGCTGTTCAACCACTCAATCTCGACCTTCATGTCATTCTTGTGGCTGGAATTCTCGCAGTCGTTTCAGGTGGCGGCGATCCTGGCGACGACTCTGGTGTATTCGGTGGTGTACGGGTACAGATTCTGGACGGCGATGGGGCTGCGAAGCACGCGCTTCCCACTCGTGCTGCGTTGCCAGCTAGTGTTGGTGGGCTGCAACGTGGCCTGCCATGTCGGAGTGTTGTTGCTTCACTTCTTCCGGGGAGGATGTAACGGAATCGGCGCCTGTATTTTTAACTCCGTCCTGAATTTTGGTGTTCTATTGGTGTTTCTGAATTGTTACGTGAGATTAAAGGGCGGTGGCCGGAAAAGTGGGAAGGCCGAGGGGGAGTCCACGGCTCATTCTTGTGGCCACCATCAAACGTTGGCTCGCAGTGTACGTAGTGGCTGAAATGGATAAGACATGCATCAATTGATTTTGGGGTCGTATGGCGTAATGGCGATGATTTTTTTTTTTTTTTTGGAGGATCATAAAGTAGCTGTGTCCATTAGATATGTTCGTAGGACCATGTACACATTGTACAGTACGAATTAATGAATAGTTTGTTTTTATGACTCGGGGATGCTTACGACAAGTATACCTTTTTTGGTAAGGAAAGGACATCCCCTTGTCTAATTCGAGTCATTATCATATACTAAATGTTAGTGACTGTTTTAAAAGAAATTCACAAGTTTTGGGGGTATTGTGCCACTTCCATAAGAGCCAATGGTTGGTATAGCTTTTTTTTTTTTAAGGTGTAAATTTAATAATGAGATTTTGTTCAAAAGGCTCTGATGCAAATATATTTTGGAAGGGAGAAAAATAATAATGAATAATTAAAAATGGTGTAAATTTAACAAAACTATTAAATTTGACTAAACGACATTAAATTATGAAAGAAGAAAATCCCTAATGACGTTAGGTTAAATTTAACGATTATATTAAATTTGCACCATTTTTAATTGTTCGTTGTTGTTTTTGTCTCTTCCAAAACATATTTGTGCCAAACGAGTCTCGGATAAAATTTCATTATTAAATTTGTACCTTAACCCTTTTTTTTCATAAACTCATTGCGTGTGTTTTCACTTTGTGGCATCCACAAGGTAGTGACTAGTGACAATGGAATTTTATAGACTCTTATGGCTCGTCACGGAATCAAAGAGAATGTAATGAAATGCAATGTAATGACATGTAATGTAATATAATGATGATTATATAAATTTATTTGGTTCTTTATTAAGAAAAGATGATGCATAATACAAAAATATTTGGTTAGATTACTTCAAATACAAGAATAGATGAGAATAACATAACAAGAGACAAAATTGTTTCTATTTGGATATATATGTATAATGGATTAAAGTATGTATAATGGATTAAAGTATCTATATTCACCAAATATATATAATAACCCTGTCCACATATAAAAAATTAAATTAATTAATTGCATTTATTAAAACTACCTATATATAACAACCAGTGTAATGTACACATATCAAACCCCTCTACTTCTCTTTCTCTCCGGTCCAGATCCTTCTCTCCCTCTCCTTCCCTTCTCTTCTCATCTAGAACTTTCTTGGTAAGTTGTTTTTAGCACCACCAACAGAAAGGCGTTTGAACATATTTTTTTAACTTTTCTTTGTGGGTTATGTTCGGATAACTCGAATACACCTTTTTTTGAGTTAATTGTGGAATGCTAGCAATGAATTTTTCTATGTTGAATTCCACAGCAGCTCTCTCTGAAAGGTTTTGATGGAGACACGCAGTCAAGGCTCATGCATAAAGACGAGTTTGATTGTCGAAGCGGGAGTCAGTAACGTCGGGATGGTCGCTGCGTTCAATGCCCAAAACAAGATCATATCTTTATTCTTCGTTTCTTGCCCAAGAAAATATCATATATTAGCTTTTCCAACCCTCTAAAGGATTATCCGGTAGTAATTTTTAATGTTGATTATATCATTTGGTCCCTGTCGTCAATCAGAAGTTTAATATGCCATGTAGGTGATAGTGCCTATGATTTTTGAATTGGATTCTGTGAAAAGCATATTAGAACTTATTCAAATCTTATCTCAACTTGTAAAATCACATCAGAAGTGAAAATTAATGTGGTAAATTTTGAATTAGAATTTATGAAAATATTATCAAAATTTATTAAAACCTTATTTGAACTTGTGAAATCATTATCAGAAGTGAGAATCAATATCTTTCCATTTGTTGCAAGTGTTGATTTTTGAATTGAAATTTGTAAAAATCTTATCATAACTTATTAATCTTTCTCTAAACTTGTGAAATTTTTAATAGAAGTGAGAATCAATACCTTGCAATTTTAACAAATGGTAAATTTTAAATTGAAATTTGTAAAAATCTTATTTGAATTTATTAAAACCGTATATGAGCTTATAAAACTCTTATTATAAGTGAAAATCAATACTTTGTCATTGTAGCAAGTGGTGATTTTTGAATTTGAATTTATGAAAATCTTATCAAAACTTGTTAAAATCTTATTTGAATTTGTGAAATCCTTATGAGAAGTGGGGACCAATATTTTGCTATTATAGCAAATGGTGATTTTTGAATTGGAATTTGTGAAAACTTTATCAAAACTTATTAACATCTTATATGAACTTGTTAAAACCCTTATAAATAATGGGAGCACCGTTTTTAAACATAGAGGGACATTTTTGTCATTGCTATTTAATTTTAAAAATGACAACTCAGGCCCTCACACCTTTCTAGTATTATGAATATTCGGAACACCTTATTGTCTTTTAACATTTTTAAAGTTCGTTTTCAGGAATTTTCCCTTGTTTGATTGTTTTGGCTACGCAGGGTATCCACCGAAGCGAGCCCGATGACTAATCCCTCAGATATTGTTGGGCCCAAAATAGGGGCGGTCCTCCCAAACGGTTTTCTCCATACACGGCGCCCTAAGGATCGAACCCGAGACTAAAGAGCTTAAAGGAACGCAAGTCCTTTATCACTTACTCCAGACCGCATTGGTTTCCTTATTTAATTTCATTAACTAAAAAAAATGTTATTCTTCAAAATATTTTGATAGACAATAGGCCGCTAGGGGAGGAGAAAATGAGGCCCCATTAACGAGTTCAGGGCCGGGTGATGTTATTGCCTTGCTTGCTAGGAAACACAAGGCTGCAAACATTTCTAAAATAAATCATCTTATTAAATTTATTATATAAACATATAAATTTATCCATAATTAATATTATGTATACTGTGATTTTCTTAAAAGGTGTATGTATACTAAATAAAGGTAAAGTTAAAAAATTATTAAATTTAAAAACCGTGTTAGATAAGACCCAAGGATTATATCTAAATAAATACAGTGCCCGCATTGGGAGCTTGTATTTAGAAAAACACAAGGAGCAAATCTGATATATGTTGGTACACTATGTTCTATGTAGAATGGAATGCCGGGTTCAACTAATCAGGAATTTATTTAATGGCCAATAACTTTAACCAAACCTGCATGCAGAGAATCACATGGAACCTGAAAGAAAGAGGAAGTTAAGTGCTTGTTTTAGTTTCCAGTTACAAACAGGCTTACGCAACTTCCCAAACAAATTTATTCTCACATTAATCTGATCGCCCGAAAACCAACGAGGCTTCAAATGCCCACAAAGTTATTTATTGAGAATGGGGAGTAATGAGCCTAGCCTCACATGACATCTTCCTCCCTTTTTAGATATTAGTATTTGGTGCTTACCGGATTGATGTGTGTGTGGTTATGCGCGTCCTAAAGCGGTAGGGGTGTTTAAAACCCGGACAGGGATCTAGATCCCTCAATTCCAATTTTCAGTCCCGGATTTTGATTCGGATGTAAATTGCATCCTGATCTCGGTCTCCATTTGGTCCTAATCCCAAAATCCTGGGACCGGCACCTAGATCAATATGAGAAATCCCAGTTTTTTTAAAAAAAATAAATTTAAAATATATTATTATATTAGTTAAATTTTCTATAATATAGTGTTTAAAGTAACCATTTAATACCTAATAAGGCCATAATAATCACACAAATTGATCTTTAATTGAGAAATAACATTATTATTATTATTATTATTATTATTATTATCACCTTCATCATTTTTTTTATTATTTATTATTTTTATACATTATATAATTAGAATTAGTATCACAATATATACGGTTTAACTTTAACTAAAGATGTTATATACATTTTTTGAAATGATAACTTAATTTATAGGGAGGAAAATATAAAAATAAAAGAATACCTTAATTTATAAGATAAAAAATTTTAAAAAAAACCGGGACCAAGACTGGACCGAGATCACAAGGTGTGATCTCAGTCCCGGTCCTGGTCCAAATTTTCCATGTCCCGGTCCTAACCAGGACAGGAAATTTCAGGGATCAAAACGTTTGGGATCGGGCCGGGACAATCTAGACCGGGATACTTTAAACATCCTTAGCTAAAGGTGTGTGTGTGTGTTTATGTGTGCTTATCATTCGATCCTATTAAAAAAATTTGAGAATGGAGGCAAGAGAAACACCCTCTCGAGTCTCCAATCCCCTACTATAAATAAGACACCTCTCACCATGTCTCCTGAACAAGGGAGATGCATTCAAGGTAATTAAATTCGGATTGGTTAGTAAACCGGTTGGGGTATTGAGTCAAGGGTTAATAGGTCAGATCGGAGTCAAACCGGAGTTAAATCAGGACAAAACCAGTGAGAGGTTGAAGATTTTAGGTTTATTAATATGAAATTTTAAATAAAAAATTAAAAAAATCGTTTAAAAAATAAATAAAAATTCCAGACCAGGCCGGTCTACCTGCCGGCTGGCTGGTTTCCGGTTCGGTCTGGGTTCCATTACTATGGATGCAATTGAGATATTAAATTTGTTTTAATTTTTTTTAAAAAGCTTTACCCATATTTAAAACAATGAATTACATCTTGAAAAAAAAATAAACAATTGCATCAAACTCTGGACAAGGACAATTGTTTTTTGGGAAAATGTCAGCTAGGTCTCAAGGTACACAAATAATCTCAAAAAACTCCCTTTGAAAAGTTAAAGGTCAAAAAAGTCCCTAGGGACTTTTCTGACATGAATTCCTTATGAGCAATTACAAAAATAACCCCCACTCAAATAACAAAAGAAAACGCACAGAGGAGAGGAGGGAAGCACGTTTTTGTGATCAAGGCATTAAGGAAAAAGAGAAAAATACATGGACGAAGGGCGTAGGTGGTGCAACATTGAATGGATACAAAGTGGTGTTAATGTTGCTGGGAACATCGTCTTCATCATCGTCTAGGTACGGGTAGCAACGTACAAAAGCGAACTGGAAAATTTTGTTTTTTTCTGTGTGAAAGTTGGTTAGATTAAGATTGAGGGATTGGTGAAAGGTTGGATCTTGGGCTAAAAAATGAAGTGGTAGGTGGTACACAAGAAATGATAAGAATTTGGTAGACAAATGAGCTTGATCATTGAAGTTGGGGTTTCACCTTGGGTGGGTTGTGTTTATGTTAGAGTGCTCTATTTTTGTGGCATGGTAACAAAGGAGCTGCTGTGTTTAAAGTGAGAATGGTGAATGTAATTGGCATTCTTTGCTAGAAAAACGCTGAAATGAACACAAAAAATTGTTGTAAATTTGTGCATATAAAGTTGTAAATATTGCTGTGAAAGTTGTTAATACGTACCATAACTGTGCTCTATTTTTGGGGAAGCAAACAGAGGTTTGACCTTATTTTTAGTGTGTTTGGTGTTATTAGAAAAAGCACATGTGTAGGAATAAAAAGTGTAGTTAACGTGTTGTTAATATGTGCATATGAAGTTGTAAATATTGCTTTGAAAGTTGTTAATATGTACCGTAGTTGTGCTCTATTTTTGGGGAAGCAAACAAAGGTTTGACCTTGTTTTTAATGTGTTTGGTGTTATTAGAAAAAGCACATGTATAGGAATAAAACGTGTAGTTAACGTGTTGTTAATATGTGCATATGAATTTGTAAATATTGTTGTGAAAGTTGTAAATATTGCTGTGGAAGTTGTTAATACGTACCGTAGCTGTGCTCTATTTTTGGGGAAGCAAACAAAAGTTTGGCCTTGTTTTTAGTGTGTTTGGTGTTATTAGAAAAATCACATGTGTATGAATAAAACGTGTAGTTAACGTGTTATTAATATATGCATATGAAGTTGTAAATATTACTTTAAAAGTTGTTAATACAAGGTTTGTGTTGCAGATTATCATGAAAGATTAGAAGTTGTTCGGGGAAGAATCTATTTTGTTTCTTTCATGTGGGGGGAGTTTTTAAATGGTGGAGAAAATAAAATGCAATATATTGGTGGTTTAGTAAGAACAAGATGCGTAAAGGAAGGCACAACATATGCGTAAATATAGCATAACATATTGTCAACAATCACAGAAGTGCCACCAAAGTGTTGTGTATGTTGTAAACAATGAGAGAAGTGCCAAAAAAGTGGTGTATATGTTATAGCTTCTTGCACAAGCTATTACCCTGGTGCAACAGCTAGAAATAATTGTAAACATAGCTTAAAGACTTGTTAAAATGACTTCAAGTGTTGTAAACGTAGCAGAATATGTTGTAAACATTGCACAAGCATGCTTTTTTTCTTACATGTTGTAAACGTAACTTAATACGTTGTTAATATGACTTATGATGTTGTACATATAGCATAACATGTTGTAAACGATGAGAGAAGTGCCAAAAAAGTGGTGTGTATGTTGTAGCTTCTTGCACAAGCTACTGCTCTAGTGTCACTGGTGAAAATAGTTGTAAAATTAGCTTAAAGTCTTGTAAAAATAACTTAACGTGTTGTAAACGTAGCAGCATGTGTTGTAAACAGTGCACAAGCACGCATTCCTTTTACATGCTGTAAATATAACTGAATACATTGTTAATATGACTTATGATGTTGTAAATACAGCATATCACGTTGTGAACAATTACAGCATACCACGTTGTGTACATGTTGTAAAAGTAACTGAATATGTTGTAAACGCTATTTGAAATTTTGAGAGTTGGTGAGATAAGCATGCATCCAATGACCTTTGTGAAAACATAAAAACATCAAATAGTTGTTAAAATGACATCAACTGTTGTGAAAGCATGCATATCCACTAGTAAACCATAAAAAAAACCGATTTGGGGACCTTGTTGTCTAAATACGTTGGTCCTTTCTCCTGTCAAACAACCTGATTAAACCACCAAAAAACATGTTGTGAACATATACATAATGTGTTGTCAATGTACACAACAACTAGCCTATACTACAAAATAATTTCTCAAATGTTACATGTCTTTCTTCCTCTTCATTTGTTGGTTGCCAGTGAGAATGGACAGCATATCTCTATTTGCTTTCCCAAAAATAAAGCACAGGTTCTGTACGTATTAACAACTTCCATAGCAATATTTACAACTATATCTGCACAAATTTACAACACGTTAACAACACTTTTTTTTTTCATCATATCAACATTTTCTAATAACACAAACCACACTCATACCTCTGTTTGCTTCTTTAAAAACAGAGTATAGGGACAAATTTCGTATTAACAACTTCCACAACAATATTTATAACTACATATACACAAATTTACAACACGTTAACAACACTTTTTTTCATCATATCAGCATCTTCTAATAACACAAACCACACTCACATCTCTGTTTGCTTCCCCAAAAATAGAGCACAGGGACAAACTTCGTATTAACAACTTCCACAGCAATATTAACAACTACATATGTACAAATTTACAACACGTTAACAACACTTTTTTTCATCATATCAGCATCTTCTAATAACACAAACCACACTCACATCTCTATTTGCTACCCCAAAAACAGAGCACAGGGACAAACTTCGTATTAACAACTTTCACAACAATATTTACAACTACATATGCACAAATTTACAACACGTTAACAACACTTTTTTTTCATCATATCAGCATTTTCTAATAACACAAACCACACTCACACCTCTGTCTGCTTCCCCAAAAACAGAGCACAGGGACAAACTTCGTATTAACAACTTCCATAGCAATATTTACAACTGCATCTGCACAAATTTACAACACGTTAATTACACGTTTTTATTCCTGCACATGTGCTTTTTCTAATAACACCAAATACACTAAAAACAAGGTCAAACCTCTGTTTGCTTCCTCAAAAACAGAGCACAAGTTCGGTACGTATTAACAACTTCTACAGCAATATTTACAACTTCATATGCACAAATTTACAACAATTGTTTGTGTTCATTTCAGCGTTTTTCCAACAAAGAATACCAATTACATTCACCATTCTCACTTTAAATACATCAGCTCCTCTGTTACCATGTCATAAAAACATAGCACTCTAACATAAACACAACTCTCCCAAGGTGAAACCCTAACTTCAATGATCAAGCTCATTTGTCTACCAAATTCTTAGCATTTCTTGTCTACCACCTACCAATTACTCCATTTTTTAGCCCAAGATCCAACCTTTAACCAACCCCTCAATCTCAATCTAACTAATTTTCACACAGAAATAAAAAACTCCAGTTCGCTTCTGTACCTTACTACCCGTACATGGACGATGAAGAAGACGAGATTCCCAAGCACATTAACACCACTTTGTATCCCTTCAATGTTGCACCTCATACGCCCATCATCCGTGCATTTTTCTCCTTCTCCTTAATGGCTTGATCACAAAAACGTGCATCTGTCCTCCTCCTCTGTGTGTTTCTTTTGTTATTTCAGTGGGGGTTATTTTTGTAATTGGCCATTGGAAATTCATGTCAGAAAAGTCCCTACATTGACTTTTCAAAGGGAGTTTTTTAGCATTTTTTTTGTACCTTGGGACCTAGCTGACATTTTCCCTTGTTTTTTTAAATGTACTCCATCCAATCCATAAGAGCTAAACAGTTAGTTTACTTTGGTTTTAATATTATCATCTCAATCCACTTTATTTTTTAAATTTATAATTTTTGTCCTAAAGTATTCATATTGAGTGCACATATCAAGAGGGTTTTCATCAAATAATAGTTTCTATGCACATGATTAAATAGGGTGCTTTTAGGAAAACCATTTATTTATTACAAATTATTAACTTAACTAATTTGATTAACATATACTTCCGCAGTCCCTTATTATAAGCCTTAAATAATCGATATGCGTTAATCAAGAAAACAATTAAAATTAGTTAACGACAATAAATGTTTTAAAAAAAACCTAAAATGAAGTTTGTATTTTGAGACACACTTATTCACAAATTAAAACTTATAATAAAAGATAAAGGGAGTACAAATTAGTTATTCCGTTATTATATTAAAAATATGAGGTAGTGCTTAATATTGTACCTAGCGATTTAAAATAAGAAATACTCACTTTTGACAAGCACATGTATCTTATATTGGGGTAAAGTAAGGTTTTTATATTTGACAGGTGTGTTTGGGATGGCTTTTAGAGCTACCAAAAGCACGATTGAGGGGGTAAAAGTCAAATTGGATGCTTTCTTCTTTTTTTAAGTGTTTGGAATAGCTTTTCTTCAATTGGGCTTTTGGAAAAAAAAGCAACTTAAATCATAAGCCAAAATTTCTTGTTTTTGGCTTTTCCATCATGGAAAAAGAAAAATAGATTATCAAAGAAAGATGTTGTATCCCACTTTATTTTTTTTAATTGAAATGGTATTCTGATCCTTATTATTAATCCTTATAGATGAAATTTTTTGTCTTCAATATAAATTCACTTAAAAGTTAATAATTATTGTTTTCCATTCTTATCCTTACTTAATTCTCATTGGAAATAGAGAAAGATAAGAAAGATGTAAGAGAAGTTAAAATAAACTTATAATAAGGACTAGAGTGATAAAATTTTATGACAATACTCTAATTATTAGGTAATGAGAAATTTAATTGGTGAGAATTTGATAAATTTTTAAATAATACTGTAATGGTCGATTTGGTGAGGTGGAAAGTTGTGTTTATTCTGATTTGCCCTTCATGAACAATTCAAACCATGCCCTTGCTGGGCGGAAAGTTGTATATATTATTTAATAGTCTTTATTGGTCACTATTCATGAAATTTTCTTTCAGTTCATGATCAATTAGTTATGTAATATTATTTAATAAAATTTTTTTATTTGTGTGATTTTAAATTTATATACATTTTTATTCATTAGCTGTATTTAATTATGTATTTTAGCATTGCCAAATTTTTCAAATTAACCTTTTTCAATTTTTTTATTTTAATCTTAATTTTTCTCTTATAATATATATATATATATATATATTAGTTAATAAGATTTATGTCATTTTCACTTATTTTTCATCTAAGCTTGCTTATCAGAATAATTATCTAAAGAAGTTTCAATTTCAGAAAAATTACTTATACTACCGTTAATCCAAACATAAACTATATTACATAATTTAACTTTTACCCAATCTTAAATTTACAAATGCCAGATTAAAAAAAACACTTTTGACTCTGTTATTCCAAATACACTCTTTATTAGGGGGACATAATAAGATTTATTGTGTGTTTGAATTATCTTTTGAAAATAATTTTTACGATTTCTGAGATAAATGTGTGAGAGAAATTTTATCTCAAATCACGTAAACCTAAATTTTGAAGAAACCCAAACACTCTATAAATATCAATTTAGATTTACCGTCGGTTATTTTTCCAACCTAATTTAATGGCACGATATAAAGGAGGAATGGCCAAACAGGGATGGGGCAGGCGGGGCAGAGATTGAGGAGAAAGGGCGTGTGGGGACAGGGTTTGGGGGAGTAGTGAGGTCCAGCTTGGGTCGTTTTTAGCGTACTCCTTCATTCACATTATTGTGGCACACACGTGCTTGGCGCGTGCGGTGGATTGAAATCCGCGAGGGAGGCATATCTTATAAAAGATGCTGACCTGTCCCAGAAACAACCTTCCCCGCATCCTCCCTCCCTCCCTCCCAAGTCCCAACTGACTTTTTTTTTTTTTTTTTTTTGGCCAATAAGTCCCAACTGACTTTAACCCATCTTTTACAATTTCTCTTTATTAGTCGTAATCTCCCCTGCTACTTCATAAATTTTAAATTTATAAACGGCTGCATTCAACATTTAATAGAGAATGTTTGGATTACCTTTAAAAACAGCTTCGGAAGAAAAGGTGAAAAAAATGATTTTAAAAAATAAATTCTGGATAATATAGATTCCGTGGAAAAAAAGTGATTATACTAAAACAATAGTATTTGAATATTTTTTTTTGCCAATAGTATTTGAATATTGTTATTAGAAGGGAAAAAAAACTTAAATTTCATTTGAACTTTAAAATTTTAAATTGGTTTTATTGATAATAAGAGTAATGGGATTGACAACTCAAATTTTTAAGAAATCATTTATTTAGGATTTTGAAATTTAAGTGGTATTTATTTATCTTTTTCCCTTATTAAAATCACCTTTTCATATTAAAATTACCAAAAAAGTATTAACTTTTATGATAGTTGTATATAAGGATAGGATTTTATTTTAAATATTTTTAACATTGACTCGCTTTACATTAAATCTTTTACAGTCTCTCTTTATTAGTCGTAGCCTCCCCCTGCTGCTCCCTCCACCCTCCACTGCTACTTCATCGGTGTCAACAAGTTTTAGTGTATGTTTGGAAATATTTATGTTTGGAATATAAATGCTTATTACATAAATCGATATAAAACTCCTCTCATATACTTACCTCATATACTGTGAATCACGATTTATAAACATTTATTACCTAAAAATAAACTATTCCAAACGAATACTTAGATCAATGAATGAGTGCATCCTAAAATATGTGTTTCATTTAAATTTGTTAAAGGGTTTATTGTGTTTTTCCTAATTTTACTTTTTAACTATATTTATTGTATTTATTGTCTTTCTCACTTATGTTCTTTACAAATAAGAGCAAAGTTGAAACAATATATATTTATTATTTTTAATTAATTTTAATTTTTTATTTTACAGACACAAATAAGTTATTTAAACCTTATAATTAGATACAAGGGAGTAATACTTAATGAGAGAAAAATGGTTGACATTTAATGTATCTACTATTAGATTAAGTTTTAATAGTTGAGATATATTTTATTTACTATACTATTATAGTAAATAGATATGATAAATAGAATATATCTCAATCATTAAAATGTGATGTAATGGTGAACACATTAAATAAAAAAAAAGTAGAAGAAAGATATCAATTCCTCCCTAATTCTTTTCACTCTCTATTTCTCGCATCTCGTTTCTTCATTTTTGTTCTTTTTCACATTTTACCCTAATCCCTTTCTCCCAATTTTCCACAATGATTCCATTTTTCTTCTCATTTTACCCTTACCCATACCTAACCCCCTCCAGTTTCACCAGCACAAGTTGAAGAATCCTGACTTTCTCGGATATTGCTCGTCATTTACTTGTGTTTCCAAAATGTCTTCATTAAATAATACATCACCACCCGCAAATACAGATTCTATCTTAATTAACCAGCTCTTCCACGCTAAACGCGTCACAAGCAAACTCATAACGTAATTTGATATGTCCAATAATTATGGACGCTTTAGCCCAAAAAATAATAATTATGGACGCGCCAGCGTGTGTATCTATAAGCATGTTTGTTCTAACTTATAAAAACTTATAAGTTGCTTTTTACGTAAATCGAGACACAACTCCTCTCACATACTTACTTCGTATACCGTAAATCACTATTAAAAAGCAACTTATAAGCAATCGAATCGCTCAACCAAACATACCCTATATATTGAGTGAGTGTTTGGATGGTCGAAAATATTGTTTATAAGCTATTTTTCATGTAAATCGAGACAGAACTCGTCTTACATACTTATCTCGTATACCGTAAATTATGATTAAAAAACTGCTTTTAAGTATTCTTATCGTTGTTCCAAACACATACTTAATATACACTGATAACATATGCGGCGGTGGGGTACCTTGGAAGTTCAAATAACTTTCCTCTGTGCCTATGTACTTGACCCGAAAATCGTATTTTTAATATTTAATTACGTTTGAATTTAATGACCATTTGCTAATTGATCTCTTTCTACCATATATGTATTATATTTTCCCTTTCTTTTTTTAAGCCTAAAACGCATTAATTTTATATTTAAAAACGTGGAACTCACATTACATGTTCCTAATTTTCTATGACATGACAAATATAAATTGCATATGACTTGGAAACACTTAGCAAGTTGCCGCGTCAACAATTCCTTCATATATTCAGAACACTCTGCTTTTGTTGCTACATGAAGCCGCTCCTACATTAGTCAACGCATTCTAAGGATTTTTCCTCTGTTTTTGTAATGATACCCTTCCCGTGAAACTCTCTAAAGCTAGGTACAATATTTTTCATTTTTTTTTTTTTTGTTCAATCATAAGAGGTGGTCAATATATAAAAATCAGTATCGGTGAACATGCTCTACAAATGGAATCCATGGTTGTTGTGAGAATTGACGGAAGAAGCCAACTCGGAAGCCGAATGTGACGGCGAAGAGTGGGAAAAAGCAGCCCTGAGCTGATTATACCTGGCAAGGTCAAACTGGTGATGTTGCATAAGGCGTTTCTGCTTGGAACTGAAACGGCTTTGGTAGAAACCTTCAAAAGAAGGTTCTTTGGAGGTTCTGACGAAGAAGGCGTAGCAAGCCATGAAGTAAATGGACGTAACATAGAAGCAAATTGGCTCCATTACATCCCAAGAAAGCTCCCAAAAAGTGAGCCTCATGAACAGAGCCGTTTGCAAAACCAGATAACCTAGCCCTCCCCATAGCTCACGTCGAACCAAGGTGTCAGCTTTTGTGTCTATGGATGCCTTCTCTTTCTCCAGTTCTTCAAGCTCCTTTCTCGCAGCCTCTGGTTCATAGGACTTCCATGTTGTGTGTGGAAGCAGACGTTGAATGGCTTTTGTTACCTGCATCACAAATAATATATTGTTTGGGTAAAATATGGCTCCATCTACGTACATTCGGTTTCTCCCATTTGGGCCACTGACTTTGCTCTAACAATACACTTCTAAGACCAAGAGACGGAAATGAAAACTGAAAAAGACTCTTATCAACCCTTCACAAACTTTAGGCTGGAAAAATAAGGCCGAGAGGACAAGGACAAAATAGGAAAAGAAACCAGTGTCATTTTTCGGGGAAGGCCTGGATTTTTCTAGACACGTTATAGGTTAGGTGATGAAAAAGAAAATGATAACCAACAAGTGTGAACAAAAGTGGAAAACTAAAACTCGCAAACTACTTGAAATAAAATGCAGAAATGTTCGTATTTGACAGGGTGTAAATAGGACAACGTCCAAAGGGTTAGTGACAGAAACAGGAAGCCATGTTTTATAGATCCTGGACGTTACGTCAGGGATGAGGAATCCAAATTTCCCATTACCAATGACCCGCTTGCCCGTCACCAAATTAATTTTTTAGCTTCCCATCATTTAAAAAAAAACAACAAAACAAAAACACAAAACGAAGAAACGCCAGAGCAACTTGAATGACCATTTAACATGTTTAACCTCAATTTCAGTCTAAATTTAAAGATTCCTTGTTCTTGCCAGAAATTAAAAGGGCAGGTAGGGGTGCATATTTGAATGGTTTTTTTTTTTTTGGGTAAATATTTGAATTGAATGGTTTTTCCCCAATACACCAAAGATCTTGTGTGGAAAACAGAGAAAGAAAGAGGTGAGGTGAGATCAAAAATAAATTTCATGGAATATCACCTCTTTCTCTCCTGCACGAAACCACAAGATCGTGTAAGGAGAACTCTTTATCCCAATTTACAAATCCATTCTAGTTACGTCTTTTTCATTTAGGCAAAAAAAAAAAAAAAAATCCTTCGTACTTCAGGTTAATCTATAGTCGATAATGGCCCCTCCTCTGTAATGGCCCCATTTTCTAAGGCCACAATCCCATCAATTCATCATCAAGAAAAATTAAGTAAAGAGATGAAGTAAATTCTCGGTGATGCCATCCCTTCCCAAAGTCTATTTTATTTTCTTCAGGTTTTTTCTAATGAATTAACCTTAATGTAGTCAACTATGGACCCTCCCACATAATATCTCTAATACTATTTTTAGAAAAAAAAATCTCATTAGTTAGCTGGTTAATTCTTAAAAAAATCTCATTAGTGAGGGAATTTTTGTGAGAATAAGGGCTTTCATCGGTCCTTGGGGAAGCCCTAATTTACCATCTGAAACGTGGAATCCTTTACACGTTTTAGAACTGGCGAAACAACAAAGTTTCAATTTCCTGCCGAAAAAAACAAAAGTCACCGGAAAAGCTCATCAGTTTTCGGTAGTCTCCAAAATGAATTGGGTGAATAATAAAATGGAAAGTATGTGAAGCATATCTGTGATCTCCACCATGACCCTCTGAAAAAACCCACAAAACTAACCCAACAGAACAAGGAACAAAAACAATATGGAACAACTGAATATAACTCTCCAAGAAAAATAATAAAAAGACAAAAGGGTGAATATATAACTCTCCAAGAAAAATAATGAAAAGACAAAAGGGAATAGGTATTCACCTCTTCTGGCCTCACAAACACGACATCTCCCAAAACAATTACAGCAGCAGAATCATCAAGCATTTTAGCCGTTCGTTTGGCTTGATCTTCATCGGAACAATATTCGGCGCAGATCTGAAGAAACTCAGAGTACGGTATGCAGCTCTCCCGGATCTCTCGCAGCTTCGATTTCACCGACTCCAGCTGCGCGGCCTTCAGCAGTTTCTTCGCATCTCCAACCGTCATATTCGAATTTTCCGGCGGAGGAACCAGCCCGTCCAATCGTATGCGATTTCCGGCAATGCTAATAGCCTTGAGCTGATCGACGACGCCATCTCCCAGCAATGGCGATCGGAGCTCCGGCAGAAACATCGACCGCTTGTGCAAGAAACGACGGAAGATGCCTTTGTCTCCCGGATCTGGAGCAATGTCAGGCTTACTAGGGCTCGTAGGTATTCGAGGATGAACAGAGGAAGAAGACAACCGGCCATTGGCAGGATTTTGCGAAGAGGATTTGGTAAATTTGAGTAAACATTGAGCAAGGGATCTCCTAAACGCCATTGATTTACAGAAGAGAAAGAAAACGAGATTTATGGAGTTAGAGGGTCGTCGAACGGAGTTTGAATTGGTTGAAGATAAGGATGGGACTGGGAGTCATCTTTTATAGGTGCCCCATAACGCGGGAGTTTTTTTTTTTTTTTTTGGCCCCTGTAGAGAAGATGGTAGATGGGACGAAGACCGCATGAGAAACTGAGGCGATAAATTGAGTGTGAAACGCAAAATTCTCGGGATAGGGACGCGAGAATTTAAGCAGGCATACAGGTGTCTTGCAAATTGAGAGGAAGCAGAAATTAGTTGGGAATTGGGATTAAGTATGTATTTGGATTAGTTTTTTTTAATAGTTTTTACGATTTACGAGGTAAGTGTGTGAGAGGAGTTTTGTCTCGGGTTGTTCAAACCATGGTTTTGGTGCTTGTCAAACACACACAATTAATTGACAAAAGATAATTGTGTACGTTCTTTTACCCTCAAAATCATAGTTTCAGAAACATTTTTTTGTAAATCTAGATAAAACTCCTCTCACATATTTACCTCATAAACTGTAAAAGCTATTCTCCAAAAGCTAATCAAAACACACACAAAGTAAAATGTAGCTGGCTGTTTAGATTTAAATCTTATTAACTATTGTTGTAAGGAACAAAATTTTGGGATCAAAAGTTGCTTGGTATGTCTCTAATTTTAAATATAAGAACTAGGTAATATATTTAAAATCAAAAGAATATTAAAAAAAAGTACGTAATTCATAATTAATAAGATTGGTTACCTACGTAAATATGAAGATCTTATTTATAAATAACGATAATAATATAATAAATAATCAAATTATGGGAGTTAAATATTGGCCTTCAATTAATATACTCTCTCCGATCTTTTTTATAAGTAATTTTTTTATTAAGTGAACTTGCGGTTAAGATTAGTTAAAAATATCATATTTCTTTTAAATATGCCCATATTTATAAAAAGAGTATAGAGGAGAGAATCAGTAAAAAAGATATGAGAGAGGATGGGCATAAAGTATGAGAGAGAATGGGTAATAAATAATTAAATGAAAGAGAATTAGTGATAAGTGGAGGATAATTAATACAATGATATGTGTTTAATAGAGGTAGAAAAGAAAAAAATAGTTTAAATTTTGAGACACAATGAAAAAATTGCTTATATTAAGGATCAGCTCCAAAAGAAAAAAGTTGCTTATAAAAAAGATTGAATGGAGTGTTTGAAAGTTGAAACACTTAAGGAATCTGAACCAAGACTCATTTGAATTGTTTTATTAGGGTCTCTATATAAATAATAAAAAGGGAAAATTCCTGAAAAATATCTCCAAAATGGGAAAAAGTAGAAAGATGATCCGAATTTGCATAATCCCGCAAAAATGCTAGTACCTGAATTAGAATTTACCAAATTTATAAGAGATGACTAATTTGGTCTTACCATTTTTTTTATTAAAAAAATAATTACTGCCTGGAGCTCCGATAGGAATATTCCCTCACCCTTGGGAACATTCCCTTTTGGAATTTTTTTTTCTCAAAATGGTTGGGGTGGGGTTCAAACCCCCACCACTTTGGTGGCACAAAAATTATCTTACTATTGAATTATCAAAGCTCTTTAACATAGATAAGGCAAAAAAAAAATATATAGATTAACCTTAGATCTTTAACCAAGTCCACGAACAAATTCAGATAAGGAATTGATAAACTGAAATAAGAAATTCACAAGTTTAGATAAAGAATTCGCAACTTTCGTTTTTTAAGTAAAAAATTCACTTACTCTCTCAAACTATTCATAAGTTTGAATAAAGAATTCCTAAGCTCAGATAAGGAATTGGTAAGTTGAGATAAGGATTCACATATTCAGACCAGGAATTCGCAACTTTCGTTTAAGTAAAAATTTCACTTACTCTCTCAGCTCATTCCTAAGTTTAGATAAGAAATTCTCAATCTCAGATAAAGAATTGACAAGTTGAGATACGGAACTTGTGAATTCCTTATCTAACCTTGTAAATGACATAAGAGCTTAAGTGAAATTTTTACTTAAATGAAAGTTGCAAATTCCTAATCTGAACATGTGAATTCCTTATCTCAACTTGTCAATTTCTTATCTGAATTTGAGAATTCTTTATCTAAACTTGTGAATGGCCTAAGAGCGTAAGTGAAATTTTTACTTAAACGAAAGTTGAGAATTTTTGATCTTAACATGTCAATTCTTTATCTAAATTTGAGAATTCATTATCTAAACTTGTAAATCAGATGAGAGAGTAAGTGAAATTTTTATTTAAAGGAAAGTTGTGAATTCCTAATCTGAATATAGGAATTCCTTATCTCAATTTGTCAATTCATTATCTAAGATTGAGAATTCCTTATCTAAATTTCTGAATGGTATGAGAGAATAAGTGGATTTTTTACTTAAAAAACAGCGGGAGGGCCATCGGCACCGGCCGGCCGGCAAACGGTTGGGGGTATTTATTTTTTTAACGAAAAAAATGTAAGGGTAGTATTGTCTTTTCTCTTTAATTTTAGTAAAGATAGTTCAAGTATTAGCACCTTTGACCGATTATGGAAATTCGAATAATCTTTATATCTTTTCACTGTTTTAAAATTTTTTTTAGGGATTTTCCCTAATAAAAATTGCATTTTAGATTAGGACATCTTTTATCGCATTTTATTGCAAACATTTTTTATTGTCTTCTTTAGTTTTCTATTGTTTGTGCTTATAGCTTCTTTTACTAATCCCTTCAAGGCGATGGCAAGACAATAATTATCACCCTTTTTTTTTATAAAAGACAAAGTGATATTAAAACAAACAAAGTTTACAAGTTATATATTGTAGTAGAACTTAAATAAGTACACACGAAATTATGAAATACAAATATAGTAATAACCCTAATGTCAATAGTTGAGAAATCAAAATGTAGAGCCAAAATCTCCTATCAGGTGATGCCGAGCACTAATGAGAAGCGAGGAGGGTTGTGAAGGAAACATTTCTTAATTCTCACATTCGTTAACAGTAGTAACAATAGCAAGAAAATGCATACTATTATTCATGTCTCCAAGACAATATTATCAATACAACACAAACTAAATGATCCTAAAATTATGTGTCCCTTTCATCTTTGATCCCTTTGTTTTGTTTCTCAATATAAATTCTACCCACGTATTAGAAGAAATTAACGGCTTCGTTAGTATAACAAATACAGAAATCCTTAAGCTTAACCTTATGATAGTATTGAAAGGAGGATTTGAATATAATATTGGAATGACACGTATTCATGTGGTTGGTCTCACGGACATGACAATATTGAGAGTGGAAATTCACAATGATACTCCGGTCCTAATTATAAGGTAAAGTTGATTTTTTTGGAGAAATTAAGAAAGTCAATTAAATTATTTTAGAGTGTTTATAATTTTAGTATCCTTAGATTATACATTAGTTTATTAGTCAAATTAATTAATTTAGAGAAAAAAATATAAATATAAATACTCTAAAATAATTTAATTGGCTTCCTTAATTTCTCCAAAAAAGTCAACTTTATCTTATAATTAGGATAGAGGGAGTATTAGATTATGATATTTGGATTTAGCTGATTAATTTTGATTGTAATTTTACTTTTGGGTGGAAGCACACTTTGTTTATAGTGATAGAAGGTTAGAAAGAACAACAGAGAATGGGGGGGGTCCCATCAGGGTGTTTTTAGTTTGAAAATTTTTAAAAAAAACCTAAAAAATTTTAAAAATATCAAATTAGTTATTTTTCAAAAATTTCTAATTCAGTGTAGTTAATAACTAAACTATGGTAGAAAATAAAAGTGATTTGGGGGTTTGATACGAGTATTTTAAAGGGATTTTTCGGAATATTCTCTGTTAGTTTTATAGATTTGGTTTTTCTTCAAGAAACTAGGAGGTTCTACTCATCCTCCGTCCCACTTATCTCTGGCGATATATCGTGAGGCGCGATAAACTGAAGAGAAGGGTGGGGGGATGGAGAGCGAAACGAAGGGTGGCCGTACACGTGGTTGGATGAAGATAAAAGACAAGGTCCATTGTGAGCTTGTGAATTAAAAATAATAAATATACAAAAAATGAGATAGGGTCGGACTGGGGGAGGAGGATTAAGCAATGTATAGTTGAGGCTGACTTTGCCTTTTGAGCCTCGCTGTGCCTCCCCTGTGGGGTTACCATTCCAATTATTTTTTTTCAATCATAATTCATTAAAATAAACATATCATACATTTAAAAAATGATTAAATTATTGAATATATATAAATATAAGTCACATAGTCATACTGTTTTATGTATAATTGTTTCTTCTTTTGGCCAGCCATGTATAATTGTTTCTTCAAATCTATCAAAGTATTAAATGAACGATTAGCAATGTTCACAAATTTATACTCTATAATGAGAGAAATATTTACATACTTCAGGAGCGTTATTTTATTTGTACTATGACTAATTAAAATATAATAAATCATTTCATTTTAATCCCACATGGTTAATGAGTCATCTAGATAAATTCAAATTTTATGACTTTAAAAAACATAAACCTCATAATTTAGAAAAACAAGAATCTCAATTTCCTCCCTTGAGTTGTTATTTTTTAAAATCATAAAATTTGAATTTCTCCAGATAATTCATCAACTATGTGTGATTAAAATAAGATGAGTTGTTATATTTTAATTAGTCAAAATATAGATGAAATGACGCTCTTAAAGTATATAAGTGTTCCTTAATGGACGGGGAAGTCACCTAATTAGTCGGCAACATAACAAGTGAATTGTAACCAATGAAGAGCTTCACAAATGAAATGTTATATGTGCGTGTCTTTTTTTAATTTTTTGGCTAGATATATGCATATCATTTAAAATCTAGAGAATTCTATTGACATAATTTAATATGGAATGGAATTTTCTACACGAAAAAAATGAAGTTTATGGAAATAATGTTATTGTTAAGCTGCACCCATTTTTTCTTGCTTATGATTTCCTTTTCCTTTGTAAGTAATTTTAAGGGTTTGTTTGGTAGGATGAGAGGGGAGGAATGCAAGAGGGGTGGAAAATTTTTTAAGTTAGATTTTTAAAAAAATTAAAAAAATGAGGTTAAAAGTTTTTAATTAGATTTTGTTACTTTTTTATCATATATCTATTTCTTATTAAAATTTTATAACCCCACTTTTATAATTTTTTACGATTCAGCTTATAAAAATTTTACCTCTTATTTCTTTCCTTCTAAATCCCTCATACAAAATAAACCCTAATAGATAAATATTTTCTTTTTGGAAGTGTCTGATAATATCAAACGGATGGGTGGAACGTATATTAGCACTAAGCAATTTTTCAAACAAATATGCGTAATTTTGGTGAATTAATGGATGCATACGCAGGAGGGGTTGCTTGCGTGCAGTTATTACGTGATAGTTAGGAGAAAAACACGTCCAAGTGATGTGTTGAAATTGAAAATTCAACGGACAGAATTATCTAATTTCATGGGGGTATTAGTGGGTAAGCAGGAGCAGCTGCTATTTTTAATTCAATAAAGATTGCGTCTGACGCAAACGTGTCGCCACATCTGCCTCTGCTCCTATACCTATCATCTATGAGTACTGTGTAACGGCAATTTTTTCTTGATCCTTTAAACAGTAAAAAAATATGAACAAAATACCATACGATAAAAAAATATTATTACCTCTTATCCCAATTATAAAATAAAATTGATTTTTTAGAGGAATTAATGAAATTAAATAAATTACTTAATTATATCATATATTATAAATTCTTAGATTATATATTAATTTATTAGTTAAAATAATTAGTTTGAAGAAAAAAAATATAAATATAAATACTCTAAAGTAATTTAATTAACTCTCTTAATTTCTCCAAACAGTCAACTTTATCTTATAATTAAGATTGGATGGAGTAGAAAAATACATTTAAATGCCACTTAAATTTTAAAATCCCAAATTAATTTTGTTGACAATAAAAATAATAGGATTGATAAAAAAAAAATAATTGACAACTCATATTTTTAAAAAATCATTAATTTAGGATTTTCAAGTGTAGGTGGTAATTATTTATCTTTTTTTTAAAATATTTTTTCGTTTGTCAAAAAAAAAATATATCCCCAAACGCTACTTTCAAACTCGTTCACTCAAAGATGAAGCTTTAAATAACAAAAAAGTGGTTCAAGTCCTTATTATGTAGATTGAGATAAAACCCTTCTCACATATTTACCTCGTATACCGTGAATCACGATTTATAAGCACTTATTACCCAAAAATAAGCTATCCCAAACGAGCACGAAGTTTAAATATTTATTCTGATTAATTTTTAGAGAATAATTTTTACAATCTATAAGATAAATATACAAGAGAAGTTTTATCTCAATTTATTAAAAAAAAAAAAACTTGTAGAACCATGATTTCAGGTATTACCGTAGCCCCTAGCACTCCATCCACTGTGCATCTCCGGATGTCTTTTCTTTCTCTTTCTTCTTAATTTAGTGAAAATTACACATACATACCTCCTCTCGTAACAACAACGCAAGCCACATGGACCCATTCATCCTTTTAGTTTTGGAGAGAATTACAACTTATAACCCCACTCTTTCCCCTCCACTTCTTCCTTCTGCCTTTATTTTATATTTTCAACCAAATAAAAAGAATATAAGTAAATTGTTTTTGCTACAAAACGTAAAGAGTGAGTAAATTTTGTGGTGAGAGAATTTTTTTTATCCTAATAATTAAACATGAGGGATTTTGGATATATCATATCATATCTATAAAAATTTTATATTTCCCCAAATTTAATTATTAGGAAAAAAAATGCTAGGCTACAGTATATGCTGGTCTTTTTAAGTTTATGTCAAATTCCATATTAATTTTTAAATTTAAAAAGTGTACTTTTTAAGCTTTTAATCTCTTTTAAACTTAAATATTAAGCTAGAACTTGATGTGAACTTAAAAGACCAACCTATACTTTAGCTTAATATGTTTTCTTCTAATAATTGAATTTCGGAAAATTTATAAATAAATTAAATAAATATAAAGTTTCTATAGATATGATATAATATATCCAAAATCCCTCATGTCTAATTATTAGGATATGAAATACTCTTTCTACAAAATTTACTCATTCTTTGCATTTTGTGGGAAAAAAATTACTTATATGCTTTTTATTTGGATGAAAATATAAAATAAAGGGAGAAAGGAAGAAGCGGATGGGGAAAGAGTGGGGTCACCGGTTGTAATTGTTTCTAAAATCTAAAACAAGGAATGGGTCCGTCTGGTGTTTATGTGTAAATTTTACTAAAAGATAAGAAGAAAAAGAAGAGACATTCAGAGATGTACCACTAGATACACTGTATACGGAGAGATAAAGTTCATGTAGGTGTGAAGTTTGAGTGTAGCGTTTGAATAAATATTTTTCATCTAACATTAACATTTTGGTAATATATTTTACTGTTAAACTATCGAGCTAAAAGTAAGGTATTAAAATTCGGATTGGATATTGAGTTAAGGGTCAGTAGATTAGACTGGGGCTAAGCTAGAGTTAAACTGATGAGAAATTGAAGATTTTAGGCTTATAGTATAAAATTCTAAAAAAAAAAAAAATTAATTTTTTTTTAAAATTGGAACTCAGACCGGACCTGTCTACCGGCCGATTCGCCGGTTTCTGGATCAGACCAACCGGTTCGGTCTGGGTTCCACAACCCTGATTAAAAGTGCCATATTGTAATTGCTTCCTTACTCCTTCCCTGTTATGCGTTAAAAAATTAAAACTACAATTAATATTAATTAATTGCGATTTCATACTTGACCCACTGAACCACTGAACTTCTTGGTTAATAATAATTAATAAGAATTAAACATGCTATTCAATGATAGTAAATAATACTCCCTCCTTTTTTTATCAGATATTATTGTTTGAATGCTTACCATAGAAATATTTAAACATTCAGTGCATTCTTTCTATTTTTATTATCAAATAATTATATATATATATATATATTCTCACTCATTCTATATAATTAAGGATGTTTTTGAAAATGAGTTACATTCTTTTTATATATTTATTATCTTTAACAAATTTCAGCTGACATTTCAATCCATGTAATTTGGTTATTGGTATCCTATAAAAATAAACGGAGGGAGTAGTTTTAAATTTATACAAGCTACTTCCTCCGGTCTTTAATATATGATATATTTAGAGAGTTTATCTTAGTTTTAAATATATGACATAGTTTTTATTGTTACCAACATAGTTTTTATGGTTACCAATCTTTTCCTAATTTACTTTTACCGATGCTCCCTCAACAATAATAAAGAAAAAGAGAAAATGAGGAAATTAATAGACATGACTAGAATATTTTAGAAAATATTCCCTCCAGTCGTTTTAATAAGGAATATTTTCTCTCATATTGTTAATCCTTAATATAAAACAAATCCACTTTGTCTGAAATTTCAAATTGATTTTTTTATTTTTACCCTTATTAAATGTATGCACTTGTGCACTTGTTATTTCTTTGCAATAAATTTTCACCCATTATCCCTCATGCACACTCTTTTTAAATAAGGGTATGATTGGAAGAAAAGGTACAAAAGTTACACATTTATTGCTTTTAACTAATATTTTGAGCTGCCTGATTTTAATAGTTACTCCTTGATCCTATTTATAAGGCACTTCCAACATTTTTCGTATAGACCAAGAAAATTCTTAAACTTCATTAACTCTATCATAAAATTCAACAACTTTTTAACTTTACCTCTATTTAATATACATAATACCCCATAAAAAAAGTTAACACAATAATAAATAAAAGGTAAAATTATAAGTTCGTATGATAGTATTTCAAATTTTCATTTTTTATAACATTAATAGAAATATAAAGAAATGAAGGTAAAAAAGACAACCTTTACGAGAAATTGAAGAGAAGTGAAGGATGATCTGGGAGGGAGTGAAGGATGATCTGGGAGGGAGGGAGGGAGGGAGGGAGGGAGAGAGAGAGAGAGCTAGCAATATGGGTAGAGCCGGGAAAACGGGCTGGCCCTTTTAAGCCCTAGCCCTTTAAGGGCCGGGCTTGTAAATTGTAGCCTCAAAAGGAAATCGGGCCTAAAAGGGCCAGTCCTGTAGGGCCTCGGGCTTAAAAGGGCCGGCCCTTTAGGCCCGTTAATTTTTATTTTTCTTACTTGGACAGGAACCATATTACATTTTTGAATTACCTTATTGAATCTATATGTCACTCTGTCCTCATATTGTATAGAGTATGATTTTTGAGTATATTGTTTTGTCTAATTGAATCATATTGTGATTTTTGAATATGATTTTTGAGTATATTGTTCTGCCTATTTAGACTAAAATCTTATTATATATTATTCTTCCTGAAAGAGTATGATTTTTTATGGAGGTTGTGATTATTTGACTACTTGAACCTATTGCTCAAAGTAAAACACAATCAAATGTCCTTGAAATTGATGATAGTGGCGAAGAAGGTGAAAATGATAGTCGTCATACTCATTTTGTTTAGAGGTTAGAGTATTTAGCTTCTTGCCTTCTTATATTTTAGCCTTTGTGTGAGTTATTTATGGACATGATTTTACCTTTGATTATACATTAGTAACTGTGTTTGTTTGTTGCAAGAGACGTGTTATTTAAACCTTAATGTTGATAATATTTATGTATTAAATTAGAACTTTAATTGTTGTTATTTACTAATTATATCTCTCTGGGGAAATACGCAGGAAAAATAGTTAAATATTGTGAAAATGATTTCCCGGCCCTGCGGGCCGGCCCTATTAGGCCCTGACCCGTCAAGGGCCGGCCCTGATTCCCAGCTCTAAATATGGGGATGCTTCTCATCTATTTCTAACGTTATCATATAACTGAATGGATTCTAAGTCGAACACGTAATTTCATACTTAAGCAAGATTTAAGTAGGCGTTCAATGTCAGTTAAGCCAACCGGATCCAACAATTCTTAATGTATTTAGTAGATGTGATTATGTAAAAGGTCATGCACTTAATAACCTAGCTATATTCATGTATTTAAGATAAAAATAAGAGGACAAAACTTAGATGGTTGACTTATGAAACCTGTAACTAGGCTCCTTCAGTATCAAGAATCAATTAAAAATTGATCCAAGATCGCACAATATCATGATATTTAATTACAACCACTTCCATATATATTTTTTTTTTGGATAATAGCTCGGTAGCTCCGACTCCATTATCATTATCGTTATTAATAAGAAAATTTGGCAATTGCCTGCACGCGAATTGCAAGGACTTTTTTCTTTATAATTCATGAATGAAAATACAAGGTCGCTAAGTTCTCTCTCTGTTTCCCCCCCTTTTTTGCCTTATCTTTAGGCTCAAAAAAATAATAAAAATCTCATTATTATCAACTATCTTCAATCAAGACATTTATATTAAACATAATGGAACAACTCATTCAGATAGGTATATTGGATTAAAATATGTATGAGTTTATAAATCATGCCGGAAAGTTGACTGGTGACGGGTCAAATATTAATAGGTATATATAGACATCTCAAACACGAAGACGGTAGAAGCATGTTTAATTCAAATCATACTAATTTTTTAAAAAAATAAAAATAAACGAGACCGAATTACAGAAGCTTCCCACGCCATAGCTATCCTATATTGTTGATAAAAAAAACGAATATTTTAAGGAACCCAAATTTTGGCGCCAGTCCTTGAATCATACATTCTAAAAGGCAACGTGGTGGACTGGTATTTTTGTTGGTGTACAACTTGTTACAAGGTATATGTTCATGGAATATTAAATAGAGAATAAGTGATAATCCATGAATGTGCTAAGAACAAGTTGTAAATGGTATAACAAACACAGAGAGTTGTGGCTATGAAGGAAAAGGAATAACATTTTCATTGAGAATAATAAACATGGTTGTAAATACTCTATACCCCAAAAAAAAAAAAGGTTGTTAAGAGATAAGTATATTTGAATATAATAATTTGCAATTATTGTAATTAATAATATGTTATTGGCGTTAAAGGATAATAGCCAGCCTCAAAGGTGTACGTAGATGACGATGCAGAGGATAAACGTGGGACAATTAAGTACAGAACAATGGCCATGTGTGTTATCTCAATCCTATTCCTATGTCACGCCTTCTCTCTTATAACACGAAAACCATACTCTAAACTTATTTAACATATTTATAACATGTCCTTAACGAGATAATCATTCGTACGTTGTAGTTTGACCTTGATTTTGGTTCTCTGTTCAATTAGATTTTAGAATGCAATGGTTGCTGAATATTTAGCTACAAATCCTTATCAGCAATTACACCTGTTGCAAGAATTTGAATCTTTTAAGCTGAGAATTTTCTAAATGTCTCAGACATAAACAAGGATAAAAGAGTCGATAAACTTCTGGATATAATACAGGAGATGGAAGTTTCTATTTCTGCTCTGTTTTTTTTAGAGCAAAGTATGTACCTATTTGACAAGTTATTTCAGGGATTCCGGTTGATCTTGTAAAGGAATGTTACGTAATCTTAAGAGAAGACGAAAGGACTCTTCAATTCCAATAAAGTAAAGCTCGCAAAATCTTGTGGACTTTCAAAGCTTAAAGGAATGGAACACACCAGTAAATTAGATACGATCACGTCAATTCATACATTGGGTATAGGGAATTCCTCCTTAAATAATTTTTTTAATAATTCTTAAAATCCTAAAATATTTTTTTTTTACATCTAATCTCTTAAAATATTTTTTTATCACCACTCAGTATCTTAAGTTTAGACTGTTCGTTGTAATTAGAAAAACATTTTACCTTGCTGAATGCAGAAAACATTATTTTATGATACTGAGTGGTACTAAAAAAAATATTTTAGAGTGCAGTTTGCTAGACAGTAGTTACTACTGAAAAATTATTTAAGCTGCTGAATGAGTTAAAAATTAATTTATGATACTAAATATTACTGAATCAACACTTTAGAGTGCAGTTTGCTAGACAGTAGTTACTATTAAAAAAATATTTGAAAGTGATCAATGTATCAAAAATTATTTTAAGATACTGAGTGCCACTAAAAAATTATTTCAGGATGCTACATATTTTTAAAAAAGAAAAAGAAAAAGGACCCAACCCCTGTTTTTTTTACCCAAAACGGCAGTATTTTGGGTAATGGAAGGCAGGAAGGCATTGGAGACAAGCCGAATTCCTAAATTTGTCACCAAAAAGATTATTTGGAAATCTTTTTGATTATTGAAGTATAGAAGAGAACAGAATAAAATTTTTGTGGTCAAGCGTTGTTCACTGATTTTTTGGAATTCTATTCCACACGTCCGATAAGAGATATATATAGTGGCCATATATTTCTTCAAAGGTTAATTTGCCCCACATTAGTACTTCTATCATCCATCATTTCATGGTGTCGTGACCACTAACAAGAGATTGTGGCGTGGATAATACGATACTACAAATTATATTTAAATACCAAAATATCTTCTCATATTTGTATTGGCGTTCTTGATTATTTTGCCATGCTCACATTTAACAATGATTTTAAGGGCCTCGTTGTGATGGTTGAGTCTTCTAGGGATCTCTTTTACAATAACAAGTCTTTTCTTATTAGATGGGCTGGACTACATGAATTACAAGACACCATTTTACTCTGTTGTCAACCAAATTTTTGTATTGATTGTTATCTAAAAGATCTTGCTCAATAATTTTGATGAATGCTCTTTTGATCATCTCCTATCTATTTTCAGAGAACTTCGTACTAGTTTACCTATCTTACTCATTGACGTATTCAATAGCCTCATTTTAGTCTATTTACACTACTTCAAATGATTTTTTTTATATTACTTTCTCTTTAATAAAAGTCATTCCAATTTTCGGTGTACGTGTTCATTATGAATCTTAATGATCTCCAAAATCAATTTGTTAAAGGATTAATTATAACAATGGCTTGTTTGTTTCACACTATACGTATTGTAAGTTGGTAAGAAAAAAGAGTAGTATAAAACTCTTTTAGTATTATCAACGACGGCCAGGAAAAAGAGTAGTATAACACTCTTCCAGTGTTATCAACGACGGGCCAAACACTCTGGTCGTCTTTTTTTTTAAAGGTGAAGGGTTAATTTTGTTTTCAAAGTTGTCAATAAGGGATAATTTTGTCCTGAAAATTTTTTAGGAGTAATTTTGTCTCATAAGTGTTAAAAAGGAAGTAATTTTATCATGACTGTTATCCTAATTAATTTTGATAATTAGTTAACCAAAAATGCTGAACTGGCAGTCCATATGTCATTATCATCATTTTTTTGTTAAAGTGCAAATTTGCCCCGTAAGTTTTAAATCTAGCTTTGAAAAGAAATAGAGTAGATGACATATGGACTTTCAGGGCAAATTTGTACATTAACAAAAATAACGTGAATGATATATGAACTACCAACTTAACATATTTAATCAATTAACAGTCAAAATTAACTAAGATAATGGTCAGGAAAAAATTGCTTCCTTTTTGACACTTATGGAACATAATTACCGGTGGAAAAACTTTTGGGATAAAATTGTCCATTAACCCCTTTTTATAATTACAGTTTATCTAATTCTCACAAACTAGAGAAATCTGATTAACTTATTAAATATGTTCTAAATTTATGCATTTTCCCAATTTTATCCTCATTAATGAATGATATTTCCAACTCTCTCTTTCTAATCACTCGCACTTTTCAACATAAATTAATTCATTTTTCATTTTCATTACATTTAACAAGAGCAAAATTATAATAGAAAAATTTATGATAGTTTATTTTTAGGTAATAAGTATTTATTACGTAATTCGAGATAAAACATCTTTTAAAGCAAGAATTTGAATCCGATAAGAGGTATAGTGGCCATATATTTCTTCAAAGGTTAATTTGCCCCACATTAGTACTTCTATCATCCATCATTTCATGATGTCGTGACCACTAACAAGAGATTGTGGCGTGGATAATACGATACTACAAATTATATTTAAATACGAAAATATCTGTCATATTTGTATTGGCGTTCTTGATTATTTTGCCGTGCTCACTTTTAACAATGATTTTAAGGGCCTCTTTGTGATGGTTGAGTCTTGTAGGGATCTCTTTTATAATAATAAGTCTTATCCTACTAGATGAATTGGACTACATGAATTACAAGACACCATTTTACTCTGTTGCCAACCAAATTTTTATATTGATTGTTATCCAAAAGATCTTGCTCAATAATTTTGATGAGTGCTCTTTTGATCATCTCCTATCTATTTTCGGAGAACTTTATACTAGTTGATCTATCTTACTCATTAACGTATTTAATAGCCTTATTTTATTTGTTTACACTACTTCAAATGGTTTTTTATATTATTTTCTCTTTAATAGAAGTCATTCCAATTTTTGGTGTACATGTTCATTAGGAATCTTAATGATCTCCAACATCAATTTGCTAAAGGATTAATTATAACACACACTATACGTATTGTAAGTTGGCAAGGAAAAAGAGTAGTATAAAACTCTTTTAGTATTATCAACGACGGCAAGGAAAAAGAGTAGTATAACACTCTTCCAGTGTTATCAACGACGGGCCAAACACTCTGGTCGTTTTTTTTAAAAGGTGAAGGGTTAGTTTTGTTTTGAAAGTTGTTAATAAGGGATAATTTTGTCCTGAAAGTTTTTTGGGGATAATTTTGTCTCATAAGTGTCAAAAGGAAGCAATTTTATCATGACCGTTATCCCAATTAATTTTGACCATTAGTTAACTAAAAATGTTGAACTAGCAGTCCATATGTCATTATCATCATTTTTTTGTTAAAGTGCAAATTTGCCCCGTAAGTTTTAAATCTAGCTTTGAAAAGAAATAGAGTAGATGACATATGGACTTTCAGGGCAAATTTGTACATTAACAAAAATAACGTGAATGATATATGAACTACCAACTTAACATATTTAATCAATTAACGGTCAAAATTAACTAAGATAATGGTCAGGAAAAAATTGCTCCCTTTTTGACACTTATGAGACATAATTACCGACCGAAAAAATTTTAGGATAAAATTGTCCATTAACCCCTTTTTATAAGTACAGTTTATCTAATTCTCACAAACTAGAGAAATCTGATTGGCTCATTAAATATGTTCTAAATTGATGCATTTTCCCAATTTTACCCTCATTAATGAATGATATTTCCAACTCTCTCTTTCTCATCTTTCGCACTTTTCAACATAAATTAATTCATTTTTCATTTTCATTACATTTAACAAGAGTAAAATTACAATAGAGGACTTTAGGATATCTTATTTTTGGGCAATAAGTACTTATTACGTAATTCAAGATAAAACTTCTTTCACATACTTACTTCGTATACTGTAAATCATAATTTATAAGCATTTATAAGTAAAAAATAAGTTATCCCAAATGAACAAAATATTATCATTAATTGTAAAGAGAACCAGAGTGTCCAATCTAAAAGTGCATATGTGAAGGAATCGCAATGTACAAGAGAGTTTACTTGCAATAAAGTTGATTTAATTTGAATGGAAGGTTGAGGCATGTTTTATCAGCGTTTGATCACCGTGCACCCTACTGATCAGTCTAATCAACAGATTCTTTTTTCAGGTTGTGGCATAAAGATGGTGGCCATTACTGCCAAGTCTGAAGTGCAAAGCTGTAATATTCCTTCACGCAAGAAGATCAATGCTTCATTTTATAAATCTCACTGTCTCGGGAAATCTCACAAATGGGGACTTGCACCTTTGTTCAATTGGAAAACGGCCAGCATATTCATACATTTTACTTCCTCTTTCCCAAGATATCCATGCATGGCTTTAGCCAGTGTATACCATCCAAGCCTAAGGCTTTACTGGCCCGGTCTCAAAATACTCCATTAACCCTGTATATTTATAAGTTAGAGAGAGAATGTAATTTTTTTTGTTATTTTTATAAAGCATGTCATTAAATTTATAATTTTATCCTTCATTTATTATTATAGAGATAATTATTTTTTTAGAGAATCAGTAGTTAGTTAAATAGGGATAAAATTAAAAGGTTATTAAATTTTAAAGTATAATCAATGAAGTTGAAAGTTTTTCCTTGTTTTCGTGTGAAATATACTAAAAGTGTTTTATAAATAAGATAAGAGGTTGTGTGAGGCTTATAATGGGCTAACTCATGATTCAATCATTCAAATTTCTTCTTCTAATTTTATTTATAGGTCACTTTTAAGTGTGTGTTTGGGGGCGGCGATTGGACCCCCAAACGCCCAATTGATCACCAAACGCTAAATTGCCCATTTGAAAAAAAATTGTGAGTGTTTGTTTCCTAAGGTGAGCAATCGAGCTTAATTTTATCTTAATAGCTTTTGCTATAAGCTCCATTTCTTAGCTTTTGGGGAGAGTGAAAATGGTTAAAATATTTTTTCAGTTGTGTCCAATGTACTATCAGACTTATTGCAATTTTACCCCTAATGTATTTTTTTTGCTACAAAAATTAATTTCAACTATTATTTGGTGCTTTTAATCCTTAAAATATTTTTTCAACTGTACCCAATGTGTTATCAGACTTATTGCAATTTTATCTTTAATATACTTTTTCAGTTCCAAAAATTATTTTAAACTATTTTTGGTGTTTTTAACCCTTTAAAATATTTTTCCACCCACTCTCTCTTACTATTATCACAAAAGTCACTTGTGCTTAAGTCAATCCAAACAAGTTTTATTTTTACAAAAGTCATTTATACAATCGCTGTTCCAAACATAAATCACATTACACAATCGAGCTTTTACCAAAACTAAAATTACCAAACGCTAAATTAAGAAACTCTATTTTTTCCATCGCTCTTCCAAACACACTGTAACTAGTGTTATCATCAACCTACTTGGTATGGGTAAACCACTAACCTGAGTCACTATTTTTTAAAATTTTTTAGAATTTCATATTAAAAACCATGAAATCTTTACTTCCTTATTGGTTTGGCTCTAAGTTAACACCGGTTTATTTTGATTTTTTTTTAAATTTTTTAGAATTTCGTATTAAAAACCATGAAATCTTTACTTCCTTATTGGTTTGGCTCTAAGTTAACACCGGTTTGACTCCGATCTGACTCACTATCTTGATCGGTTCAAAGTAGAGCCGGGAATACGGGCTGACCCTTCACGGGCTCGGACCTAAATGGGCTAGCTCGTTTAGACCCATTAGCTAAAAAGTACAATATTTTTTAGGCCCTCGGCCCTACAGGACTAGCCCTTCACGGGCTCGGGCCTAAACAGGCTTAAACTCATTTTAATTAAATTTTTTTTTTTTCAAGTTTTACAATTTATTTATTATTTTACTTTAAATTGAGATACATTATTTTTAAAAATCATAAATTTTTAATTAAAATAATCATCTAATGTCCAAATTAGCCTATTTTTTAAAGTTTAAATTAATAAATCATTGTAGAAAATAAAATAAATCAAACCAATTAATAAGTGTTTGCCTATTATTAATACTCTATTAGGTACTTAAGTGTCTCTTATATTGATAATTTGATATAATGATATTATATTTATTAATTTATTTTTAAAAAAATATTAAACGGGCCTAAAAGGGCCGGCCCTTTTAGGCCCGCTTCTCTTTTTAGCCTCTAAATCATAAGTCCGGCTCTTGAAGGGCTCGGACCTAAACGGGCTCGGACCTAAACGGGCTCGGCCCGAATTCCCGACTCTAGTTCAAAGGCCAGTCCAGATTTAATAAAATTGCTTTCAACATATTTCACTAAAACTGAGAAAAACTTTAAACCTCATTAACTTTGCCTTAAAATTTAAAAACTTTCTGATTTTAACCTCTTTTTTACTCCCTCCGGTCCTATTTATAAGCAATTTTTCTCTTGATTGTGCAAAACGAACTGGTAGTTAAAAGTAATAAGTGTGTAAAAAATACCATATTTTTTCCATATATGCTCTTATTTATAAGAAGAGTATAGGAGAGAGAATAGATAAAAAATATAAGAGATAATGAGTATAAAATATGAGAGGGAATGAGTATTTGATAAGGGTAAAATAGGAAAAAGAGCTTGCATTTTCAGACAAAGAGTAAAAGTTGCTTATAAAAGGGATCAGCCATATGAGAGAGAAAGTTACTTATAAATAAAATCAGAGAGAGTATATACAACGCCCACGAGAACAAAATCCACTCAATAATAAATGAAAGGTAACATTGCCATCCACATAAAAAATTTAATGAATTGATTTATAAATAGGACAAAAAAAATTTTCTTTTTGTTTTATAAAGAGCGAGAGGAGTATCTTCATACTAGGAAGTGATGGTCATACATCAGAAGTAAACATTCCTATCCCTGTCTTCAAATCATGAACCTTGTTTTTTAGTTCAAACTAGAGAAATTAAAGGTCTTCTTCATCAACATATTTTTTTTTTTAGTGAAAAGGAAGATTTCATTAATAAATCAATATTACAAAAGTAAAGCCGAAAGGTACATTACATAAGGAAATGGACTTCTAAAAAAGAGAAAGCTACTATGATCAATGACTAATTACAATGGTATTTGACTGTGTGAGAAACTGTGGTATGAATATCAATTAAGATTTTGTCTATGTTGTATCTTTCATTCGCAAAAATTTGGCGATTGCGAACTTCCCAAAGCTTCCAAATAGTGATGCAAAAACCAATCTTCCATGTATTTTGCAAATTTGGATTTTTTAGCTGCTTTATGAACCAATCTGAGATGTCTGTGCGGAAGAATTCTGCCCATATATCACTTGGTAGTATTTTTTTTCCAAACAGAGCTGGTCAACGGGCATCCTTTGAAGACATGATTAATATCTTCATCGAAGCCGGTGCATAAGGAGCATATTTGGTCCTGAGTCATCCCACGTCTGAAACGTTCGGCATTTGTCATCAATCTTACTTTTAGAAATAACTAGAGAAAAGTTCGTACCCTTTGAGCTATGGGCATTTTCCAAATTAGTTTCCATTTTTTGTGAGCCGTATCCCAGTTGAGAGATTCTATAGCTTCGTAGGCAGATTTCACAGTAAAATTTCCTGAGGATGTCGGTGTCCATATGCAGGATGGTAAATCATGGTTCACAGAGATGCTGGTTCTGCGGATATCATTGTTTAAATCTGAGGGCAAAAGAGGCTCAAATAGGTGATGTTGCCAATTACCATTCAGATCCAAGTAATCTTTGAGAGGTCTGTTTAAATCATTTGCAGTGATAGGGGCAAAGGACAGGTGCTTTAGTGGCCCATGATCACCAATCCAGTAGTCTGACCAAAATCGAAGTCCTTCACCGTTTCCCACCTCCCATTTGATGAGAGGAAGTGCCTCATGAGAAATTTTAATTAAATTACGCCAGAAGTGAGAGGAGTTTGAACCAGCAGAGGAGGGCATTGTAAAACCCGTAGTCATGCCATACTTACCTTTTAATACTCGGACCCACAGAGCATGAGGTTTGGAGAAAAGGTTGAAAATTAGTTTAAATAAAAAAGCTCTATTCTGGGAGTCTATTTTCAAGAGTCCACATCCCCCGTTGTGTAATGGTTGACACATTTCAGCCCATTTAATCAGACTTACTCCTTTATTGTTTTCAGAATACCCCCAAATGAATTTTCTGATGAGCTTTTCAATAGCTTTGCAACAGGATGATGGAATCAAAGCACTCTGCATCGTATAAAGCGGTATGGATGAGAGAACTGACTTGGCCAGCGTGATGCGTCCAGCAAGAGAGAGTGTGCGACTTTTCCAACCAGCAAGTTTATAGACCATGCGTTCAAGGATGTATTGATAGGTAGTGGATGAGACTCTACCATTGATGAGAGGAACTCCTAGATATTTGCCTAAACTGTCAGTACGGCTATACCCCATGTGGTTACATATATCTCTTTGAGTTTGGGAATCCACATTCTTAGAGAAGTAGATTTTTGTTTTTGCCTGACTGATTTTGTGTCCTGAAGAAATACAAAACTGTTTCAAAATTCGCTTAATGACTTCTGCTTGTTCCTTTGTAGAGTGGCCAAATACCATGAGATCATCAGCAAAAAAGAGATGGGATAAGGGAATTCCCTTGTGGCCTATCTTAATGGTTTTCCAATCTCTCATTTTGACTGCCACTCTGATCGATTGTGAGAGACGTTCCATACAGAGTACAAAAATATATGGTGAAAGTGGGTCTTCTTGTCGGATGCCTCTTTGTGGTTTGAAAGGTGGAGAGGGAGTTCCATTCCATAATACTTGTATAGTGGTTGTTGTGATGCAGGTCATTATCAATCGAATCATAGGGTCAGGGAGGCCAACATCGTATAAAGTTTCTTCAATATAATCCCATCTTAAACGATCAAAAGCTTTCTCAAGGTCAATTTTTATGGCCATCCACCCACTTTTCCCTTGCTTTCTTCGCATGCTGTGTATGACTTCTTGAGCTATTATTATATTATCAACAATACTCCGATCCTTAATAAAACTTGACTGGTAGCTACTTATTAAGCTTGGAAGGAGGCACTTGAGTCTGTTGGCAATGACCTTAGTAACCACCTTATAGGCTATAGTGCATAAACTGATGGGGCGAAATTCCGTAATGGTAGTAGGTTTAGTAATTTTTAGTATGAGAGCTATGAGGGTCTGATTTAGTGAAGGATCTAAATTTCCCCCCAACCAGAGATCCTTTACAAGATCAAACAGGCTTGAACCGACTAAGTTCCACTGGCTTTGGTAGAATAGTGCAGGTAATCCATCAATGCCAGGAGCTTTGAGAGGCTTCATGTCTAAAAGCGCAGTCTTGACTTCCTCCAGATCAACCATTCGGGACAAACATGCGTGATCGGAAGAGGAAATTGGAGGAAATGCACCCTTTGTTGTGTATGGCTGTGGCCAATGGTCTTCAAGAGTATACAGATGGCTAAAGAAATTTCTAGCAAGATCAGAAAGTTGAGTTGCATCATCCATCCAAACACCTTGTTCTAATTTTAACTGGGTTATTCGGTTGCGCTTCTTCCTTATTTGTGCTTTGGCATGATAGTATGCTGTGTTGCGATCGCCCAACATTAAGAAATCTGAATTTGATTTTTGCAACCAGAGAAGTTCTTCTTGGAGGCAGGTTTCTTCATATTCCTCGCGCAAGCTCAACTCAAGGTCGGTAAGAAAGGGTGAAGTAACATCATCCTCAAGTTTGTGTTGAATACCTTGAAGCCGAGAGAGGAGGCATTTTTTTCGGGCCGTAATTGATCCGAAAACTTGCGTATTCCAAGTTCTAGCTGCCCTTGAGAAGGTATCGATATTTTCAAGAAGAGTGAGATGTGGGTCCCAGTGTTGTTGTACTAAGTTTGCAAAGTCAGGATGAGAATGCCAAGCTGCCAAATAATGAAAAGGCTTTTCTGTCAATGTATTTGTTTGTCTATAGCCCAAGTGAATTTGAATTGGTCTATGGTCAGACAATAATTTTGGGAGGTGGTCTACCCAACTAGTGTTGAATTGATTTAACCATGCCAGGTTGCATATGGACCTATCCAAGCGCACTAACAAGGTACCCCGACGCCAAGTGAATCTAGGACCCTTAAAACCCAAATCGAGAAGTCCTTGATGTTGCATAAAAGATTGAAACAATTTACACCCATAATTTGTACGGCCAGAACCCCCTTTTTGATCTTCCATACGTATAGTTGCATTAAAATCACCAGCTAATAACCAGGGAGTTGCATGATTCGGAGCTAGACTCTGGAGATCTTCCCATAGGAACTTTCGAAGACTAGGTTGAGGACTACCATAAATGGCAGTGAAGAGAAACCTTGAGTTGTGATCCAAGAAGGTAACCTCCATGTGGACAAATTGAAGGTGGTTGGATAAGACATTCACTTCCACATTCTGTGACCAAAGGATCCATATGCCTCCAGAAAAGCCTCGAGCCTCAATGCGATGAGAGTGTTGGGAGCCAAGACGTTTAATCACCTTATCAGCTTTAACACCTGAAATTCGAGGTTCAACAATGACAAAAATATCAGGCTTATAATTAGCAACCATAGATTTAAAGATGGAGGGAAATCTTTTATCAAGAGCTCCCTGACAATTCCAAGTAATAATTGACATAAAATTAATTTAAAGGTGCAGAGTCAAAGTTCACTCCCTCAACTAGATTTGCAATCTCATCTCTGTCCATGTCGTCAATTTGCTCATGTTGGACTCCTCTGGCAATTTCTTTGAGAGTTAGAATTGAAGGGCCTGCCACATCATTTGGTTTGGTGCCCAATTTATGAACATGTAGGCCCGTAGCTAACTTGATCCCCCTATTGGTAGATGCTGGGTCAGGTGGTTTGGGAGAGGATGATTTGTGGCCCAAGATGACTTGTTGAACTTTGTTGTTTGATGAATTTGTTGTGTTCTTCACGCTTCAAAGCTGGGCCCGTTCATCATTAACAATAATTGCCACATGATTTCCTCCATCCAACGTTGTGGGTGCATGTGTGGAGCGGTAATAGGTCGAGTTGAAGATACTGTCTTTATTGGGGACCACTACTAGTGATTCTTTTTGTTTGCCAGTGGGGTCTAAATTTTTTGGAAGCTTGTGCTCCTTACTTTTATGCTTGATTGTTGTTGCCTCAACTAATTCATCTGTTCTGACAACCTCATACCCTGTGTTGTGTACCTCATTCCCAACCGTTTCATCATCAAGGACTGCAAAACGAGATGCAGAGACAAGGCCTTTAGCATGTTGCCCTCCATCTCTCTTGACACCTCTGTCTGCAGGGCGTCGTCGACGTTGAACCTGCATCCAGGTACCATATGTGAGATTCTCACGAGCATCAAATGGAGGGTGATTTTCACGCACCGATGTTGCATCTCTTTGTACCGAGTTAGGCACCGTATCTTTCGCCGGACAAGCATCTTGTAGGTGGCCATATCTGCCGCAGTGAAAGCAAATCGTCGGAAGCCCCTCATATTCAATATAGATTGTCTCACCGTCAACCTGGATTTTTGAGGTTAGAGGCTTTGTGAGGTCGATGATTACCGCCAATCTTGCAAATTTCCCCCTATCCCCTGTTTCGGTGTTGTAGTCAACCTTAATAATCTCTCCAAAGATGCTACCTATTGACCGAATAATGCTCTTGTGATAATATCTAGCCGGCAATCGTGGTAGTCTGACCCAGCACATCACCTGGTTGATAACATGTTCATGTGGCTTGAAAGAGGGAGTCCATGGTTGCACTGATAAGTAATGGCCAAAGATAACCCAAGGACCATTAATGAGGGCAGATTGGAAATCTATAGCATCTTTAAACTTGACTAAGAAACAGTCATCATCCAAATCCGTGAGATGAAGGCATCCTGTAAGTTTCCATAGGTTTTGCAGTTGTGGTATAAGGTGTCTGTAGTTAATTCGTCGACCCAGAAGTTTAATTACCACCGTAAAACCCATTCATTGATTTAGTGCTTCAAGGACGTGGGAAGCAAATGTCACAGTTGGGATGTTTCCATTCATGCCTATTGTGACATCACCATGCTGGAGAGTTATCTCGTCATCCCTTTCTTCTAATCTTGTATCAGTATTTAATAGCTTATCTTTGAATGAGGGAGTGGTTCTCACCGGTATCTGATTAACATTGTTCATTTCTTCATCAGGCATATTGCTTGTGATAACTGGAGTTTCAGGAATAAATTCTGGCACCTGAGAGGGAGTCGCCGATATATGTGTGAGTTGGTTTGTGCAATCTGTTTCCATATCAACATTGCTCACTTCAGGCTCGTGCACTTTCACTTTCTTGGATGATATATTTTCATCTGGGAGGTGCGGTGGTGCTTCCTCGAAAACACTCTCAAAGACATTGACTTGCAAGACAGCATCCTTCTCATGACTCCCTTCCAGTTTAGCCTCTCCATACTCTGTTCTGGAGGTGTGACCCTGCTCTCTCATTCTCTCTCGACTCCTATCTTGTTCTCGCTCTCTCATTGCCCCCGTGTTCCTCCGCTGCAGTGGGCAGCGGGGGTGGTTGTTGAACACTTCTCCCGTAGCAGATCCGAGGAGATGAGGAAGCACCGAACAGAACCGTCAAGCAGACAAAATCAATGAATTGTATCACTCACCTCAGATGCACCGCCGATTGAACAGATCCATCAGGCAGTGAATGCTGTAACGAGTCTCTTAGATGTTGCAGAAGTGGCGTCAATGAGCTCCCTCAACTGGATCTCCGATGGCGAAAATCAAAACCAGTGACGAGAGTTTCGTTCGCAATTTATCCCAATTTTTTTTTAACAGATCTCTCTCAACCTCGACGGAGAAGGTTGTGAAGAACCTCTTAGATGTTGCAGAAGCGTTGTCGATGAGCTCCCCCACCTGGATCTCCGATGACTAAAACCACCGTTGCAAAGCAACGGTCAAAAAAACCAGAGAGCTTTTCGTCAGTTATTGTTCACTTGTGAGAGCGTTTCGTTCATCAACATATTGGTTAAAGTAGTAAGCAGTTTTCATCATGTAAAAAAGAGAGTGTACGTTCAAATTTAAAAAAACGCACCTAACGGAACAGGCGAAAACCCGACGAGAATTTGAGCTCCAATGATGCTTTGGATTCCTCCAACAGACTAAATCATATTATATGTAATTATTGGAAGGCTGTGGAGGTGGTGCCAGACAAAGCTCTTGAATTATTTGAATAATTAAGTGATTCACATTATGAGATGCCAAAAGAAGAATCAGGAATAATACTTGGCATATCTATTTGATGCCTCTCCCTCCACCTCCGGTTAAGGGACACCAAAGATGTAACGTTGACCCTTCCCTTGTTGTAATAACAATTGACCTTTCTCTCTTAATTACGGCCCCAACCTTCACTAGCTACCCTTAATACGAATTGAACTCACTCTTCATTATCCTCCTTTTAATTTGTCTTATTACTATATGCTAGTATTACGCATTATGGAAAAGGAATATCCTAACAACGTTGAGAACTTGAGATTTGTTTAATTTTTGTTTGCACTAACACAGGCATTAATTAATTAATTAATTACCACGTCTAAAGAAACACGGCTCTGTCAGTGGGGTAGCACTACATTGGATTGTCTGTTTCTAGGGAACACGTCACTTGAATATAATGTAAGTGTTTGTTTGGGATAAATTATTTTTTATTTATAAGTGTTTATAAATCATGATTTACGGTATACGAAATAAATATATGAGAAAAATTTTATATCAATTTACGTAATAAACATTTATTTTTCAAAAAAACGCTATTCCAAAACATAATAATATGAGTCTCATTTCAAAGCTATCAACTTCTGAGGTTGGCATGTTTTGTGAGTAACTAGGAATTCACTTGAATCGAATGCAGAGAATCAGTGGCATTTGTCCATAACATGACGACTGGGTTACATTCATTAGGCCATAATCACTACAAAAAAAAGAAAAAAAGAAAAAAAGAAAATTTGTAGCGGTTAAAATAAACGGTTACAAATATCAAGATTTCTAGCGGTTTTAAGTAATACCGCTACAAATTTGTAATGATATGCTTTGCGTCAAGTGGCGCGTGAGTTAGAGAATGCTACTTGTAGCGGTTCACAAGACATAACCGCTACAAATTTTGGCGCCAAACTCGCACCAAATTTGTTGCGGTTATTTTGTAGCGGTTACTCTATATTAACCCCTACAAATGTGGCACCAGCTTGGTGCGAAGCTAGCACGACTATTGTGGCAGTTCTTTTATAGCGGTTTTTATGATAGTAACTGCTACAGAATTTAGAGAGCCGTCTTTTTGTAGTGGTTACAGAGAATCGCTACAAAATTTAACTCATATATGTAGCAGTTACAGTGTATAACTACTACAAAATGCATTTGAAATAAATATTTATTAAAAAAATAAATAAATAAAACATTTGTAGTGGTTTATATATAAAAACTGCTACAACATATAAATATTTGTAGCGGTTAAATGGATGAATCCGCTACAAAGTGATACGTAACTTTGTAGTTGTTTGACAAATAAAACCACTATAAATTGAACATTTGAAATTTAAAAAATTTTAATTCCCGCTAACGGTTATGAACATTTGTAGCGATTTCTCAATACAAATCGCTAGAAAGTATTCATTTAAAATTTGAATATTTTAATTCCCGCCAACAGTCATGAATATTTGTAGCGGTTTTTTTGACATAACCGCTACAAAGTGCTACATATTGAAAATTTGAATTTCAAATCCTGTCAATGGCGATGAAAATTTGTAGCGGTTTTTATCGTATAACCGCTACAAATTAAATTTAAAATAAATATTTATTAAATAAATAAATAAATGAATGAATGAATTTGTAGCGGTTTTACAAACAAGACCGCTACAAATTGAACATTTGAAATTTAAAATATTTTTATAAAAAAAATTTAGACAAATATTTGTAGGGGTAATAAAACCGCTACAAGTGTGAAATATTTTTATAAAAAAAAAATTCAAACCAATATTTGTAGGGGTTATGAAACCGCTACAAAATCAAATGAAACCGCTATAAATATGAAACCGCTACAAATAATGTCACATAAACTGCTACAAATATCAACCGCTATAAAACTTGTCACATTAACTGCTACAAGTGCTACGCAGATCCCTATAAATACCCCCAGCATATCTGATTTCAAACATTCCTCCATTTCTTTCAACCCTTCTTCTCTTTCATTTTCTCTCATCTGAATTTTTTTTAAATAGCCGAAGAGATGAGTAAGGTGATCAAATATAGTAAAAAAAATTTCAATTATTTGATTTCAACATTTTTTCCCTTCTCATAATATTTATACTCATTATCTGCACATTCTCAATAATATTACCTATATAAAGTTTATACTTATCTAACTTAATTTAATCATTCTTTATAAATAATAACTAATATCATTTAAGTTACTTAAATAATAAACTGTTCAACACAATATTATAACAATGGACTCAAATAATTGTATATTTTTTTAAAAAAAAAATTCCCAATATTTTGTAGCGGTTTTAGAATTGCTACAAATTTAAACTCAAAATATGATTAAATTTTTGGCATTATTTTTGAAATTCCCATTTGAATTTAGTAGCGGTTTTCCAACCGTTGCAAAATTGAAGCCAAATTTTCATTTTTCATTTCCTGTCACGTGAAATTGTGGTGCCAACATTTGTAGCGGTAGTGTTACGTGAGTAGCGATTGTTGTAAACTGCTACAAATACGTTTGCAATAATGGATTTTGTAGCGATTTTTACAACCACTACTAAAGTCATTTGTAGCGGTTAAAACCGCTACTAATATACATTTTTAACCGCTACTAAATCACAATTTTTTTTGTAGTGAATGGTCCCACTTCCATTTCCAACTTATGAAGCAAGGATTGTTGTACTTTTGAGTATCGTAATTATATCTCTTAATACAAGTGTCTTTTTTTAAATTCAAACTCAAAACCTAAAGGAATTTGACGGGATCTTGTACTACTAAATCAATTTTGTGTTAGTAGATTGTTGTACACTCGGTGGTTTTTACAAGCCATCTTAGATTTGACCTTAGCCCAATCAACACACAGATCGGCTGGACGGTTTGAAATATTTAATTTCATATATTAAAAATTTATTCACATCTATCTTAAATATTTTATCTAGTTCTTAATATAAGACATATTTATATAATTTGATTAAATTAATAAATTTTATTAAATTAGTTAATATGATATGTATTTCCTAAAACACTCAAGTTATCTTCCTTAATTCTCTCAATCCCTTTCCTCCTTGATTATTGTTAGGGAGCATCAATAAAGGTAAATTAGGAAAAAATTGATAAATAATTAAATATAAAAGCTATATATTATATTTAGGACTAATGTCAACTCCCTAAATATCTCTTATATTAAGAACTGGAGAGAGTATATTCCTTTTAAAAAAAACAATGTTTGAATAGAAAAATAATATTTAATTTCCTACAATTATGATTACTCGATGATTATATATTATTTTTACACGATATTAAGTTAATAAATCATTTTAAAATTTTAAGTAAAATCAAAATATTTGAATGTTAAAGAGATCTCCATGTAATAATAAAACTAATTTCTTACACGATCTATTAAAAAAACAATTATCTAAAATCAACCAGTATTGGTGTGTGTCGGGCTGGGCCTGGTGAAATGGGTCTGACTAAGCCCACTGGGTCAGTTAAATACCTTTGCTAGGGCAATAATAATTATTGGTGTGTACTTGAACAGCAAGGAGGGTAAGGGTTTGGTAGACTCCTGTATTCAAGCTTCAATGGTAAACTTGAATCCGAAACAGCCAAAAATCAATACTTGAAAACAAGTGAATGAAAAACGACGTAGCATTTGTATGCCTAGAATCAAAACTGAAAATTCTTCCTCTGATTTGATATACCAAAAATGCCTTTTGTCATTATGAATATTCACAGATCTAAAACTTAAATTGCAGTGCTTGACCTAACCATGGGGGAATAGGAATCCCCCAAGAGTCTGTAAACAATAAATACCTCAACCTTTATAAAACAAAAAGATTGCATGGTTTTTGGAAAGGCATGAGAATAATCCAGAAAATATTGTTCAAGCTAGTTAAATGGATACGCTAAAAGATGAAAAAACTAAGAGTAAAATAAGTAAGGACTTTCTTTTTTAAATTAAAGAGGCAGATAATAACGATATGATATTACATATGAGATCAAATCCATAACCTCCCAAAGAGCTTTCATGTCACTAGCTAGGGATGACTAAACAAACCGGATGGTCTAGGTAACTCAGTCCAACCTGAGATAGCCTGATCTAACCCGATTCAGATAAAAATAGTCCGACAATAGAAAAGGACAAGATCATATCATACTGACTGGTCGGACTGGATTGTGTTCCAGGCCAAGCTATCAGAGCCCTTGGTCGGGCATGAAGTGCATTTATTTATTTGTTATATAATCACATTTTTACTTTTTTAACTCAAAAAAACTTCCATCACAACCGCAACAGGCCCCTTGCTATCTCACATGAAGACCCTAGTAGCGGCGTCGCCCTCTCCTTTCCTACCAGATCCGGATTGCACAATCAATCTTACCTGCCATCATACTCCATCGCTCACTGCTATTCGGCCACCGCCTTTTGATCTTCCTCCTCTAGTTTCTTCTTAATCCTCTTCTCTTTGTTGTTATTTCCCTCTTGGCTGTTGGGTTCCTTCACCATGGTTCTTCCCCCTCTTCCCTTTGCCATTGTTACTCTCCTCTAGTAGCTTCGATAAAGCTCTAATGCCAGTTTTAATCCAAAGTGGCAGCTACGATTTGAAAGCCCAGATTTTGAATGCGTTTTGTTATTGATTAATATGAATTGTGACTTTGGAAACCTTTTTCTTCTCCGATGGTTGCAAATTTTTCCTCTCATTCTTCCTTTTTTTATAATTTTTGGGTTGATTTTTTGTCATTAAAAATTAAATAATTTTGGTCTAGTAGACCAGTCCACCAGTATGGTAGACCAAACCTGGTCCAACCCAATGTCGGGTTCATGTCGGACTGGACTAGACTATAGACTAAGACCACCATACCCAACCCGAAGTAAAATCCAGACAGACATTGAGTTAGGCAGTAGCCCAATCCAGTCTGGTCTTTGAGCAACCGTACGCTAGCTAACAAGGCCATAGGCAAAAATGAGTAAAGGATTTAGGGGATGGCCTCTTGTGGAAGGTACTGGCACCATAAGTGGAAGAGTTTACCAGTTTGGGGGCCAGCATGGGATGACCCAACAAGAGTACTGAAGGGCTGAAATTGTGGAGGACCACTAATGGACCCCACCTTGTAGGTTAGGTTGCCAGAATGATGTTGATTACTTACTGAAATTGTGCTATAGTTATCGCAGGGAAGCGTTTTGTGCAATATAAGGCCCCTGCAGATTCTGATCTGAACAATGGGCAACATTGGTCATGTGAACAATTTCTAGTTTTGGTTATTGTGCCTAACAATTTTCACGTCCGGTTTTCTTTTAATAGGCAGATTCAGCTTAAATAAACTCAAAACCAAAACAAGTTTTTGGGAGAATAACTTTTAGATTTATAAGGTAAATATGTGAGAGGAATTTTGTCTCATCTTATAAAGAAAGGCTTTTAAAACCATAGTTTTGTGATTGGCCATACATTATCCCTAAAGTCCATTTGAATTTCAAAGACAAAACCCTTGCATGGCAACAGAGACGTTACTTTCCCTCTAGCAGACCCTTCTATCACAGCAGCTCAACAAAGCTTCACATTTCCTTCTTGAACTCAGAGCTTCGCAGACGCATCTTACTGGTTGAGTGTCCAGAGTCCAGGGTTTAGACAGACCATATATGAAAGAGTGAAGTAGGACCTAGCTATAGGGTATGTTAGTTTGGGCGTTACGATTGTTTATAAGTTGTTTTTTACATAAATCGAGATACAACTCCTCTCACATACTTACTTCGTATACCGTAAATCACTATTGAAAAGCTACTTATAAGTAATCGAATCGCTAAAACAAACATGCCCATAGTCACTTGCCCCATTCACAATATAAGTTAATGACTTTTTAATTTAAATACTACAATTGATGATATTATTGACCCAATTCAAAATCTCATTAATTGCAATTTTCACAGCTTCTTCCTTGTGATATATAGCACTTCTCCTAAAATATATTTACCTAATTTGATTAGATTAAGAAAATTGGTTAAGTTACTTAATATGATACTCTCTCCGATCCTTAATATAAGATATATTTATCTAATTTGATTAGATTAAAGAAGTTGGTTGAGTTAGTTAATATGACATGCTTTTTTTAAAACATCCTAGTCATTTTTCTTAATTCATTTATTCCTTTTCCTCATTGATTATTGTTAAGGGAGTATTAATAGGGGTAGATTAGAAAAATATTGACAAATATTAAAATTATATCTTATATTTAGGATCAAAATCAACTCCTTAAATATGTCTTATATTAAGGACCGGAGGAGTATTTATTTTCTAAAACACCTTAGTCACATTCTTTAATTTCCCCCTTCCCTCTCATTATTGATTATTGTTGAGGGAGCATCAATGGGGTAAATTAGGAAAAAATTAACAAATGTGAAAACTTTATCTTATATTTAGGATTAATATCAACTCTTTAAATATATCTTATATTAAATACCGTAGGGAGTATCAAATATGAATAAATTTGAATTTCTTTTCATTTTCTAATTAAGTTAATGACTTAACAACTTTGCATTGATTTTGATATGATGGCTATCAAAGTTGTCATAAGAGCAAGGTTATTAAAACCGAACCAGACCGGACTGGCCGGTGTGATTCAAAAACCAGCCAACTGGATACCTAATAGGTCCAGTTCATCTGATCTGACCGGTTCAATATTTTGTAAGGTTAAAAATAGTTTAATTTGGTTTTTTTTATATTTTATTCAGAATTTCATATTAATACCCCCCAAAATCTTCACTTTCTCATCGGTCTAGCCTTGAATTAGCTCCAGATTAACTTCGATTTGACTTACTGACTCTCGACCCATTACCACGATCGGACCCGCGTTTAATAACCTTGTGGATGATAAAGATGAAAAGAAGTATTGCTTGACAGCAACACTAAGACAACAACATATATCTTTAAAAAGCAAGTTAATTAAACCCCGATCGGTCACTAAACCGGTTGGGGTACTTGGTCAAGGGTCAGTGAGTCAAATCGAAGCTAACATGGGACCAAACCGGTGAGAAATTGAAGATTTTAGGTTTATTAATATAAAATTCTAAAAAAAAAAGGAAATTTTTTAAAAATAAAAAATCTAGGCTAGACCGGATCACTGGACTGGATAGGTTTATCGGCCAGTTGGCCGATTTCTGGTCCAGACGACCCAATCCGGTCCGAATTCCATTACCATATTAAAAAGAGAGTAATTATGCCACTCATTCATGTGTGAGATTCCATCAAAGTCACATAATCCTAGGGCGTTAAGAATTTGTGACAACCCGATGTGTATAACACAGAGATATCCCTCTGTATTCTGTTGACCCCTGTAGCAAAAACATTAAGGCCCTGTTTGGTACGTGGTATTTGAGGACAGGGAGTGGGATTGGATCAGGGATTGAGTCAGAATGTGTCGTTTGGTATGAGGGACTATGGGTAACCAGGGATTGGGAATACCACGAAAGTGGGATTGCTGTAAAGCCACCTTCCCCCTGGTATTGTGTTTTGAATCCCGGGATTGCAAAATTGTGAAGACAAAAATACCCTTAAATAAAATATTTCTAGACAAAAATCACCCCAATCATAACTTTAAATCCCTCTCAAATATTCACTACCTCTTTTTTTCCCCTCACCATCGATGTCTCAACTTCACACGGTTTCCCTCACCGCTGCTCACTCCGTCGCCTCAGCACCGATCACTTTTCCCCTTTCTCTCCGTCGAAGATGTGCATTGTTGGCTATTAATTAGCGATTTGATTGTGATATCGAGATGTCTCTCATCTCTATATCAAAAGTCAAAGCCACGAACCTATTAGACGAGAACTCTTTAATGTTCGTTAACTTCGCAAATGGGTTTTTATTTATTTGTTTGGTCACTTTGAATCCATAGCCTTCTGATTTTCCTGTTTTGCTGATTTCACGGCAATAAATATACTCTATTTACTTGGTTCTTCAGAAATATATTTGAAGTTTTTACTAGGTGAACCTTTTCAATTATGACGATCGTGACGATGAGTTCAACACTGATTTCCCTGAGGATTTGGTTAATCGATCAAGTTTGGGATTAGGACAAGGTATTTGAATCTTTTTATAATTAATACTTTTTTATTAAATAAGATTGGTAAAATCATTCCCTCCAATTAACACCCCATACCAAACATATTTTTAAAGCATCAATCCCAATCCCAATCATAATCCCAATCCTTATCCCTATCCCAATCCATCAAAATTCAATACCACGTACCAAACAGGGCCTAATTTTTTTAAAGTCATATAGAAATATTTTAACGAATAATAATAATAATAATAATACAAATCGTCGAATATGTGATACGTCTACTAAAGTAACGTACATATATGAATCAGGACATTGGCTTTTTTGAAGTATATGTGCCTTATGGAGATCAATATTTTAAACAAAATAAAATTTAAATAACAAAAACCTATTATTTGAAATTTAAGAAATTAAAATCAAATTAAGGATAAATTTAAGGGATCAAATATTATATTACCTTTTTTTTCAACCTATATTAAATGGGATCCGAACTCAAACTAAAATCAGAGATCATTGTACCAAAAAAATAAAATAAAATCAAAGATCATCATCCCATATAAGATCACCAATTTTGCGTCTTCAGAGGTTAAAACCGATAATTTAAAATTTAAGGGATCAAAATCAAAAGAAGGATAAATTTAAAATACCTAAGATAATATTAACCTTGAAGAAATTTTGTCGCTTGGGGCTGGGTCCGAATGTCAATCAATTTCTGACCGATTAGTGTGTGCTTTTCCTGGGCCTACTGGGTATTCAGCCCAAATTACTGTTTCACGTGTAATTACATCATTATTTTGACAAAAAACCAAAAAGAACTAGTTTTTCTTTTGGTCTAAAAGCAGTAGAGGAGAGTCACGTTTACTTGAATCTTCACGTTCGCTTGGGGAGATCGTCGAATGTGGATTGCCAGAGTTGTGTCCTTGTATGTTGTATGACACAAGTAGTGCCTATAAAACGGGTTGGCCCCAGCCGGTCAAACTCGGCATGTTCGGGCTGGTCTGTTTTTTTTTATGTTTTTTTATAAAATAAATTTAAATATCCTAATCATCTTTTTTGTGATGTTTTGTTTAATTATTTTCTCATATTTTTTATATGATATTTTTATATTTATATTATATTTATTTATTCTATTATTATTAAATTTAAAAGAGACATGTTTATATGTTTTTGTGATGTGAGTAGATGGAAAAAAAAAAAGAAAAGTAAGAATGAAATTGGCTTCCAAACACAAATATATAAAAGAAAAAAAGTATAATGTAAGTGAGTAAAAGATAAATAGAGTGAAAATTTTACAAAAAAAAGGAAGAAAAAATGAAATAATTTTGAAAAAAAAAATAGGCAGGCAAGCCCACCATTTGCCTTGGCCGGCTCATGCTGGCATTTTGCATTCCCAGCTGTAGCCACAAGCATGGTCACAAGCTCCCAACAAATGTACTAAGAATTTTTTTTTGTTCTCAAAATGTGACATCTCAATTTTTTTTATCCCTCCAGTTTATAATTTTTCCCTAAACTTATATCATTGACCACGCATACTAAGTAGATTTTCCATTAAAAGAGTAATTTCAAATACAAATTTTTAAAAGAAGAGTACTTTCGGAAAATTAACATAACTAATTTTTTTTTAATACACACACATTAATTATCTAACTTTGATATTTAAATAAAAGCCAAACGTTTAAGTAGCAAGAGACAATGAATAGGTTGTTTGTTTCACTTTTGAGTGGAAGGGTAGTTGGACACATGGATTCTGGGGGCGGCGGCAAGCAAGTTTCCGTGGCAAGACCTGTGCAAATATGATGATTTTAGTGACCAGTAGAGGTAGCCAAATAAAATTGAAAGAGAAATGTTTTTTTGACCAGTAAAAGATTTCAGCTTGCATTAATAGAGGAAATAAATGTGACAGGAAGTCTTAACTACAAAGTAAGAAAAAGAGCTTAAGCTAATAATTAGATAAGACAATAACAGATAACTTCAGCCTATCCTTTCCCTGTCTTCCTCCATTACATACTGGTCTTGACTATTGTTGGCTTTGACAGTAGCTTCACGAAGGATAACAGTAGCTAGAGGAGGTGGAGATTCGAGAATCTGACCGTTAGGTCCTAACTCCCTTAAAGCCATAGCAGCCAAACAATCGGCGGCAACATTGCCCTCCCTCGGAGTGTAGGAGAACGAAATGTGACTTTGATTTGCTAATTTGTCAAAGACATCATATAGTAGGCTATGAGTGTTCCATGGTAGAGCATCAGCATTCCTTGTTGAAATGGCATCAAATAGGACCTTGCAATCCGTTTCAATAATTATTGGGGTATCCTGCCATTGGGAAGCCAACTAGATGGCTTTTGAGACTGCTAACAATTCTGTGAATAGTGCACTTTTGACCTCCACTTTTTCTGCCCAGCCCTCCAATAACAGATCGTTGGAATTTCTGCACACCACACCTATGCTTGCTTTCCTTTTCTTCCCACAGTATGCTCCATCACAGTTGATTTTGATTGCTGGGTCCCTTGGTTTCCTCCAATGACTTGCAGTTTTGGTTACCTTTGGACTGTTCAGAGCTATACTAGCCTTAACTTCGAAGTAGCTTTTAACGCATGAATTGGCTAAATTAATGGTTGTGGTAGGATCGGGGTTTTCCTTCTCAAACACTTTCTTGCATCTCAGCTTCCATATGTACCAGCATAAGGTTGCTGCATATTCTTTAGCAAAGTCTAAATTTGGATCATTCATAAGTAATAAGTCTTCAAGCCAGAAGATTATATTTTCCACATTCAGTCTGTCCATATAGATTCCAAGAGGGCAGCCATACCAAGCCATATGAGTCCATGGACAAAGAAGAAATAGGTGTTCCATAGTTTCAACTTCCTTCCCACAAACTGGACATATCATATCCTGAGCACTCTTTCTTCTGTAAAGTGCCTCTTTTGTTGCTAGTGCCTTGTTCAATATTCTCCATATGAAACATCTGATTTTTGGCATCACTTAATTGAAAGAGAAATGTTACCTCTCATTCTTAATATAAGATCTAATCTGTAACATAATAATAAGTATTCGACGTAATATTTCAAAGTCGAAGAGTGTATCTGTTTGGTAAGAGGAGTAAGGAACCGCATTCCTAATACCATATCCAGTTTTCAGACACATATGCCTATTGCCTCCACAATTGGCTCACAACATAATATTCCCAATATCATATCCTATCCACAATCCACACACACTGTTAGCCTTATCATTTCCCACTTCACTATCACCTCATCTTAACACTATTATCTCTCTGATTTGCCAACTCATCAAGGTTTCAACTTTGCACCCATACTTTTTATTGGGGGTGATCAGTGATGCTCTTTTCCTACTTTTTTCCACCCAAAAATTTATACACGCGCATTCTCTATTTTAAGTTTTTGTAGTATTTTTTAACTTAACAAAAAAAAAAAATATTCAATATGACAAATATACTGAAAAATCCAGAAAAAATATTGTCTTCTCAACTACTTATATATACACTTTTCAGAAATTATAAATTTTTTTTTATTAAATACAGTCCATAATCCATACCATTACATAAAAGAAAAACCGGATCCAATTAGGTTTATGGGGATATGCTAATAAACGTGACAAACGCGTGTTGCATAGAAGTTGCTCGCAATACCATCCATCCTAGGTTCTCTTATAATCCGTTTTTTTCCTCTCTCAGAATTCTATCTCCACCGTAAGATTAAAAAAATAGATGGTTTAAATTTAATATTTTATAAAAATATCATTTTAAACACAAATAAATAAATTTAAACTATGAAAATATGATTTACACCATTTATAATTACAATATAAACAAAATTAATTTATAAAACACTATAATAATAGTTTAACAAAATATTAAATATAAACCATCTATTTTTTTATCTAAAGGTGGAGATAAAATTCTGAAAAAAAAAATAAAAAAAAGGATTATGAGGAAATATACTACTCCCCATCCATCCCAACCCTAGACAACAATCCCTGTTGGATGTTGGAGCCGCCTCTGTATCATTGAATTGAATTTATTGTTTGTTTCTTTGAGACACAGATTCAGTGAATACTGAAATATGGACCATTAAAATTAAAATTTAGGGCCCGTTTATTTTTGTTTTATATGTTTTTATTCTCAAAACAGATTTATAAAATTGTTTTTTAAAAAAAGTTTGGGTCAATTACAATGAAATCCCATATAAGAGAAAAAATGAAGAAATGGTCCCTGAAGTTGTCAGTGTAAGTAGGGGTGGAAATAGGCTAGGCTAGGCTAGGCTTTACCTAAATAGGCCTGGGCCTGCAACAGAGATTCAAAGCCTGAGCCTGGGCCTGAGTCTGTATGTAGACTTTTTTTCAGGCCTGAGCCTGGGCCTTCAAAAGGCCTGACAAGGCCCAAAGCCTGTTTAAAGGCCTACTTAAATAATTTAGGCTTTTAAATAACCTTTAAAGCCTATGCCTCTAAATTTATATATAACCCTTCACAGTGGAGGGTGCAAATTGGGGGAAAGTAAGTGAGTTAGTGTTGTCATCTCGAGCGATCGAAGAGAAGAAAGGCAAGAGTGAATGATTTATGTGAAAGTAATGGTTGAGTGTAATGACGATGGGAAGTGAAATTTAGAATTAAGGTTAAGTTAGTAAATTTATAAATAATTTATTAAATTATTTAGATTATATTATATATACTTATGTAATATTATACATTAAAAAAAGCTAAATAGGCCAGGCCTATAGGCCTATAGGCTAGGCTTTATGAAAATAAGCCTGGCCTGTTTATCTAAATAGGCATAATAATATGCCTGAGCCTGAGCCTAACCTATTTATTAAATAGGCTAGATTAGGCTTTATGTAGGCTAGGCCGTAGGCCCCTGTTAAGGGCCTGGCCTATTTCCATCCCTAAGTGTAAGCTCCTCGACTTGTCATTAACAACTTCAGGGACCATTTTTTCATTTTTTCTCTTATATGGGACTTCATTGTAATTGTCCCAAAAAGTTTTGAGAGGAAAAAAAATAAAAAACAATATATTTGGATGATTGCTTTAAAAAAACTGTTTTTAAAATATGGTTAAGGTGCAAAAATACACATGTGATTGTCCTCGAAGTGCACCCAACACCAAATACCTTTTTTAGGTGCAACAGTGACTATGTGGTTACAAAATAGGTGCAAAAATACCCTTTGACTGTTAGTTTGACAGTTTGACCGTTAGTTTGACTTTTTTATCCTGAAAATGATGACGTGTACGATGACATGGATGCTAGAGTGACATTCTGAAAAAAAAAACTTGCTGAAAATCAAATTTTCCTAATAAATCATATAATTTAATAAAAATTAGTAATATAATATATGTATTATAATTATTTTAATTTAATAATATTGGGAATCTAGGGTTGGGAAAAAATTGAGCAATCAGTATGTTTTTTAGAGCAACAGCTCTGCTGAGTGAGTTAAGCACTCTGCACTCAGATTTGAATCTACTTCAGCGAAAGTGGTACTAAAATAGTGAAATGTGGGTAATATTAATTGCAAAGTTTTACCAGTCAGCAAGTTTTTTTTTCCAAAATGTCACTCTAGCATCCATGTCATCGTATACGTAATCATTTTTAAGGTCAAAAAGTCAAACTAACGGTCAAATGGTATTTTTGCATCTATTTTATAACCACATAGTCACTGTTGCACCTAAAAAAAACATTTGATGTTGAATGTACTTCGAGGACAATCACATGTATATTTTTACACCTTAACCCTTTGAAATAACATGACGATGGTCATTAACTGTCGGTATCAGTTATATGATAATAGTTATCACTTATGTCAATTGTAGATAGGTGACACTTTAAGTGAAAAAGAAATAACTTCCTCATTGTCCAAAAAAATAAGAAATGGAAAAACAATAAAAGAAAACATATGAAAACTGTTTTTATTTTTTAATTTTTAAAAACAACTTAAGGTGTTTTTGTTGTTTTTAAAAACACCAAATCAAAAACATATTTCTAAACAAGTTCTTTTTTTTTTTAAAGAAAAACTGTTTTGAAAATGAGAAACATACAAGCGGTTAATATATATTTTTTCACTTTTTATATCTTTTGTAAAATTATTTTACTATATATAAAGAATCTAATTTTTAAATTGAAACTTTTTTTTTTTGGCCAACAATTTTTAAATTGAAGCTGTTCTTACAACGTGTACATCTCACATCTCACTACAAGGTCTCATCAATGCTACTCTTGTAGCACGAGGGAAACAAGATATATTAAACTATAGTCAGCGACTGCCAAGGAAGTCTCGATCATAGATCATAAATCATAAATCATAAATTTGATTCTACCAATCCTTGTGCCGTATGATTATTCCGCGGCCATAGGCAAAAAATACATCTGTATTTGAATTTGTTTTTGGACCTTGAAACATACGTATTGGAATTTGAAGTTTCATAAATCCTGTTCGACTCTGAAACCCCGGTTCCCACATTATACCATACCATGCCAACCCAAGAAAACTATTTTCACAGTCAGACTCAGATGTTTGTGGCTGTGTGTGTTTGGCAACACCCTAAATCATCATGGTTTGCGCAACCCGAGAAAAAACTTCTCTTACACACTTACCTCGTAAGTTGTAAAAGCTATTAAAAAAAACTAATCCAAACAAAAGTACGGTAAGGAATCACATTCCTGCTATCATGCCCAGTATTTACAAGGAATTCTTATTCACTAGTCGTATCAGATCACATTAATTAAGCATCACATGAAAGTATAGCCTAGAAATCACAGAGAGGAAATGCCCAGAGATCCCAAGTGAGTGGGCTGAGACAGTGCATGTATAGCATTTTTCATCAGAATAACAGATAACACAATCTGCTTTGAAGAATCTAATAAGTAACATAAGCTAACAGATTGAAGGTTTCGGTATTTCAGAAAAATGGTGAAAAGTGGATTTATGCCTCACCTATGGAAGTGACTTCCATTTTCCCACTCTCTGTCAATTGTAATATCCTGAAAAGTGATGTATCAAAAAAATATCCTGAAAAGTGAAAACTATAGTCATTAGGAAGTGGGGTGAATGAATGATCCACCAAAACTAGCAGCATAATCGAGTATGACATGGAAAAAAGGACAGGTTGTATGAAAGGATGACATATTATCGCAGAATACACAGGATGATGAATCAAGAAAAGATTAAATTGAAAAACAGAGGAGAAAAGGGGGATTATTTGGAGGCAACCCCCATTACAAGTTAAAGAAGCTTATGTATAATAAAGCTATGATTCCAGAAGCTGCAAGCAACCCAAAACTAGAACAAATTAATTGAGCGGCCTAATTCTGCCTGTAAGCAATGTAATTGGCCAAAGCAACTAATGGTGCAGCTTTCTTCGGATCAAACCCAGAGAGCTGGTCCTGAGCGTCCTGATTCAACTTTTCTGCGAATTCCCTCGATTTGTCTATCCCCAGAAGTTTCGGATACGTGGTCTTATCTGCCACCAAGTCCTTCCCTGCAGTTTTCCCCAATTCCTCGGACGATTTGGTCACGTCGAGGATGTCGTCAACAACCTGGAACAGCAATCCGATGTACCTAGCGAAGTTCCTCAGTTTCTCAATTTCTTCGTCTGACCCACCTCCCACGATTGCTCCCAGCACAACGGCGGATTCCAACAACGCCGCCGTTTTGTGGAGATGAATGAATTCGAGCTTTTCAAGTCCCACATCGGACAATCCCTCCGATGCTATATCCACAACTTGCCCGGCGACAAGCCCCTCGGCGCCGACCGACTTTGCCAGCTCTCCGATTGCACGAACCACCCTCGCCGGCGAGACGCCCACGGTGCCAACGGCGATGTGTTCGAAAGCGAAAGACAGAAGGGCATCGCCCGCCAAAACCGCCACGTCCTCGCCGAAGACCTTGTGATTCGTCGGTTTTCCTCGCCGGAGATCGTCGTTATCCATACAGGGCAAGTCGTCGTGAATCAGCGACATGGTATGAATCATCTCGACGGCGCAAGCCGAGGGCAGGGCCACTAATTCGCTGCCGCCGACGAGTTCGCACGCGGCGATACAGAGCATTGGCCGCACCCGCTTGCCGCCGGCGAGAAGCGAGTAACGCATCGCCTCGTGAATCTTCTCAGGCTCTCTCAACGCAATAGCTTCATCCAAGGCTTGGTTCACTTTATTAGCCTTCTCAAGCATGTAGGCGTCGAAATTGAAAGCGGGTTTTTCCTCCTCGGAATCCTTGACGGCGTTTTCCTTGGTGAGCACCGCCGAGATGGAAAGAGAGGGGAACCGAGGGGAAGAAACTCCATGGGAGGGCGATTTTGAAGGTATGAAGGAAATGGGCAATTTTCTGAGACCATTAAAGAGAAATAAAGAAGGGGATCTGGATCTGCTCACTTGGCTGAGCATAGAACTGGGACGAGTCCAAGCTCCGAGATTCAAAGAACTCATCTTTGTGCTACGAGTGATGGTGGGTGTGACTGGAAGAAATGAAATTCAATATATAGACAGAGAGAAGGAGAGCATAAGGGGAGTTGCATGTGAGAAAAATCGAACCAGAAAGCTGACTAATTGATTCATGAATTGGGGGGAGGGGTTGAATATTTTACTAAATGAAGTCCAAGAGAAGAAGGAAGGGAATTAATTATTAAGAGGAGATTAAAAAAAAAATTGGGAATGAGAGAAGAACAGCAAGAACACAAGTGACAAAAGTGGCGGGCGGAAGGGAAAGCCAAACCACCAATGGGTCGAAGACGAGGATAGATTGAGCGGATATGGGATCAAACTTGCACTTGGATAACTTTCACTGCTCCTTTTTCGCCTCTTTGTTTATTTATTTTTATTTTTTTTGGAGTGAAAATAAATTCATTCAAAAAGAACCAGCTTGTGTTTTTTATTTCATTAATCCCTTATTCATGTTTTTGGGCTCTGCCCCAACAAACATATCCTTTCCTCAACCCCTTTCTTTTATATTTACAGATATTTTTTTAAAAATTATTCCATCCTATATACAAATAAAGAAATAATTAAATTAATCTACTAACAAGATTTAAGAAAATAAGAATTTTGTATTCTAAAATATTGTATATCTTCTAGTTTGTTACACACTCGGACTTTGGATGGCCTTCCTTATTCATCTGATTTAAATTTCATTAGGTTGTATTACTCTATTAAATGCAGATACAGAGAATGTATCCATAGATTCATTCTATGTATGTGCTGAATTAATAATCATTTTCTGTATTTAAACATTCAAATAATTTTTCAAAAATTGTTTTATAATTTCTATATAATTCAATGGTATGGCTTATATGGGATGTATGATAAAGATATGTCGAAAGCATGTTCAAAGATAGCATAAATATGCGATATGTGCGTGAATTTCCAAATTCAAAATTTATTTAGCGGTAAGAGAATTATATCGACAACGCCGGATGGACTAAAAACTAGTCCCATGTCTAGTTTTTATTTTGGTCAAAGAAAGTATATCATTTCCATATCAAAAAGTTCAAAAGTTTCAAACAAACTCAGCCAACGCCCGACCTATCCTATGGTGAAACAGTACGCAACCTATCACATTCCAAAATCCTACCAAGAGGGGTTAGTGGAGCAAAAAGCTAGCATTCACTATACAACCCATTTTTCAGATTCTTTGGCTAACCAATCAGCTGCCAAATTATAAGATCGGGGAACAAATGATAATAATATATTACTATTTTGCTTGATTATATCAGCCAGCTCCTCTACCAAAATTTGTGCCTTCCATTCTGGGCAAGGGGATCACTTCTGTATAGCATCTACAAGGGATTTACAATCAATCTCCACAAAAACAATGCCTAGCTCCTTGTCAGCAATACTATCTACAGCTGTAATAAGAGCTACTGCTTCATTATGAAAAGGAGATTCAGCAGCACATATCTTAGAGCATAGATTAACAACATCCCCCACATCATTACGAAGCACAAAGCCCATCCCACTAGAGCCATTAGATACATGAAAAGCACCATCAACATTTAATTTCAAACTACCTTTAGGTGGTAGGGCCCATTTAGAAGATATCAAATCAGCCCCTGATTTTCACTCTTAGCTTCAAGCCAATCGTTTGCTGTCCAAACCTCATGCACAACCTTGTTGGCTGAGTTAAGAACCCATGAAATATCAGGAGCTTTATGTTCATATAAAGCACAACAACGACTCTTCCATATAAACCAAAGCAGATAAGCTACCAATGTTAGAGCAAAATCATCATCTTTAAGCTGGTAAAACAGCCACATTAGCCAATCCACAAAAGAATTAACATTGTTAGCAAAGATAATAAGGCCTAAACAGCTGGCATACCATACTCTTCTGGCCCAATCACATAGCAGAAACATATGTTTAAATGATTTAGCAGCCACATGACATTGAAAACAAATAGGGGAAGGGGAGCATTTTCTTTTAAACAAAGCCTCCATTGAGGGTAGTGCATTACTACAAGCCCTCTAAAGAAAGTGTTTGATCTTTGGTTGAACTTTCAGTGACCAAGCAACATTCCAGACATCCTGAGATAGTTGCTTAGAAGTCCCTAGCCTAGATTAGAAAACATATTGCTCCTTATCTTTTAGCCACTTATATCCCAACTTTATCGAATTGATGTCATTCTTACTTCCAAACCAGCTCACTCTATCCTTTATCCCTTACCTAGGAATTTTAATACTATAAATAGCCTGCTTAACATAGGTTGGAACCTCAATAGATTCTAATTCCTATATGCCATTACACATCACAGAATCAATTGTCCTCGTACCTATCGGCTCAAGAAGGAATTCACTTGGGATTCTAGTTTCAGGGAGATTGGGGATCCTTGTATCTCTCCAAAAGTCAATACTTGACCCATCCCCCATCTGCCACAAAATACTAGATTCCAACAAGCACCTTGCAGCCAATAAACTACTCCATGCTTAGGATGCACTACTCCCTTTTTTAGTAGTCATAAAAGTACTATGAGGAAAATAAATTCCTTTAAGGATCCGGACCCATAAAGAATTAGGTTTTGTCAAGATTCTCCAACACTGCTTTCCTAATACAGCAAGATTGAACTTTTGAAAGTCTTCAAACCCCAACCCTCCTTCCCCCTTATGTTTAGTCATTGTAGACCATGCTTTCCAATAAATCTTATTCCCATTTTCAGATTGTCCCCACCAAAAATCAGAAATTATCCTATCCAATTCTTGGCATGTTTTCTTTAGATATTGAAAACATGCCATTGAGTAAGTAGGGACAGCATTTGCTACTGCCTTAATAAGAGTCTCTTTCCTTGCCTGAGACAAAAATTGGTTATTCCATCCCCTTACCTTCTTTCTTACTCCATCTCTCACAAAAGTCAATGCTTATACTTTAGATCGTTCCCATAAAATAGGCAATCCCAAGTACTTCCCAGGAGAATCAGCTCTAGTAATCCCCAAATTATCACACACTTCATTCTTAATATCCTCAAAAGCTTTAGTAGACATGAAAACACATGATTTATCTATATTAATTTGATGACCTAAAGCTTGACAATATTCCTCCCAAAAACTTTTTAAAACCAAACAATTATGCCTAGTACATTAAGGAAGAAAATAGAATTATCCGCAAAAAACAGTGAGTTAAGATAGGGCAATTACGAGTGATCTTTATCCCTTGAAAATCCCCCTTTCCACATGTGTACTAATCATTCGAGAGAGAACATCAGCAATTAGAATAAACAAATAAGGGGAAAGCGGATCATCTTGTCTAAGACTTCTTTGGGGCATAAAATCATCCACTGTTCTGCCTTCCATTTTTATAGAAAAGCTCACAGAAGATACATAATTCATAATTCTTGAAACCTATTTGATATCAAAGTTCAGTTTTAACAATAAGGCTTCAAGAAAGTCATATTCCACCCTATCATAGGCTTTATTCATGTCTATTTTAACAGCAATATCAAACTCTTCCCTCCTCCCATTTTTCAAATAATGAAAAGCCTCATTGACAACAAAAATATTATCTTGAATTAAACTTCCAAGCACAAAGGCTCTTTGCTGTTTAGAAACCATTTTGGGCATGATCTTTTTCATTCTATTAGCAAGAACTTTAGAAATAACTTTATAACAAAAATTGCACAAGCTTATAGGATGATAATAACCTACAATTTCTGGAGCCTCAACCTTGGGGATTAACATGAGGTTAGTATGATTTAGTGGCTTTACATTCTCATCTTCTAGAAAGAATTGTATCACCATATCACATAAAGAAGGGCCAACAATACCCTAGGAGTGTTGATAGAATAAACCAGAAAAACCATCAGGACCAGGACTAGGGGATTTAAGACTTCCCAATTCAAATGTAGCCATCCTAATTTCCTCATCAGAAAGAGGTAAAAGTAAGTGCATATTGTCTTCTACAGTAACTATAGGCTCAATATAACTCAACACAGAATTAAAGATCCTAGCTCCCAAACTAGCAAAGAGATCCCTATAAAACTGAGCAAAACAATTCCCAATTTCATATGGATCATCAACCCATTCTTCATTATTATTCTTAAGCCTCACTACTTTATTTTGGGCTTTATGTTGCAAAGTGGTATTATGAAAGAAACGAGTATTAGCATCCCCCACTTAAGCCAATTGACTCTAGCCCTTTAAAACCAAAATTATTCCTCTCTAGCCCAACACTCCTCCATTTTCTGCACACATACTACAATTTTTTGAGCATTATCCTCATTCCACTCCCCATCATAACACCTTTTTATCTTACTCAATAGATTGACAATTTCTTTTTTATTGTAAGGGAATTCTTGCCTACTCCACTTAATTAAAAAGTTCCTAACCCTATCCAAACTAGAAAGAAAAGCTTCAACTACCCCTTGACCCACAAACCTTCTTCTTTCCCAATTATTTAAAATCATATCCCTATACCCCGCATGTTCAACCCGATACATTTCAAATTTGAATTCCCTTTTCCCTCTAGCACCATTATACACAGGATAAATCAATAAAGGAGAATGATCAGAGCCAATAGGTTCTAAGTTACATACCTGAACTAATGGACACAATTCATGCCAAGGTCCATTGCAGATTGCCCAATCCAAACATTCCTTCATGTTAGTATCATGGAGCCGTTTGTTTGACCGAGTGAATTGCATTCCTTTAAATCCTAAATCTAGCATATTACAATCAGCAATGAATTCTTGAAACTCCACATAAGAAGCCAGTGGTCTAACTCTTCCCCCTTCCTTTTAAAAATCAAAAAATAATTCATTAAAATCCCCACAACAAAGCTAAGGTATATTTTGTCCAGGTTCAAGCTAACGCAGTTGTCTCCACCATTCCTTCTTATCTTGATCTCTGGGTGGTCCATTAACACAAGTAATATAACCCCAAACCGGATCTAGCCCTCTTTCCACTTTAACATGCACAAAATTCTTCTCAGCTAGAATAATATCTAGAGTTACCCCCTCCTTCCACTACAATGCCAATCCTCTACTCAAATCCACCAACGGTACATAATAAGAGTGCTGGAATTTAAGTTTTCTCCTCAATCCTTCTATTTTTTTCAGATTTGCCCTAGTTTCTTATAAGAACACCATGGCTGGTCGATACTTATGACATAGAAACCAAATATTTCTGCCTGTCAGGGACAACCCAATTCCCTGACAGTTCTACCTTATGAACGACATGGTTTTTAGGTGGTCGTTGTCGGACGACCACCAGACCTTCCATCAGTAGAAAAGACAAAATCTTCAGGTTAAGCTGTAGTATGTCAAATCTAGATCCAGATTTGGTCTCAAAAGTTGGCACTTCCACTAGCTTTGATGGGTGCAATTTTGTTTTACCCAATTGTTTCTTCAGTCTCCCCACTTTCATCTTTTTCTCTACCTTAACCTTGCTGACCTGGTTCTCCTTTATATCCTTCAAACGCTTAGCACTGGATAACTCCCGCTCCTCTTCCACCTTCCTCTTTAAAGAAACTTTCTCTAATTCCTCAATCCTCATCCGAAGGAAGTTCCACAAAATAAGGCTCATCTTGAAATCTCTCTTTCCACTTTAGGCCTTCTCTAAATACCACCCTCCTCATAGACAGCTTGCTGCCCTTACCATTATCCACCAAGAGATTGTTGTTTGAGGAGTTAGCATCAACTAAACTAAGAGGGTTACGAGCAAGCACTGCTCTTTACTTTTACAGTGACTAAACCCATGTTTCTCCTTTATTACATTAGCAAGGACTTTTTCTCATTATTATTCTGGTGATCTACTGGTTGGTTTTTCTGTCTGCCAGTTTCCTTCACCTCAACAGTTGGTTTCTCCTTCACTAGACTCTCTAACTCTTCTTCATCCATGTTATTTTCCAAGTCAGTCTCTCCCACTTCTTTATTAGAAGCAGAGATATCCATATTATCCTCTTTCAAACCATCCACTAACTGTGAGTTCTTCCTAAGCCCTTATGAGCCTCCTACACTACTCATCAAACTATCATCCACACTCTACTTTGAGGAAGAGCTTTCCCTCACGAATTCGAACAAAGCTTCGAAAAACAGACTCATTCAATTTAAGATCCTCAAAACAAATTACCTTGCCAAGCTTCTCTCCTATTCTTAGAATATTTTTCTTTGTCATTATCGTTCGAGGAAGATGATGTATCTGCACCCAAAACGGACATCTCTTCGTATCAACTTCATCAATAGTCAACAACGGAGACCAACATTGTAGATTCAATAAGTTCCCTGAAATAGTCTATAGACTATCCCTCAGCACCCATTTGTAGTCCTTCTGTTGTGCAAACATGAAGAAATAGAGGTTATTCCAGGAAGTGTTAATCTCGACATTTCCTTTCAGCGACCTGGCTCGACAAATCAGAATTTCAAATGCTATGCTATTCATTATCTTTGGGGTAAACAGCTTTCCGATCAAGAGCCAATCACCTCCTAGCTTTGCTTCCTTGTCATCCCAGTCCCATTTTAGATATGTTTCTTCTGTCATCTCAACATCCATTTCTCCTCAAATGACTCCTAGCTCTTTGACTCCACCACTTTCTTGAAGCAAACACACACCTGAATCGACTAAAGAAAGCAAAAAACACTGAGATCTACTACCGCTCAAGATGAACAAAGTGGGTTTACTCTCTCACTTATAGGAGAGATTTTTCCTCACCGCCTCGGGAGAGGGTTTGACTAGTCACATGTCTAGTTAAATATTGCTCATATCAGAAATATGATAAATATATGTGGCTGAATACATGTTTAAGATAACCTAAGCGTGCAGTATGAGCATTAGTTTTTAATGATTCAATACTTGTTCTAAATAGTAACTTAGTAATTTGCAGTGATATTTGGTTGAAAAAAAGCAACGGTAAGAGAACCATATCGAGAAAGAGAGTTGGACTAAGAACTAGTCGGGTACCTAGTTTAATATTGCCAATATAAGAAATATGATAAAGATATGTGGCCGAAAACATGTCCAAGATAGTCTATACGCACAATTTGTGTGAGTTTTCAATTATTCAAAATTTGTTTCAAATAGTAACTTAGTAATTGAAAAGCAAATTGGACAAAGAACTAATCGAATGTCTAGTATATTGCTGATATGGGAAATGTGACAAACATATGTGGTCGAAAACATGTCCAAGATAGCCTATACGCGCAATATGTGTGTGAGTTTTTGATTATTCAAAATTTGTTTCAGATAGTAACTTAGTAATTAGTAGTGATATTTGGCTTAAAAGAAGCAACGATAAGAGAATCATATCAACAAAGTTAGTTGGGCTAAGAACTAGTCAAATGTCTAGTTTAATGTAATAGGGAAATTGAGGGGAGAGAAAACTATTCAATAAACAAATGAATAGACCTCGAATTGGTTCAACCAGTCACACACACACACAAACATTTTGTTTTTAAAATTTCAATTCATATTTATTTCTAACATATAATTTATGCTAATATAGTAAAAAATCATTAAAAAAACAAAACATTTAAATAGGAAATAAATGTGTATATACTTGAGAATGTATATAATTTAAAATTATAAATTATAAAGCAAGTATAGAAGCGCGAGGGGGCGCGCGCGCATATATATATATATATATATATATTGGATGAAGACTTTGAAGTATTAATGAATATTGCCCCCCTTTTGTGCTATATGCTCTGATTCAAAATATAAGAGAAAAATATCTATTTTATATTTATCAAGAAATTAGTTAAAAATAGTTAAACATAATAAATATGTAAGATATCTATTTTCTTTTTCAAATGTATCCTTATTAAGAGAATAGGTAAGAGAAATAACAAATAGGAAAAAGGAAGAAAGAGAATGTAAGGGAAAAGAATCATGAGAGAAAGTGTGGCAAATTTGGGGGAAAAAGCATTAAATGCAGGAACAAAAGCATAGTGAGTCTTATAAAACAAAACCACATCCCCTCATAAATTTGGCTCTTATACTTTAAACTAGAGGGAGTATATATTACTCAAATGTCTCAAGTGTTTCGTGTTGTTTTCCCAGCGTTTCAATTATTACCTATACCTCACTCTAATGTAGCTATTTGAGGCTAATTTAAATAATAAAAGGGTTAAGATATAAATTTATCCCGAAAATTTTATATAAGGAGCAATGTTATCACGGAAGTATTTTTAAGTTCAATGTTGCCCTAGAAGTGTTAAAATAGAACAATGTTATCCCTTACTGTTAAAAAGTTAATAGTTAATGTTAATTTTTTAATGATATGGGACAACATTGCTATATTTTAAGACTTTTAAGGTGACATTAAATTTAAAAAAACTTACAAGGCAACATTGCTCTTCAGCGTAAATTTCCAAGACAAATTGCGCCTTAATCCAATAAGAAAGTATAGCACCATAAAAGTGGAATTATAGAATTTATTTCTATATCAATACCAATACTAATACCTTGAATTCATAGTTACACTTTTTCATGAGTTATACAACACGCAAAATCTATTCATTTTTGCTGGCAAAAAAAAAAAAAAAATCAATTCATTTTATTTCTATTTAATAATGCAACAGACACTTAGCATGTAAGTATTTAATTTCAAGATATGTTTACAAGGACTTCGGAAACCAGACTTTTTTTTTTAAATTTTAAAATATTAGATATTTTGAACAACTTCTCTAGTCCCATCCTATTAATGAGATGGGATTGTTTGATTTTATTTTGGTGTTTGGCCACAAAAAAAAAGTTGATTTCTGGTGAAGTTTGGTAGAATGTGATGATATAGACGAAGGGCTTTTTTCTTGGCCTGAATGATCCATAGAAAAGTTCAATCAAAAAGAAAAAAGCTGTAAAATAACATAAGTTGATAGATCTTTTAAATGATAGTCATATTTTAACAAGAATACCGATTTGAAAGGTTAAGTGGAATAAGATTTCGTACTCTTTAAAATAATGTTACTTACAGCTCAAATTTGTAGATAATATAAGATCATATTGAAATAGTCATCTTCCCTGAACTCAAACAATACTGTAATTCAATTGAATTGTATGATATATCATATGCTTTTCTTAATAATAAATGTTATACTATCTCTCATCCCTAATATATAAGAATTAGCTAGGGTTGGATTTAGTCCAATATAAGATCTTAACTCGATCACTATATTCCATATATTTATTATTTTCTCTTAAAATAATTTACCTAAACCATAAACCGATATATAATATAACTTTTAGATAAAAGTGTTTTAAAAAACTTATGTTACATTTATTTAAATTAATGAATTTATTTCATTTCCATTTATTTCATTTCCTTGATCTACCTAAACTAGTTATTGCAGTAGCTCTTATGTTAGAGATCAGATGAAGTATTTAACAGCCACTTTGTTTGGTTCATTTGATATGATATGGTGTGTATATATAACCCGTAACGTGGTTCTTATGGCTTGAGTTTCCAAGTCCTAACAGGCTATACATATTTATATTTCATTTCCTTGTGTTTCATTTGATCACTTTTTTTTGTACATTTTTCCATCTAACAGGCTATTCTTTAATTTTATTTTTAATTTATATTTTTAAGTTATATGTATTTTAGAGGGATTAAAAAGTTAAGCACAAGCCATGCGTCATTTTATTTTTAACTTTTCAATTAATCTTAGGTGGTAAATTTATCGTCTTAGCCATGCTTCAAAGTTTTTGGGCCTATATATGCGAACTTTACCACAAGATTTTGACTTATGTATAAAATATTGACTTATGGTTAGTAAATGATAATATTATTGGAAGGGCTGGATTTCTGACGAATACAAGAATAAGAAATGAAGAAGAAAGTAGTACATAGTGTCTTCAAAATATAAGCAGTACTTTCTTTTAGGCTTAATTCACTCCCACCTATACCTATCTTATAGGGTGTAATTTAGATTGATGAACAAATTTCCTACAGGGTATAATGAAGACCCTTGAGCATGGATTGCACTATCATCACTCAAACCAATACAACAATGGTTTTTACTAAGTGATAATTTGACTTCATCTTTGTGTACACTCAAGAATAAAGACAATAAGTTTGATCTCTTGTTATTATGTGATTCTGATGTTGTATTGTGTATTTCACAAATGAAGTGATGGTGTAAGATATTTATAGACCATGAAGTGATATCTTGAAGTGGTACTTCTTGAAACAACACCTCTTCAATGAAAAGTCATAACTATATATTAGATTCATGAACCCTTCTGAACTAACATAACTTTAATAACCTATAATTATTTAAAAACTAACACAACATCCCACCAAGTAATAGTTACCGCACATTTTCATAGGTGTTTTCAAAAACTAAAAATATATGACATTGATAATCTTTAGTGTTATAATTCTCTATATAACTCTTCACATAAATTCTTTAATTTATAAGGATATGACTTTCCAATAAATACATCTTTTCATTTTAAAATATTCCAACAGTGAAAAAAAATATTTTAGACAAAATACATTATATTATGAAACAACTCGATGAACTAATTTTAGTACGAAGTGAGTAAGATGAATTTTTAATTACTATCCTATATTCCAGCAGATCTCAGTCATCATTGAATTATTCTCTGTTTTTTTTTTTGGCCTTCGAATTATTCTCTATTTGTTCGTTGTATGTTAATAACCTATTCTTTCATGAATTTTATTGTTGATAAAAATACATTATCTTATATTATTTTTTATATTCCAAATGTTTCAATATAGAATATTTAAAACGCATAATAAATAATAATGGCAAATGTGTATTTTGGCATTTCTCTTCGTCAAAATTTAAACAAGAAAGGTTAAAATTTGGACCTTGGTATATTTTTCACCTCAATTTTTGCACATGTAATTTTATAGTCTTTTTCACCTGAGAAATTTTATTGTTTATTCACACTTATTATATATATATATATATATATATAGATATAGTCCAATTATTTTTGGCATAACATGTTTCGTTCATTCACTCGATGAAACCCAACATGACGTGTTATTTAAGTGAACAATGAATGATAATATAACACAAGTGGAAAAATTATGCCCCACAATAAAGTTATTTGAAGAACATGAAAGTAGGAGAAGAATTAAAATCAAACTAATGAGTCAGAATATTTGACGTTGAAAAATAATTAATTTGCTTTGAACTTGACATTCTTGACATCAAATATTTTTTAAATTTGATCCAGATTATTGCATTAAAAAATTCATATCTGCTTGGACTAACTTTTTTTTGCCTTCATCTGCTTGGACTAACTAACTATGTGTAAATATATATTTTTATATAGCGCAGATGTTTGATTCCTGAAAAGTCGCTAGTCCAACCAAAACATCGGTAGGTTTGCGAATAGTCTTAGTCTAAACGTACGTGTAACGATTATTATTTTTAAGTTTATTTATTTATGAGCATAAAATGTTTAGAGATTAAATAAAGTACTATGTCTGCTTACTTGTTTTAAAGCCAAAAGATAATGGAAATTGCGAATAATCTAAGTTAGTATGCAAAAACAATAACATATGTATTATGTTGTCATAAACAATCTATATAATCATTATATTTTAATATATAAATTTAAGCATAAAATTAAATATAAATCATGTTATTTTTAAGTATTAGGGAACTTAACCAGGGGAATTAACACTTAAGATTTCTCATTCAGATAAGAATATAAGATACCTAGTTACCTACTGATAGACTTTACTTAATTACTTAAAAATGTTCATTTTTTATTTTTTATGGGCAACCTGTGTAAAATTTCAATAATAATGAAGATTTTTCCACGGTCAAGTTTTGAAAAGCAGTATATTTTACTGGTTAAAAGTCCTTATGCTCAGCGTAAGTATTATTGAGAGGCACAGCAAATAATTTTACAGCGACAGATCACGTAAGCCGAAATTCAACTACATATATTCATTTGAAAATAAATAAAATATTCACTAGTGGGTTTGAGCAGCCATCCATAATCCACTGGTTGTCTATTCGTAAATTCAACAACAATTTTTAACATTATACTTGCTTGTTGAACTTATGTAAGTGTTTTTTAGTCCATGATTTAATAATTTAACAGTAATTAAATAACTGACAACAACGTATAAATATATGTACCAATATAAAAAAGAATATTTTTGTAATGTCATTTTATAATCTAAATAAAAATATTCATATGATTAAATTGATTAAAAAATATATATAAAAACGAATCTTCAAGTTTTCGAAATAAAACGACAAAAAAAAAGTCCTAATCAGCTTCATTTGGTATTATTATTATTTTTTCAATCGTCTTTATTGACCTTTTAAAGATAATTAAATTATAATAGAGCTGGTTAATTGCTTATACTTTCCATGGCATGTATTGTTGTTATTCATCAACTTGTTTTCAGCCGTTATTTCAAATGATAATGAAGTGGGATATAACTAGCCAGAAGTTCATGGTTCAAATATACTCTTCAATCTTCATATAATACCCAAAAAAATACAAGAAGAAAGTGAATTCGTTTTAGTTATAATACGAAATTTTGAGAAATGAAAAAGGAAATTTTTTGGACCTGAATTTCAGGGAATTCTGATTCATTCAAGTCTTTTTACTATATGCATATTCGAAAAAAAAGTCATTTTCCATGTAATGAAAAATAAGATAAATGCTTATATTTCAAAATCAATGCGTCTGCTGTATTGTCTCTGACCAATAATATGTATACATTAACAAGATTGCGTTAAGGAAATTGATAGGATTGAAGTAATTTCCATAAATATTATATTTACATGCCGGCGTCACACCACCTTAATTATTTGAGTTAGAGAATAAATCATTTTAAAAATATGTAGACGTTAGAAATTCAGAGGTAATATGGGAAAACTATCATTTAAAATCGTAAAAGCTATTCTCAAAAACTAATCCAAACACATACTTAATGTTGGTTTGACCCGGTTTGGTTGTGATAAACGTGTTTACATTTATGTGAATGACGTATCACATGGCTTGGTAATTGGCAGAGCTCAGCAGCCTTGGCCATAAAAAAAAAAAAAGAGCTCAGCAGCCACCTTGTGTTGATGTGAATGACAATAAATTTGATGTAGGATGGTATTAATATTTAATATGAATAAGTATTGTCTGACGGCCAAAAAAAAAGAATAAATATTGTCTAGATATTTTTAGTTTTTATACATATTCTTCTAAAATTGGAATAAGTCTGACTGCATTCAACAACGGACAATTTATTAATGCTCATCAGTCCTTCCAATAGATCAAAGTCAAAGACGTATAGCTATGACTGGATGAGTGTGAGCACATTCAGAGAACACCTACTTCTTTGTTTATAAGCACATGTACCCTCTAATAATAATCTTATTTTAAAAAACTGTTAGGTACTAAATATAGATACCTCTCTTAATAGAAATTCCAATTTTCATTTATCATGTTGTTAGGGACTAGCCTCTTACATTAGATTCAACTTTTGATAATACATTAAACATACTTATTAGAAAATGTGTCCATATTTAATGTTCGAACAGAATTATTTTTGATAGAAAGATATCTGTGTATTAAGAGCGGGAGCGCAGAATTACGAGATTTAATTACGAAAATGAGCTTTGATTTTTCCAACATTGGTGTGACTCAATTATTCATAATAATCAAAGAGCATTTCTATTTAATTCCATCGGTCAAATGCGTGAACCCAAATCTACCATTTAGAATTGGTGTTTGATTTGCTCATCAGTTACTTGTGAACTTTCGCATCCCTCTTGACTTCTTCCTTTTTAAATCAAACAGGTTTCTTTCCGAAAAATAAAGGGTAGAACAAATTAAATGCATGTACAAGGATTATACTGTATAAGTATTTAATTAAAGGGTACCAATAAAAATAATTAAAAACCTTAAATTTGTCATAACATTAAAACGATTTTAAATATCACACTTGTTAATCATATTAAACTCTAACATTATATTAGTTTTTACTCTCCCGCCATCCTTATCAAATTATAAACACATGTAAAAAATATTGAATGCCCGTTAAAATTATCAAAACGTCTTATTATAAAAAGGACCAAGCATACTTTATAAAACTACTATAAAATGGAGTTGAGGGAGCAGTAGACTCATAAACTATCTTAGAACTCAATAATCATCAATCTTTTGCACGAAGCAAAATCATAGATGTTGGGTTTTACGACAATGTCAAAAGTGATAACACTACGAATCTTAATGACAATATATGCCACTTGTTTATTTCAGTGACAATGATGCTTATGATCCTGCTTATTTACCATGAACTTTTATAAATATTAACTCACTTTTCTTATTCTTTAAAATATTCAAGAATATAAAAATTTGAATGGCCATGCAGGTGGATAAACCAGTGCAAAAAATGTACTCCCTCCTGTCCTAAATATAAGACAGAATTGACTTTTTTTTGGAGAGATTAAGGAAGCTAAATAAGTTACTTAACCATATCATATGTTATGTATCCTTAGATTATATATCAGTTTATTAGTCAAACTAATTAGTTTGGAGGAAAAAATTAAAATATAAATACTCTAAAGTAATTTAATAGCTTCTTTAATCTCTCCAAAAAAGTCAACTTTATTTTATATTTAACACCGGAGTATAAAAGTGGCCCTTAAAAATCGTTTTTGGTTGTTCATCAGCAAGATTAGATGTTATTCGCTCATTAGGATGGACAACATGGAAGTTAGAATAATCCAATTGAACTTTCCTGTCTTTGTGTTGAGAAGATGATAATTACACAAGAATCGTGCGTGTTGTCTCCTATGTAACAAGTATTTGCTTGAGATGGAGCAATTAGTGGCTACAAGTAAGTTTTATCTTTTCTTTGCCCAACCACAACAAAACGATGTTTTATCTTCAAAATCATTTGATATGTGGAATAGAATGTAATGAAGAAATTTGAAAATGCGCTAATTCATATGAAAAAAATACATCTATCAATAATAATAATAAAAGTAGTAGTAGTAGTAATAATAATAATAATAATAATAATAATAATAATATCAGCTTAGAATAATGTGAGTTGCAAGAGTTTCTATTCTAGAGATAAATACTACGGTCTTTCATATAAAATCTACTTTAATGAAGAAACTGAATTATAAAATATATCTTATAGTAAAGATCGGAGGGAGTAGTTACAAGTTTGATTGTATAGAAAAAATTAGGGGTAATACAATTGTTGGTCCCTCATGTGAAGTTCTATATCAGTTAGGGAGGGGAATGAAAGATGTTTTTATAATAGTATGGATACCTCCCCTCTTGACATGTTTTAAAACCGTGAGAGGGGACGGTCCCTAAAACGAACAATATCGGGTGAAAGGTCCCCAGTTTAAGATCTACTTTAGTGAAGAAAATAAAATTAAGGGGAAATACAATTTTTAGTCCTTCAAGTTCAAAAAAGAGTTTTTGATCCTTTAAGTGGAAAAATAGTGTTTTAACTTTTAACCATAATGAACTGTTTTAACCCAAAAATTTATCTAAGAGAAGTTTGCTTTCACCATTTTTTGTACTCGGAGAAGTTCTTCTCAGAAAAATACACTTGCTGTCCCACTAAAAAAATAATAATGATAAAAAAAAGTTTTTTTTTTTCGGAATCATTTGTGTTGATACGTGATGCATTTGTCTTCTTTATCCAAAAAATAAATAAAGTCCCCTCTAGAATTTGTATCCTAACATATATACGACCAGATACTCAAATATCTTCTGATGTGAAGTTGAGATAGTTTGATGTGTGTATATGCATGTACCAGGTTGTCATCTGGACTGATTCGTGTATAGCTTATTTCCCTTGTTGATTGGGAAAATTATATTAAGGTCCTAAGGAAGGAGCCTAAATACAAAAAAAAAAAAAAAAAGCACCAAAAACAAAAGCAAAGAGCGTTGGATATGCAGAAAGTTGTAGTTTGTGGTGTAAAATTTGGTGGATATGTTTGGCCTTTTGATATTTTGTGAACATCCTGCTGTATCAATAGCTTAAGTTCACACTAATTAGGATCCAACCGACTGTTCCAGAATAATACTCGTACTATAAATGTATAGATCGCGACAAGTTTGAGCATTAAATTTTGGAAATTTCTTATATTTGTAAACTGGGGTCCCTTTTGTGCTCTGCTTTACATTCTCCCGGAGACAGACAAAATAATAGCGTTGAAAGAGAGGGGAAGGAGATATAAACTATGTATGTAGACATTTTGGGAAGAATTTTGTTATCCCACGTTTTTTGGGAAGATTGTGGGTAAAAAACATCTCACTCTCAGTTATGTCTATTTTTTTTAATGTTTTTTGTTTCATTTTCTATGATTTTATATTTTATTCTAAAAATTAACCATTTTGAATTCTTTGGCCAACAAGAAAAATCTTGACTGTGTTTAGAGACCCAGGGTCAAAACATGAAAATGTGCTTTAGGCTATGAAAACCTTATGAAACTGAATTTTCAACATATTATTCAAATAATTTTCTGTCAAACTAACTTTTTTTTTATTAAAACTTAATTAAACATAAATTACATTATACTAATTTACTCACCTAATTTTTTTGTACAAAAAAATTTAGGTGAGTTGGATCGAGAGCTCACTAAGGCTAGGGCATGCTTTTAAGCTCAAAAAGCGCTTACAAAGATACTTACATATTGCTCACCAATAAAGTCTTCACATTGATAGAATTTGTACCCACAATCTTATGGTTATAAACCAACCTCTTTAACAGCTGAATCAACCCTTATTTTTTTGATACATTGAATCAACCCTTATTTTTTTGATACATTGAATCAACCTTTATTAGCTACACTAGTTTACTTTTATTGTAACTTTGTTATTTTTGAACCTATTGTTTCCTTTATTCAAGACAGGGTTTCAGGCCCTACCTTTTGGGACTGGATTTGAATCCATTTGTACATTGGCCTGGCCCAATTAGTTGCAACAACATCTTTTTTTTTTTTTTTTTTTTTTTTTCATGTAACAAAATATGCCTATGTCCCTATGACTTGTGAATACTACATCATAAACATTTTATATTTTAAATTGAATTTTAAAATTTAATATTGCAAATAAAATTCTTGATAAAAAATTTAAAAAAAGAAAGAAATTCAAAATAGTATAAAAAAAAAATTCAATTTTATATGCTCATGCTAACATTTCAAGGATTGCGCTAGCGCAATAACACCCAAAACTCGTTGCATTGGTAGCATTCCATGATGCATTCACTCCAAGTAGATCAAAGCACACCGCATGATAAGAATTTATGGATAATTCTGTCACTTTATATGACACTAGCTAAGTAGAAGAACCCTGATTAGGATATCGAGATCCGATATACTCCACAATAGGCCATTCAATGTGCTAATTTTCCGGCTAAGAACACTCATCAATGCACTAAAGAAATGATGATTCTACAAGAACCTCATCCTGATTGCAGTATCGTTTGCTGATATGTTGGTGGTTTAGACTATTTTATTTCGGTTGAGACTCAAGTTTTAACTTGCCACTTTGTGAAAAAAAAGAGCCTCGAAAAGTATATACGTGGCATGCTAAAAATAAAAGGTATCATGTGAAGCAATGAGCTTAGGAGAGGCGCACCTGGAGAAGGACAAATAAATGATGGTATTCAAAGAGTACCGTGATTAAGTTATTTTATTTTTTTAATGTAATTTTATTATTTTAAAAAGTTATTTTCTTAAAGAGAGTCACGAAAAAAGAATATGCACAGGTGACGTAACTAGCATCAATCCATTTTATTTATATTATAGTAATTATATTACATTAATTTTGCAGCCCAATGCAGATGCGCTCCTAATTACCTTCAACATCTTTTATTCAACAAAGTAACAATCAATTATTTCATGCTTCACGATTACAAGGTAATTAGTAACTAACAACTGCGTAACATGATGTTCTTAGAAACACATCAGCACCAGCACCATTATATTACCTCGTCGACGATAAGATATTATGATAATATGGCCGGCTAATTAAAGAGGTGCCCTACTCGTGGGTAATGGGAAAGGCAACTTTGACCACAGTGTAGCCGCCATCAACGGCAAAGTTAAGTCCATTGACATAACCAGAATCATCGGAAGCAAGAAACAAGGCCGCTTCTGCTATATGCTTCGCCTTCAACACCACCCCTTTCAGCACCGCCTCTGAACCAACAGATTCTTCAACCTCTTCCGGCTTCACATTGGTGTGGCCACTCCATAAGGTGGCACACAGTTCACTCTGATCCCATGAGCCCCAAGCTCCGAGCACGCTGCTCTCACGAGTCCCAGAACAGCATGCTTCGACACCGTATAAGCCTGGGGCCCACATCCCGCCATGCAAGACGACACACTCGCCGTGTATATGATCGATCCTCGGATTTTTCTCTCCACCATAGCACGACCCGCGTGCTTGATTGTCGCCGCCCCGCCTCGGACGTTTACGGCCATGATGTTGTCGAATTCGTTCAGGTCAAGATCCAGGATGCCGGAGAGTGATCCTAGCAAAACAAGATCCATAAGACTTATCTTTTTTGGGTGCAAAACTAGCAATAAACAATTTTTTTGGAGCAAATTTAGTAACACCGTTAAAAAAACACTTAACTGCCGTTACTTTTTGAAATGTGGGTCCCAACAGGCTTCCCTCTCTATATTATTTTAATATTTTTTTAATGGAAAAATATCACTTAGGCCACATGAAAAAAATTTCATTTCAGCTAAGGCCCAAAAGATTCTGAAATATCACTGTACCCCTTGGGTTAAAATGACATTAAGCTCTGTCAGTAAAAATAAATTAAGTTTTGCGGTGAAATTTCAGAATCTTCTGGGCATTAACTGAAATGAAACTTTTTTCATGTGGCATAAGTGATATTTTTTCATTAAAAAAATATTAAAATAATACAGATGGAGAAGCCTATTGGGATCCACATTTCAAAAACTAATGGCCGTTAAGCAGATTTAACGGCATTGCTAAATCTACTCTCAAAAAAATAGTTTATTGCTAGTTTTGCACCCAAAAAAGATAAATCTTATGGATGTTTCGGGCGAAATTGTTCATTACCAAATTTACACCTTCATACCATTTTTCTTATACATTATTAGTGCACAAGGGTCCTTAACACCCATTAAAATTGTCTTTTTACCCAGGTTTTCTAACTAGGGACACGGTCTGCGTAGAAAATATCGTACTTTCTACAATCATTGTTCAACCGGGATAATAAAATGACATATTAACCATTAGTTAGTGTCACTTAGGGGTGAGCATTCGATATTCGGTAAAAACCGAAATAACCGAATAATCGAACATAGGTATTCTTAGACACTGAACTGAAACCGAAAAGTCTATAATAACCGAACCGAATTAACTGAAATATTTTGGTTCGATTACTCTGTTAACCGAGAAATCAGACAAGACATTAAAAACCTTTTGAGTATGCCATCTCATGATACTGAAGATGCTTTAACAATGTCCCTTACACTGCATAGTCTAAGGCATCAAATTATCAATTTAAACTAAGTAAAATATTGATTCACCGATGCAACTAAGAGTTATAATATCTATTGTAAAATCCAAGCATAAATGAGAAAAAAAAAATTGAAAAGGGAGAGATGCAGTTAGCAAATAAGAAACTGATGAAGTAGAGATGTAGTTGAGCAACATCGGGAAACAAAGAACAAAGAGCATAGGAAGGCAACAATCCCAACAACGCTGATAGTGGGTGGAGATGGGAGAGCAAATATGTGGTCTGATTATGGCTTCAAGAGAGCAACTAAGTGGTGAGAGTGTTGATGGCCAGGGGGGTTCGAGATGCAGACAAAGTCCGACCTTCAGAGTTAGAGAGATGACAGGCGAGAGTGACTAGCGCTTAGAGTGAGAGATTGAGATGCTTAGCAGCAGACAATAAGTTGACTTTGACTTGGGGTTAGTGAGAGAGTTAGGGTTTAGAATAATTTTGGGCTTGGGCTGTTAAACATGTTTTATTAAAAGAATAATGGGTTTTGGACTTAAGCCGCTGTACACACAATAAAGCATACATACAATCCCACCAATTATATATGTTATTTCAGTTATTCGGCTAAGCCATTTTTTTTATAAACACCGAACACACTTTAAAAAATAACTGACACAAAATTGAAAACCGAATTAACAGAATTGAGTTCGGTTCGGTTCGATTTTCGGTTGCAGTTTTGATTTGCTCACCCCTAGACTATCATTAGTGTAGGAAGTGTTTTTCGAATGTCACTAGTGTGAGAAGTGTTTTTCGAAAAAATTATTCCGTTATTTTTTTCTAACTCCCCTGTTTGTAGAAAAACCAAAAACTTGTTATACTCTTATACGAGTGCTCTCTGAAACTGACAGAACAAACTTCAGGTGTGATCATGATTAGCAAACCGTACAAGTGAACAGTTAAACAGCATAAAAAAAGAACAAAACTTTATAAATATTGATTTCTCTCCCAAAAATCTAATTGATTACAGTTAGCAGTTTCAAAGCATAAATCTTCTGATGAGTATGAATATATAATATAGACAACAAAACATAACTAATAGTCTTACACATAATATTTTGACATTTAGAGCACATGTATGTACTGATACTAAAAAAATAATTTTTTTTTATTTTTCACAAGAACTATCTTTCTACACCAGTTGTGAATATTTATAGGCGTAGAGGCTGTTGTCTACATTGATTATTTTAATAGTTACTGTAAAAACTCAGAAGCCTCCTCGTTCCCTATTTATGACAATGTTACCATTCCCACTTTCTACCCACTGCAGCTAGCATAGAAAGGCATATGTTTTAAAAAAAAAAAACATATTTTGCACTAGTGTATATATAATTAGCCAATTGAATTGAAATATTTTTTAACAAAAATTATTTATGCGCAGCAAGCCTGCAAACAGCGTTCCTTATCAGTTGTCGACTTATTTAATTTTTGTATGTTGTGATGCATGGCTACGTATGTGTTTATATGTCTGTATGTAAATACTGGCTTCTTGAATGTGGCAACCAAACCATGTAATGTATGGCTTCATCCAGATAAAGTCAAACACGTTTCAGTAATGAAACAATGAGTTAGTAAGAATGAAACAAAGTTTGAATATATTATGCCGTGACAAATTAAATCTATATAAATACTTGTGATTTCAAAGAGATCGATCAACATACACAAATAATAAACTAGATCTATATAACTATTATTATATATTCATGATTACATTTGTCCCAACCTAACATGTCATTGCATGATTCCAAAAAATTAGATAAATATATATAAACACAGAATAACTTTAGTTTGAAATTTTAAAATATATGCATGAAATGAGTTTAAAAAGAAAAAAAATGAAGTTTTCATATTCTTAATATATAGTTCGTTTTACTTTTTTTGGGAAAAAAAAGCGTCATGTGATAATCAAACTCCAACTAACTAAACTCGAATGAGACTTTAATGCGTCATGTGATACTTCATCTTTTGTTTTTTTTTTGATGAGACGGACCAATACGGGGAAGGGAGACGAAACACATCAGAGGCCCAGCAAATTGGGCCGAGTTGGAGCTTTAATGAGGTGAATGGAATGAATAGCCTACTAAGGGCCCGACGAGAGAAAATTATGAAAGCCCAGAGCACATATCGGGTACAGCTTGTAGACGAAGAGGAAGACGAAATTAACAAATCAAAAGCCATAGTACCTGCACAGTGTATGGAAATAGGAGAGTAGCCTAGGGAATAAGGGGAGTTTCGCTGAAGAGAAAAAGGGAGGATGACGATGGAATATGTCAAGCGAAGCGCCGAAAGGACCACAAACATGACTCCCCCGAGAGTGCAGCTAACAGATCAATTGCAGAAAAGAGGTTGGCAATAATTACAGAAACGGACGGGTCCCAAAAATTTAATTTCAACTATGAGGGGGTGTTGCAATTCAGTCAGGGTCGGGATTTGAATAAGCAGAGCCGACAGAACAAGAAGGCAAGAAGGGCGTTGTTTAACAACCCAAATCTGGGGCGCCAGATAATTCTCAGTTTTGATGTGATCAAGTATGGTTGGAAAACAGGGGAAGGGATTGAGCAGATGGAGGAGGCCAAAGTGGAAGGGCGTGGTGGCTGGCTAGAAGTAGCCACTGGGGAGCAATGATTTTCCTCAGGTAGAACTGTCAGGGTCTTGGGACTACCTTGACGGTTTGAAATCTAAAGTTCCAATGTGGTAAGTTCAAGCTTCTGATAGTGTTTTTATCTGAAACAAAAATGAAAAAAACCAAAATAGATAGAATAAGAAGGAAACTGAAGTATGATTTTAGGGAATATCATGAACCAGTGGGTAGGTCAGGTGGTCTGGCGTTTTGGTGGAAGGAGGGAGTAGAGTTGAACATTGGGATTATGAATAAAAATCTCATTCATCTTGAAAATGTTAGTTTTAATGGAAGGAGAGTTGGTAACGTAACACTAGTTTACGGCCCTATAGAAATAAGACAGAAAGCACATTGGTGGAATGAATTAGAGAAGCTGTGTCCTGATGAATCTAAGCCATGGATAATTTTTGGGGACTTTAATGATATGCTAGATTCTTCAGATAAGGTTGGGGGCAGAATGTGTCAATTAAGGGACTTGGACAGGTTCTGAAAGTTTATGGTTAATTGTGAATTGATGGAACTAGAGTTTAAGGGTTGTAAGTTTACTTGGATGAATAATAGGGAAGCTGAAGATCTGATAAGGGAAAGACTAGATAGGGCTGTGATGAATTCTACATGGGGCTCAAACTTCCAGAAGGGACAAGGAAAAGTATTGGAAGCCATAAGTTCTGACCATTTCCCGATATTGATAGATTTTGAACATGTTGAGACAAAAACACCTCCACTTTTCAGATTTGATGCACGCTGGTTGGGCCATCCTAGATTGATGTCACTAATTAAGGAGAATTGGAAGAGAAAGGATAACAGAGAGGGGATGAAAGAATTTGTGGGAATGCTAAATAAACTCAAAGAAATTTTGGTAGCGTGGAGTAACAGGGAGTTCAAGAACAACCAAAGACAGATAAACCAGTTGATTCAGAGGGTACAAGATTGCCTAGATTTAAAGTGGAATGATGAAATAGCAAGGGAAGTTAGAGACATAAAAAGGAGAATAAATGAGCTTTGGGACCAGAAGGAGATGTATTGGGCACAAAAGGCTAGAGTGGACTGGTTGAATGTGGAGATAAAAATTCAAGATTCTTCCATATGACAACAATCAGAAAGAGAAGCAGAAATAAAATTACCAAAATTAGAGGGAATCAAGAGGAGTGAATTGAGGAGGAACAAGAAATAGGAAGACACTTTGCCCAGTTCTACTCATCACTGTTTACTTCAGTAGGGGAGAGGGAATTCTCATCAATACTAGAATGCATTGAACCACTGATTTCAGCAGAGGATAACCAAGCTTTAATGGCAGAAATCAAACCAGAGGAAGTTAAGCGTGCGGTGTTTCAACTTGGAGGACAGAAAGCTCCCGGACCGGATGGATCCACAAGCCTTTTCTATCAACAATTATGGGATATCATCAGAAACCAGGTATGTGACTTAATAAAAGAATTTTTCAAGACTGGGTATCCTTTGACTGAGATAAATGAAACTGACCTTGTAATAATCCCTAAGGTTGACTTCCCTGAATCTGTAAATGACTATAGGCCTATTAGTCTTTATAATTTCGCTTAAAAAATTCTTTTCCAAGGTGATAGAAAATAGACCTAAACCGTTATAATATAATAGATGAAAGTCAAAGGGCCTTTGTCCCGGATAGATTAATCCAAGATAATATTATAGTGGTGCATGAGGTGTTTCATCATATGAAAAGGAAGAGAAAAGGCAATGGTGAGATGGCAATGAAGCTAGATATGAATAAAGCCTATGATAGAATAGAATGAGGTTTTCTCTGTGCTACAATGGAAAAAATGGGGTTTATAAGGGAGTGGGTAGAGAGAATTTGTTGGAGTCTTAATTCTGTTCAGTTCTCTGTGATGATGTCTGGAAAAAGAATGACCAAAGTAATCCCAAAAAGGGGGCTTAGACAGGGAGACCCTTTGTCCCCCCATCTCTTTATCATTGTTAACAATGTCTTATCCAAACTCATTGAAAAAGAAAAAGGGAGGGGAAGAATGAGGGGAATTGCAATAGATAGAGGTTGTCCTGAAATAATGCATAGCTTCTTTGCGGATGACTCTATTTTTTTCCTTAGAGCAAATATGGATTATTCTAGAAATATGAAAGATATTATCAATAACTATTGCAAGGCTTCGGGGCAATCAATCAGTTATGGAAAATCATGCTTATACTTTTCAAAAAATACCCCTGGCCTGTTACAAGAGGAGATTGGTTATGTCTTTCAGATACACACTGTGGATGTTCCAGGAAACTATTTGGGGCTTCCAATAATTTGGGGCAAATCAACAATTCAAGCCCTGAATTTTGTTATAGATAGGATGGAAAAAAGAGTCCAGGGGTGGAGGAAAAATTTCTTGTCTAAGGCAGGAAGAGAAGTTTTAATAAAGTCAGTAGCAAATTCCCTTCCGGTATATTCTATGTCTTGTTTCCTGTACCTAAAAAGCATGCTACAAAAATTGGATAGCATTGTATCCAAATTTTGGTGGAAATGTGAGGAAGATAGAAGGAAGATTTATTGGGTGTCTATGGATAAGTTGAAGAAACACAAATTAGACGGGGGATTAGGATTCAAGGATTTTGAGGCTTTTAACTTAGTTCTTCTAGCCAAATTAGGTTGGAGAATTTTGAAAAATCCTAGCCAATTGTGGGTAAAACTCCTAAAGGAAAAATACTTCCCAAGAAACAACTTTCTGGAAGCAGAGAAGGGGAGAAGGGCATAGCATATTGGAGGGTAGGAAGATACTAGAGGATCAGGTCTATAGAAGTGTAGGAAATGGGAAGAAAACCATAATCTGGTAGGATCCGTGGCTGAGCAATTTGCCTAGAAAGAGGTTCACATCTATAGGCCCACATGATTCATTTAAAAATTTATAAGGTGGAGGACATTATGAGAGGAGGTGGGCGGGACCTAACAATTGTGGAAGGATGGATAACTAAAAGTGAGAAGGATGCCATTTACAATATAGTGGTGGCCCCAAGAAATAGGGAAGACAGTTGGGTATTGACGGGGGGCAAAAGAAGTGTTTACTTAGTTAAAGAGGGTTACAAAGTGGCGAGAAGAGACATCCTGAAGCGCATGGAAAATCACCCAACCTCATCTAATAATGGACAGGGAAAGTTATGGAAAGAGATATGGAGTCCTAAAGTCCCAATTAAAGTTAGGAATTTTTTATGGAGAGCAATGTCTAATGCCTTACCTACCTTATACAATTTATGTAAGAGGAAATGTTGTGTGGCTGATGTGTGTCTAATTTGTAAAACAATTCCAGAGACTATAGAGCATGTCTTTATGGGGTGTGAGGGAGCAAGTGCAACATGGTTTCGAAGCAATTTTTCATTCAGATATAGAGAACTAGGCTGAACTAGCTTTCAACAATGGGTGGGGTTTTGTTTGTGTGAGGCTAAGTTTAACCAATGGTAGAAAGCTTTAAATGCAATTACTCTGGCAAATATGGAAGGCAAGAAATGCCTACATATTCGAAAATATCAGCCATGAGCCTATGCTTATTGTTTCTCAAGCTGGTTGCCTGATTCAAGAATATTGGGAAGCAAATGGATGGCATGCAAGGGAGGATACAGGGAGCGGACCAGAAACAAATCTGAGGACGGGAAAAGAAATATGGCAGAAACCTGAAGGTAATATTATCAAGATAAATACTGACTGTGCTTACTCAAGTATTGTGAATAAGACGGCAATAGCCTTTGTGGTTAGAGACTCTAACGGTTGGTTATTAGACAGAATGACCCAGATCAAGGATGCTGATTCAATATTTATGGCTAAAGCTTTAGCATTACTGGAAGCAATTAAATATGTCTATGATAATCAGCTGTTGGATGTCCAATTTGAGTCAGATAACTAATCTCTGGTTAGATGTATTAATTCAAACTCTCCTCCTAATGAGTGGAGGTGTGTCACCATCCTTGAAAACATTCAAGAATCAAGAAAACTAATCGGGATCCATTTTGGATTTACAGGAAAGCCAATTTAGTAGCGACTGGGTTGCTAAAGCGTCACTCGGAGGAGCTTGCCCAATAGACTGGGTGATTAATCCACCGAAGCAGCTGCAAAGTTTAGTGGAGAAGGATCGACAGCCTTTTGTTTTTGAACTTGACTGATATATTAATGCTGTAATTCTAGTTAATAGTTTGACTTAATAGTTGCCGACTGGGTTGCTAAAGCGTCACTCGGAGGAGCTTGCCCAATAGATTGGGTGATTAATCCACCGAAGCAGCTGCAAAGTTTAGTGGAGAAGGATCGGCAGCCTTTTGTTTTTGAACCTGACTGATATATTAATGCTGTAATTCTAGTTAATAGTTTGACTTAATAGTTGTTGTGTAATATATTATGTACTGTGGTTCATGTGAATGAAATGGTTATTATTGTCGGCAAAAAAGATACTTCATCTTTTTTGTTTTGAAAAAGAAAACAGAGAATGAAAGACTTTGTTGAGGATATTTAAAAAGTGAATAGTACAACTACAAGAGCATATATAACCAGTGTGTAGAGAAAAGGGAAAGAAAAGTAGTGAAAAAAATAACAAGTCCAAGTAAACAGTAATTAAAAGACAAATGAAAGAATGCGAACAGAAACTCTCTCAGTTTTTTTGACCGTTGTATCTGCAACGGCCATCTGACGGGCGATGGAATCTGCAACGGCCATCTGACGAGCGACGGAGCTGATCTCTGGTGGTGGTCAGTTCAGTCTTCAACGGTCATTACGACGGTGGAGATAGTTCTGAGAACTGGTGGTGCTTCACTCCCATCGTCGACGATCTTCGTTCGACGGTGAGCTCTGTTTTCTCTCTGGTTCTGACGGTGTTACGATAAAGTTGGGAACGCTGCCTCTGTATCTGATATTGACGGATCAGAGTGTGGCTTCGTCCGACGAGTGTACTCCCATCGTTTAGACGGTCTTCTTTCGACGGTGGACTTTGGTTTCCTCTGGTTCTGAAGGAGTGTTACAGTGAAGCTGAGACCGTTTGCTTCGACGGATCTGGGTGGTGCTTCGTCCATCCCATCCAACGCTGTGATCTGGTCCAGTTTCGACGTGGTGCCCTGTCTTGTTTTTTATCACTGCTTTTCATTGCAACTTCGAAGGTGTTGGAAGGTAGCGCTTTGGTTTTTCTGTTTTGAACGGTTATCTGTCCTGGTTTATTCTGTCTACTGGTCTCTTTTGCTGATAAACTGGTGGATAAGATGATTGTGAGGGAACGGGATAGAAGCCGTGAGAGAGTGCCTCCGGCGCCGACCTCGGAGGAGCAGGATGCTATGCTACGGAGTCGTAAGAAAGTTAGAGAAGAGGGGGATGAGTTCTCTGGACACCAATCTCTGGTACTGAGGTTGGAAGATTGGATGACCAATGAAGAGGATGGGAAAGAGGCTTCTACACAACAGAAGAAATCATACAAGGAAGCATGTGTAGATATGCCAATGCAAGAAGATTTGTCTGATGAGGAGGACGAATGGTGGCGTGGAGATGGATGGAAATCTAGAATTGAAGTTGAGTTTACTCCGAGGGGTCCAAATATTATTGTTTCACCGGAGTTCCGTCAAAAGTTAGCAAAGAAATGGAGTACTTCCCTGATTGTAAGGCTCCTAGGGCGCATGGTTCGTGAGGAACAACTTGGTAGAAAGTTGCAGTAACTATGGGGTCGGAGAGGCGAGGTAACTACGATAGAAATCGGCTCTGGATATTTCTTGGTTCGGCTAACTAACGAAGAGGATTATTTTGACTGGTGGACCATGGTTATTTATGGAACATTACTTAGCTGTGCAGCCATGGAAACCGGAGTTTGATCCTGATGCTGGAGAAGTGCCGAAGATCGCTGTATGGGTACGTATTCCTAAATTCCCTGTTGACTTTTATGATAAGGGTATCTTATATGTGGTCGGTAGTCAGGTCAGAAAGGTTCTTAAGGTAGATAATAATAGATTGAAACAAACCAAGGGTCGTTTCGCTCGAATATGTGTTGAGGTAGATCTGAATTCTCCTTTGCTTCCATCATTAATGATTAATAGCAAGGAAAAACAAATAGTCTACGAGGGTCTACATTTGATATGTTTCTCATGTGGGAGATATGGGCATGGGTCAGAACACTGTCCACATAAGAAAGAGTCTTGGGCTTCAGGCGTTCAAATGTCAGATAATGAGTGTGAAGAACAAACAGTGGATCCGACACAAACTAATCACAACCCAGTAAAAACAACATATGGTGAATGGATGGTAGCACCAAGGAGGCGTCGGGTGCAACGTGGTGCTGGAGGAGATTTGAATAATAGTCGGGAAGGGGGGCGACATTTGCGTAGTCAATATAATGTTGGAGGATCAAGATTTGCGGTATTGTCAGACGAGAATAGGGAAAAAAAGAGGAATGAATTCCCTTTGATGGTGCCTAATAATTCGACTCTTGATACTACAAAGCAGGAATCTTTAATGACCAATACAATTAAATCACGTGGGCATTTAATTAGTAAGAAGAAGTAAGTGGAGATTAAATCTGGGAATGCAGCAATTGTGGTGGGTCGTAAGATTGATTTGGTGAGCCCAATGGATCATTATCAACAAGTTAAAAATAAAATGGTTGACCAGAGCAATTCTAGTTTGAACAAAGAATGTGGTCAAGTGCAGAATGCGGGGGAATTGTCACAGGGGATCCATGAAGGAGGAAACGTTGTGGCGGGATCCTCAAAATTTCAGCCAATAAAGGGGAGTTTGTGTACGTCTTCAAAATCTACAGGCGAGAAAATACAACTCCCAAAATCTATTCAAAATAGTGCTTCTGACCCTATCGATCCAGGTGCGCGTCGGGAGATTAAATTTTCAACATGTATAAGTCCTCTGGGAGAGGAAGGTAATGTCGTTATGAAGGAGTCAGGTGAAGATGAATATGGGACTATGTCCCAGTAGTTTGCCCATGTTTGGGAATCTTTAATCCTTATTATCTATCTTTATGATAGTTATGACATGGAATACTAGGGGTGCCGGTAGTGCCTCATCTCGACGTTTAATCTGTGACATTGTAGAGAAACAAGGAGTAAATTTCTTTGCACTTTTGGAGCCTAGACAGATTGGCACAAAGGCTTCATTATTGGCTCGGAAGCTTGGTTGGCCTAATATGTACGTTGTTGAAGCAAGAGGATTCAGTGGTGGTATTTGGCTTTTTTGGGACTCTGGTTGTAATTTTTCAGTAATCTCTCCTGGTGAACAATTTGTGCACGGAATTTTTAATGCAGGAAATGATAATGAATGGTCCATCACTGTGGTTTATGGACATCCTAATATAAACTCGAGACGACTGCTGTGGTCTTCCTTAAGAGACATTCGTCAGTTTGTTCGGGGGGGTTGGTTGATGGTTGGTGATTTCAATGCTGTATCATGTCCTGAGGATAGATGGAGTTTGAAAGTTTGGGAAAGAAATGGAGTAGACAAATTTTTTAGGGAATAGATTGCTGATACTGATTTGATTGATATCGGTTTCAGTGGCCCTAAGTTTACTTGGGGGAATTCGTCTAGTTAGAGTAGGATTGATAGAGCTTTGGTGGATGCCAGTTGGCATGTACAGTTTCCTAATGCATCGGTGATTCATTTACCCAAATACAAATCAGATCATTGTCCTATTTTGGTCAATACTGATAAGTTGTCGCATGTTGAGAACAAACAGAGGCCTTTTCGATTCTTCGCTCCCTGGGTTATGCATGATAACTTCTCAGGTTTTGTTAAGGATCAATGGAATGTGAAGCAAGATTGGTGTGGATCTTTAGAGGTTTTTACTGAGCAACTGAGAAATTGGAACAAAAGGGTGTTCGGGAATTTGAAGTATATGAAAAATAAGATCTACAGACGTCTTGATGGAATTAACAACAAAATTGCTATAGCTGGACCATCGGTGGCTTTGGAGAATTTACAACGTGATTTGTGGAAGGATCTTGAAAAAATCTTGTCATAGGAGGAAATTATGTGGCTATAATACTCTCGTGCTACTTGGTATGTCCAGGGTGACCGTAATACCAGGTATTTTCACTCAAAGGCAAATGCTCGAATGGTTGTATGATGAAAAGGAAATATGAGATATTGGCAGTAAATATTTTTGAAGAATTATATACGGATACTAGCATGCACCAAGGGAATTTGGTATTTGGGTGCACCTACCCTGAGATTGATGCAACGAACAGATGCGATTTGGGAAGACAGGTTGATGACATGGAGATTAAACGAGCTTTATTCGATATGGGATCACTCAAAGCTCCGGGACCGGACGGATTCAATCCTCTTTTTTATCAAAGCCAATGGGATACGGTTGGTCTTTCGGTGATATCTTTGGTTAAACGGGTATTCTCTTATCCTCAATCGGTCCAGCATATTAATGGTACTTTAATTGTGCTTATTCCAAAAATTGATCATCCTCAAACTTTCCGAGATTTTCGCCCAATAAGTCTCTGTAATGTAGTGTATAAGATTGTTACAAAGATTATTTCTTTCAGGCTTAAATCTATTATGCCATTGGTTGTGGCCCCGAACCAATGTAGCTTTGTGAAGAGGCGCCAAAGTACTGATAATGTTATTCTAGTGCAGGAAATAATCCACTCTATGCGGAACATAAAGAAGAAGAAGGGATTTATGGCAATAAAGATTGACTTGGAGAAAGCATATGATCGAGTCAGATGGAGTTTTCTATTTGAATGCTTGAATGAGCTTAAAATTCCTAAGTATCTTTGTGATGTGATCAAGGCTTATGTATCTACACCGCAAATGGAACTACTTTGGAATGGGTGTACTGCAAATGCTTTCCACCCTTCTAGAGGAGTTCGTCAGGGCGATCCTATCTCACCGTATCTCTTTGTCATTATGATGGAGAGATTGGGACACTTAATTCAGACTGCTGTAGAAGACGGAGATTGGAAACCATTTAGGTTGTCGAGACAAGGTACGGCTATCTCACATGTCTTTTTCGCTGATGATCTTATTTTGTTTACAGAAGCAGATATGGATCAAGCTGGAGTGGTAAAAGCTGTACTGGATGATTTTTGTGAGATATCCGGCCAGAAAATAAAGGCGGCAAAATCACGGATTTATTTCTCAAAGAATGTGGGACGCACGAGAAGCCAAGAGATTAGTGAGTTCTTAAATTTTTCCCAATCTTCCAATTTGGGAAAATATTTAGGAATGCCAGTCCTATGTGAACGAAGCACCAAGTCTTCATACAGGTTTATTCTTGACAAGATTGATGCTAGATTAGCAAGCTGGAAGCCAAACATGTTATCTATGGCGGCAAGACACACCCTTGTATCATCCGTCGTGTCAGCCATGCCATCCTATGCCATGCAGTCTGTGCCTCTTCCTCTAGGTACCTGTGATGAGATAGATAGGAAGTGCAGGAATTTTCTTTGGGGAAGTACATCCACAAATCGTAAACCTCATATGGTAGCTTGGGGTTTGGTTTGTTCCTCAAAAAAGGACGGTGGACTGGGATTAAGGAAGGCAAGGATTCAAAACCAAGCTTACATGAATAAACTGGGATGGAACTTGATTCATAAACGAGATGCATTGTGGGTTCGTTTCCTTCGAGAAAAGTACAAGACAGGTAGTGATGTGGTGCCGAAAGTGGAAAAAAGATGGAATGAATCGAGCATATGGAAGGGAATTAGACAAAATTGGGAAAGTGTTAGTGAGAGTATTTTCTGGAGGATTACAGATGGAGCTTTGGTGTCCTTTTGGCATGATATATGGGTTCCCCATCTGGATAGATTGGAGAGTTTGATAACTCACCCATTATCAAATGATATCCGAGATTGGAAGGTAGCAGATTGTACTACTCCATCAGGTCAATGGGATCTTAATAAGTTTGGCCATTTATTACCAAAACAAGTTGTGTTAGCGATCCAAAAAGTGAATATTAACCACAATGCTGGTAGTGATATTCCGGGTTGGCGTTGGGCAGCTGATGGTAAATTTGCTTTAAAAGAGGCGTACAACAGATTAGTGGGTCACGGAGATAATCAAAATTGGTTCCGATGGAGGCTCATATGCAAGCTAAAAGTTCCTCAACGATACAGAATGTTCATGTGGTTATGCGCCCACGGCCGTTTAATGACAAATTTGGAAAGGACTCAACGGAGAATCCACACAAATGAGATGTGCCCCTTTTATGAAGATGAGACCGAATCAATTCTACATGCTATTAGAGATTGTGCTGTGGTAAAAGAACTATGGAGTGAGTCGCTACATAGTCAATGGTATCATCAATTTTTTGACTCAACCGATAGAAACATTTGGTTAACATGGTGCTTAAGTCGTCGGGATAAAGTGTATGGCTACGAGTTTCGCATTTGGTTTACTTTTTTATGTCGACACATTTGGTTGGCGAGGAATGACCGTATTTTCAACAATAAACAATGGTGTAAACATCATTTACTAGTTCGTACTAGTTCAGTGATGTCTTGGGGTATTTCCAGTTCCATACAACCGAAGGCCTGTATCACATCAACTATGGTTTGGCGCCCTCCACCCGCTGGGATGGTTAAGGTTAACACAGATGGGTCTAGGAATGAAGTAAATTATGCCATCAGTAATTAAAAGAAAGGTTTATTTTTTTAATTGCTTGCTTTGTCCAACTTTTCTTATTGCTGTTGGTATTATTCTTCCTAGATTTTTTTTTTGGGGATAATATGAAGGGTTTTTCTTTTTGAGGTTTAGGGTGTAAAGGATTCTATCTCTCCCAACAAATGCGCTTCCGGATAGATTTTTAGTAGTAATATCATGAAGTCATTAGCTTAGTTTCTATTTGGATTAGCGGTCGAAAATCATGATCGTGATTTGCATACGTGATATTAGTTAAAAGTGTTGTTAGTCAATTGTGGTCAATCATGATTTCTGTTTGGATATTTTTTTTTCCACAAGTGACTTAAAGAATAACGATTATGTTTAGATTTCATTTATTTAAATCACTTATGAATGTATAATTACCAAAAGGTATGAATTTTATAAAGTTATATTTAATGAAGGCAATAAATGAAATTGAAAGTAAAGAGGGCATAAAACTTCATGACAAGGTGCGTATACAACCAAAAGAAAAAGTATATATGTTGGAGTATATTTCATAGAGTATATTACAGAATTTATCATTATTACAAGATTTTATATTTAAATAGAAAAATTTATTGATAAATATGATAGAAAATTATTTTGCTAGGATTGCACTATATTATATAATAAAGTTTATTTCTTCAATAAATTTGTGTACATTTTCATGATTTTATTTAATAATAATGATAATTATATATTGAAGAATTATTATTAAATATGATTTAATAATTGACATGAATATTTAAATATTATTTTTATTATATAATTGCTATTATTTAAAATAATTTAAAAATTAATGTTTAGTAGGCAAAACAATATTTCAAATAATATTATTTAAAGTACTTTAATTGATAAATAATATACAAGATATGTGCACAAAATATTTGGAGAAGGGATTAGAAGGTAAATTAGAGAAATTTTTGTTATGGAAGTTTCATTGGGATTTTTCAATTGCATAAGCAACCCCTTATCACTTATATTCAACGTGCTGTTGGAGGATGAAATTACGATTCATCGGGTTTTTTAAAAATTAACGAAACAAGACAAACAAGATTTATAAGTATTTTTTTGGTTCAATCAAGCTTATATGAAGTCCTACCACTTAACCAAAGAGACACTTACTCATAATATATATAACAGCTATTAAATATAAACTTTTCCTTTTATTTTATGAAATTATTTATTAGATAAAACAGAAGGTTAAGGTTACTTAGTGTATTTTACTAAAAAGAACAATTTGTAATGTACTAATAATACATCTTTGCAATATTTCACTCCAATTAAAATATAGTATGAGAAATCAAATGTCCACTAGTAGTGTGACAAATGTTGGAAAGATAAAGGATAAGATTAAAGAAAGAATTAGTGCGAGCAGTTTGACACATTAGAAACATTTCTTCTTAGGTGGGTTGTTAATTATACCAGTCGTAGATGACTGTTTCACGCACTAAAAAGTGTTTTTGTTCTGCAGGCCAATGCACTAATTATAGTTTGATTATATAGTTATTATATTAATACAATTAATAAGTTATAATTAATACAAAATTGATCACTTAAGTCACACTCTTTATATTGAATAACTTCATTTGTTCTGCCGGCCAATGCACTAAGTATAGTTTGATTATATAGTTATTATATTAATACAAAACTGATCACTTGATTCACACACTTTATATTGATGAACTTCATAAAGTTTTTGACGTTTCAAATTAACTTTAGAGAATGCAATAGCTAGCTAGGCATTTATTTACTAACTTTAGAGCAAAAATCCTGTTGCTAATTTTTAAAAAGGTTTTAAAGCTCTGCATAATTAAATTTATTTTTGAAAAGGTGGTGAGGACCGGAAAGATGAAGTGTTCAGCTGGGATAGTTTATTTTTGACTTATAAGTGTTTATAAATCGTGATTTACGGTATACGAGGTAAGTATTATGTGAGAAGAGTTTTATCTCGACTTACATAATAAAAACTTATTATTTAAAAATAAGTGATATCAAATACACACAAACGAAGACATAACAATAAGACATGCCGGGTATTGTTTGAGTCATCTTGAAATTAAACTTGGACGTACGACAAGTTATGATAAAAAGAATAATGAAGAATTGGACTATATATCCATGCTTTTCCATGACAGTTGTAAAATTCTACACAATCACTAACAATATTTGAATCTTTTTTAAAAAAAAAATATTATCATGGGTCTTCAGTTTGGGGTTCGTGTTTTTCCTTTTTAATATAATTGTCTCATTTGGGACTCGAACTTGAGATCCAGATAAATCTAACAGGGCCTTATATCACTATATCAATTCTATGTTGATATGATATTCGAGTCATTTAACGATGAGCAGATAAGTGTTTTGAGACATACCATTCTAGTCCTATTTATAAGTCAATTTGGATAAAATTTTAGTCCTTACTATCAATCCAGTTTTGAGAATAATAAATGTGTTTTTTATTTTTTTGCCCTTATTTAATTGCAATAAACAATAAGAATTCATTCATGTTGATTTTTGGAATCAATCATAAATAAGGTCAAAATTGAAAATTTAGCTCATAATCAATGAGTTAACTAACTCTCAGTAGTATATGAAAATTAGTTAATTTGAACACTAAATAGGATAAGAGTAGCATACATGTACTGAGCTTAATTATTACAAGTAGATGTTAAGGTCAAAAATCATGCCACAAAATGTTGGCTAAAGGATTGTGGCCGAAATTAACAAACTATATGAATGGGCAGAATGGCATTGTAAAGTAGAGGCGTACATTACAAAGTTTTGTGTTGTGAATTTAAATTTAAAAAGAAATAACGATATAATAATTTATTTAGATCTGATTATGTGCATTTACAAGGTTTAAAATGATAGTTATTTCACTTCGTTACACGTATTTCTAGTTCTAGGGTTCCACAAAAAACAATAGTGCCCCGTTTGGCATCATGAAATTTCATCACATGAACTTTGATCGATGAAGAAACTCATTAATATACTTCTATTTATTGGAAAGTAATTAAGCACAATTGTGCCATTAGAATTATTTGATACTGGCCAAAAACTAGAACTATTTCAAACCCCATAACGCACAAGCCTAGCCGAATGAGTTATCACCATATTTTACTCATTAGCTGAATAATCTTTCATATTAGTCCATTATAGATTGCCCAATCCAAACATTCCTTTATGTTAGCATTATTGAGCCGTTTGTTTGACCAAGTGAACTGCATATCTTTAAATTCCAGATCTAGTATATTACAATCAACAATAAACTCTTGAAACTCCACATAAGAAGCCAGTGGTCTAACTCTTCCCCCTTCCTTTTCAAAATCAAATAATAATTCATTAAAATCCCCAATACAAAGCCAAGGTATATTCTATCCAGGTTCAAGTTGACGTAGCTTTCTCCATCATTCCTTCTTATCTTGATCACTGGGTGGTCCATAAACACAAGTAATATAACCCCAAACCGGATCTAGCCCTCCTTCCACTTTAACATGCACAAAATTCTTCTCAACTAGAATAATATCTAGAGTCACCCCTTCCTTCCACTACAATGTCAATCCTCTACTCAAACCCACCAGCGGTACATAATAAGAGGGCTGGAATTTAAGTCTTTTCCTCAACCCTTCTAATTTTTTTTTTCAGATTTGCCCTAGTTTCTTATAAGAACTTAAAGGCTGGTCGATACTTATGACACAGGAACTAAAGGTTTCTGCTTGTCAGGATCGACCCAATTCCCTGACAGTTCCACCTTATGAACGACAAGGTTCCTGGGATGTCGTTGTCGGACGACCACCAGACCTTCCATCAGCAGAGAAAACAAAATCTTCAGGTAAAGCTGAAGTATGTCAAATCTGGACCCATATTTGGTCTCAAAAACCGGCACCTCTACTAGCTTTGATGGGTGCAATTTTGTTTTACCTAATTGTTTCTTCAGTCTCCCCACTTTCATCTTTTTCTCTACCTCAACCTTGCTAACTTCGTTCTCCTTCATATCCTTCAAACGCTTAGCACTGGATAACTCCCGCTCCTCTTCCACCTTCCTCTTCAAAGAAACTTTCTCTAATTCCTCAATCAGCAACCTCTCATATTTCTTAGCTTTCACTAATGGAAGTGTGCTCAGTTATGCACTATCCTCATCTGAAGGAAGTTCCACAAAATAAGGCTCATCTTGAAATCTCTCTTTCCACTTTAGGCCTTCTCTAAATAACACCTTCCTCACAGCCAGCTTGCTGCCTTTACCACCATCCACCAAGAGATTGTTGTTTGAAGAGTTAGTATCAACTAAACTGAGGGTTACGAGCAAGCACTACTTCCTTACCTTTACAGTGACTAAACCCCTGTTTCTCCTTCTTTACATCAGCAAGGACTTATTTCTCATTAGTATTTTGGTGATCTATTGGTTGGTTTTTCTGTCCACCAGTCTCCTTCACCTCAACAGCCGGTTTTTCCTTCACTGGACTCTCTACCTCTTCTTCTTCCATATTATTTTCCAAGCTAATCTCTCCCACTTCTTTATTAGAAGAAAAGATATCCATATTATCCTCTTTCCACTACTATAGAATAGAGATTCTACTACCCTAAAGAACGTCCATTTTTAAAAAAAAGGAAGTAAAAAAACAAAGGCGGTGACATTTTTATAATTATGGGTGAGAACTAAATAGCTTTAGGCGTCCCCAATTCTCCAATTTAAATAGGGACGTCTAAAGTCACACTTTAGAGATCCCTATCTGCATTGGGGACATCTAAAATTATTTTTTTAAGAAAAAAATCAAGGATGCCCTTTGACGTCCCAAATATATATTAAGGATGCCAAAAGGCATCACTGATATATCATCAGGAACGCCTAAATAATTAGGGATGCCAAAATATAAATGGCATCCCTAATATCCCTGATTTAAAAAAATTCTTTAAAACTTTAGACATCCCCAATGCATATAGGGACGTCTAAAGTGTGACTTTAGACGTCCCTATTTGAATTGGGAACGTCTAAAGTAAAAAAAAAAATTAACTAGACAACTTTAGACATCCCTAAATTAAATTTGGAACGTTAAAAATAATTTAAATTTATACTGACAGTCTTTATTTGTCAGCTTTATACTACTCTTACACTTATCTTTCTCTTTTCATCACCGCAAACATAAGAAGAGCCACCACCACCACGCCTTTTAACTCTTGCTACTTCTTCTTTATATGCTCGTTTTACCTTGCTTCTTCCTTTCTCTCTCTTTTTTTCACCTCCAGATATGCTATGCTTTCTTATCATTTTTTATTATTTTATCTTCTTTCTCTTTTTTCTTTGGGTTTCCCTTCTATTTTATCTTCTAACTGGTGTTGTTATGGCTTGTAGATCGAGACTCTGAAACATGCTTCATGGCCACGTTCCCGCTGAGAAAATGAGGTTCATCTCTCCCTGTTGCTCTTCTCTATTCATTATTACAATAAAATGAATTTCAATAATAGAAAGAGATAAGTTTTTTGCAATTGATTCCTCTTATTGTTTTCATCTTCTGCCTATGAGATTTTAACTTTGGAGTTATTATTGTGTAGATTTTGAATTTGGAATTCAGATACTAGATCTGTAATTTTATTGATGATGATCTTTAATTTCTAGTTTTAAATATTGTTTAATCCATATCTATAATATAAATGATTTTTTTTTTAAAAAAACACTTTAGTCATCCCCATTTTGACATGGGGAAATCTAAAGTGGGGCACTTTAGACTTCCCCATTTTAAAATGGGGACTTCTAAAGTGTCAGTGTAGCACTTTAGACGTCCCTTTTTAAAATAGGGATGTCTAAAGTCCATACCTTAGGTGTCCTTTTATTTACGGACGTTATTACCATTTTTTACTACGTCGCTCAAATAGATGCCCCTTTGTTTTCAAACATTAAAAGGCCTAAAAAAGGGACGTTAAAAGTGTTTTTTATAGTAGTGAATTCAAACTATCCACTAGCTGTGAGTTCTTCCTAAACCCTTGTGAGCCTCCTACACTACTCATCAAACTATCACCCACACTCTGCTTTGAGAAAGAGATTTCCCTCATGACCTCCACCTCAACATGTCTTCCTAGTCCACCCTCAATACAAATTATGGCTGCCAATGCTCTCATTGATCTAACCCCTAAACCATCTTGATACATAGGTCGTAATGGATCATGTTCAGTCATCACCTGCTCTAAGACACAATCATTCATATCATGCCCAACAATTCCACAAGTATAATAGAAGGATTGCAATTTTTCATATTTAACTTTTGACCAAACTTTCTCCAACCCTGGCCTAGGTACCCAAAATCCAGCAACTAGTGGTTTTGTCATATCAATGTTAACACGAATTCGAACAAAGCTTTAAAAGACAGACTCATTCAATTTAAGATCCTAAAAAAAATTACCCCACCAAGCTTCTCTCATATTCTGAGAATATTTTTCTTCCTCATTGTCACTCGAGGAAGATGATGTATCTGCACCCAAAATGAACATCTCTTCATATCAACTTCATCAATAGTCAACAACGGAGACCAACGCTGTAGATTCAATAAGTTCCCTGAAATAGTCCATGGACTATTCCTCAGTACCCACTCATAGTCCTTCTATTGTGCAAACATGAAGAAATAGAGGTTATTCCTAACAGCTTTAATCTCGACATATCCTTTCAGTGACCAGGCTCGACGAATCAGAATTTCAAATGCTCTGCGATTCATTATCTTTGGGGTAAACAGCTTTCCGATCAAGAGCTAATCACCTCCTAGCTTCGCTTCCTCGTCGTCCCAGTCCCATTTCAGATTTGTTTCCTCTATCATCTCAACATCCATTTCTCCTCAAATGACTCCCAGCTCTCAAACTCCACCACTTTCTTGAAGTAAACACACACCCGAATCAACTAAACAAAGCAAAAAACACTAAGATCCACTGCCGCTCAAGATGAGCGAAGTGGGTTTACTCTCTTACTTACAGGAGAGGTTTTTCCCTACCGCCTGGGGGGAGAGGGTTTGACTAGTCGCATGTCTAGTTAAATATTGCTCATATCGGAAATATGATAAATATATGTGGCAGAATACATGTTTAAGATAGCCTAAGCATGCAGTATGAGCGTGAGTTTCTAATTATTCAATATTTGTTCTAAATAGTAACTTAGTAATTTGCAGTGATATCAGGGTGAAAAGAAGCAACGGTAAGAGAACCATATCGAGAAAGAGAGTTGGACTAAGAACTAGTAGGGTATCTAGTTTAATATTGCCAATATGGGAAATATGATAAAGATATGTAGCCGAAAACATGTCCAAGATAGCCTATCATGCAATATGTGTGTGTGAGTTTTCAATTATTCAAAATTCGTTTCAAATAGTAACTTAGTAATTGGCAGTGATATTTGGCCAAAAAGAAGTAGTGAAAAGACACTATAAAAAAACACCGAATTTCCAATGGAATTCGCTATAGAATTTTTTTTCATAGCGACTTCCGTCGAAAATCCAGAATTTCTGATAAAATTTATTCCGTAACAAAATTTGCCACGGAATTAGCCATACAAAAATATTCCATGGCTAATTTCGTTGGAAGCATTAAAAAATTATTATTGTTTAGATAAATTAAATTTTTAAAATAATATCTTTATAAAAATAAACATTATGATATTAATAGCCATAAAAATATTTAAAAATTAATTTTTCCATAATTATTGTTAAAATTATTGTCTACTATATGTAATTTCTTAATAATATATTACATATAATATATATATATATATATAATACACACACACATATTATTAGTTATTAATTATTTTTAATTAAAAATAAAATTCAATTTCAGAAATTGGACAAAAATATAGTCATACGAAAATTTATTTAAAATATAAATTTTTTTTAGTTTGAAATTAATTTATATTAAAAAGTATAAGAATATATTAAAAATTATTTTATATTATTATTAAATTTATATTTATTTCTTGATAATAGTATGTATTTATGTATAAGAAACAAATGTAAATTTATAAATAATTGATTATATATATACATATAATTTTGCAATAATAAAATGTCAAAGCATTCCAACCCAATTGGTAAGGCTTCGAGCGTGTATGGACGAGGGCGTGGGTTTGAACCAACAGGAGGCCAAAAGGAGATACATTTTTACAAAATATGGAGCGGTGACATACAGTAAAGCCACGGGGACCTAGTTGAATGTCTAGTTTATTATTGCTGATATAAGAAATATGATAAAGATATGTGGCCGAAAACATATTCAAGATAATCTGCACGCGCAATTTGTGTGAGTTTTCAATTATTCAAATTTTGTTTGAAATAGTAACTTAGTAATTAAAAAGCAAGTCGGACTAAGAACTAATCAAATGTCTAGTATATATATTGCTGATATGGGAAATGTGACAAACATATGCGGTCGAAAACATGTCCAAGATAGCCTATACGCGCAATATGTGTGTGACTTTTCAATTATTCAAAATTTGTTTCAAATATTTGAAGAAAAAAAAAATTGTTTCAAATAGTAACTTAGTAATTAGTAGTTATTTGGCTAAAAAGAAGCAAAAATAAGAGAATCATATCAACAAAGTTAGTTGGACTAAGAACTTGTCAAATGTCTAGTTTAATGTGATAGGGAAAATTGAGGGGAGGAAAACTATTCAATAAACAAATGAATAGACCTCGAATTGGTTCGACCAGTCACACACACACACACACATATTTTGTTTTTAAAATTTCAATTCATATTTATTTCTAACATATAATTTATGCTTATATAGTAAATAACCATTAGAACAAACAAAATATTTAAATAGGAAATAAATGTGTATATACTTGAGAATGTATATAATTTAAAATTATAAATTATAAAGCAAGTATATAAGCGCGCGCATATATATATATATATATATTGGATGAAGACTTTGAAGTATTGATGAATATTGCCCCCATATACTCCATAATCCATTGCATTCAAAATATAAGAATCAAATACATACTTTATATTTATCAAGAAATTAGTTAAAAGTAGTTAAACACAATAAATATGCAAGATATCTACTTTCTTTTTTAAATATATCCTTATTTATTGAGAGAATAAGTAAGAGAGATAATAAATAAGAAAAAGGAAGAAAGAGAATGTAGGCGAAAAGAATCATGAGAGAAAGTGTGGCAAATTTAGAGGAATAAATTTGGCTCTTATATTTTGAACTAGAGGGAGTATATATTACTCAGATGTCTTAAATGTTTTGTGTTTTTTTCCCCGCGTTTCAATTATTACCTATACCTAACTCTAATGTAGCTATTTGAGGCTAGTTTAAATAATAAAAGGGTTAAGATATAAATTTATCTTGAAAATTTTATGAGGAGTAATGTTCTCACAAAAGTGTTTTCAAGTTCAATGTTGTCCTAGAAGTATTAAAATAGAACAATGTAACCCCTTATTGTTAAAAAGTTTATAGTCAATGTTAAATTTTTAACGGTCAACATTAGTTTTTTAATGGTATGGGGTAACATTACTATATTTTAAAACTTTCAATGCGACATTAAATTTGAAAAGACTTACGGGGTAACATTGCTCCTCAACTTAAATTTCCAAGACAAATTATAGCTTAATCCAATAAGAAAGTATAGCACCATAAAAGTAGAATTATAGAATTTATTTCTATATCAATACCAATACTAATATTTTGAATTCATAGTTACACTTTTTCATGAGTTATATAACACGCAAAATCTATTCATTTTTACTGGCAAAAAAACATCAATTCATTTTATTTCTATTTAATAATGCAACAGACACTCGGCATGTAAGTAATTAATTTCAAGATGTTTACAAGGACTTCGGAAACCAGATTTTTTTAAAAAAAATTTAAAATATTAGATATTTTGAACAGCTTCTCTAGTCCCATCCTATTAATGAGTTGGGATTGTTTGATTTTATTTTGGTGTTTGGCCACAAAAAAAAAAAAAAAAAGTTGATTTCTGTTTGGTAGAATGTGATGATATAGACGAAGGGCTTTTTTCTTGGCCGGAATGATCCATAGAAGAGTTCAATTAAAAAGAAAAAAGCTGTAAAATAACATAAGTTGATAGAACTTTTAAATGATAGTCATATTTTAACAAGGATACCGATTTGAAAGATTATAAGTGGAATAAGATTTCGTACTCTTTAAAATACTGTTACTTACAGCTCAAATTTGTAGATAATATAAGATCATATTGAAATAGTAATCTTCCCTGAACTCAAACAATACTGTAATTCAATTGGATTGTATGATATATCATATGCTTTTCTTAATAACAAATGTTATACTATCTCTCATCCCTAATATATAAGAATTAGTTGGGGTTGGATTTAGTCCAATATAAGATCTTAACTCACTATATTCCATATATTTATTATTTTCTCTTAAAATAATTTATATAAACCATAAACCGATATATAATATAACTTTTAGATAGAAATATTTTAAAGAAATTATATAGAAATATTTTAAAGAAATTATGTTACATTTGTTTAAATTAACTAATTTATTTCATTTCCTTAATTTACCTAAATTAGTTATAGCAATAGGTCTTATTTTAGAGATCAAATGAAGCATTTAACAGCCACTTTGTTTGGTTCATTTGATATGATATGGTGCGTATATATAACCGGTAACCGGGTTTCTTATGGCTTGAGTTTCCAAGTCCTAAAAGATCCAATTTCGTTACTAGTACCACCTGCACATACGACCAACCACACACATTTATATTTCATTTCCTTGTGTTTCATTTGATCACTTTTTTTTATACATTTTTCCATCTAACAGGCTATTCTTTAATGTTATTTTTAATTTATATTTTTAAGTTATATGTATTTTAGAAGGATTAAAGGTTAAGCACAAGCCATGCGTCATTTTATTTTTAACTTTTGAATTAATCTTAGGTGGTAAATTTATCATCTTAGCCATGCTTCAAAGTTTTTGGGCCTATATATGCGAACTTTACCACAAGATTTTGACTTATGGTTAGCAAATGATATTATTGGAGAGGTTGGATCTCTGACGAGTACTACAATAAGAAATAAAGAAGAAAGTAGTACACAGTGTCTTCAAGGTATAAGTAGTACTTTCTTTTAGGTTTAATTCGCCCCTACCTATCTTATAGGGTATAATTTGGATTAACAAACGAATTTCCTGTAGGGTATAACGAAGACCCTTGAGTATGGATTGCACTCTCATCACTCAAACCAATACAAAAATGGTTTTTACTAAATGATAATTTGACTTTATCTTTGTGTACACTCAATAACAAAGGTAGTGAATTTGATCTCTTGTTATTGTGTAATTTTTGATGTTGTATTGTCTTTCACAAATGAAGAGATGGTGTATGGTATTTATAGACCATGAAGTGATATCTTGAAGTAGTACCTCTTGAAACAACACCTCTTCAATGAAAAATCATAATCATATGTTAGATTCATAAATCCTTATGAACCAACATAACTTCAATAACCCATGATTATATAAAATAACTCTTCCATGAAAGGTTACACTTTTATAGTATATGTGGTTTTCTTAAAAACTAACACAACATTCCACCAAGTAGTAGTTACCACACATTTTCATTGATGTTTTCAAAAACTAAAAATATGACATTGATGATGTTTAGTATTATAACTCTCTATATAACCCTTCACATAAATTTAATTTATAAGGATGTGACTTTCCAATAAACACATTTCTTCATTTTAAAATATTCTAACAGTGAAAAAAAATAATATTTTAGACAAAATACAGGATATTATGAAACATCTCGATGAACTAACTAATTATAGTACGAAGTGAGTAAGATGAATTTTTAATTACTATCCTATATTCCAACGGATCTCATCAGTCTCCATTGAATTATTTTCTGTTTTTTTTTTTTTTGCCTTCGAATTATTCTCTATTTGTTCGTTGTATGTTAATAACCTATTCTTTCATGAATTTTATTGTTGATAAAAACACATTATCTTATAATATTTTTTATATACCAAATGTTTCAATATGGAATATTTAAAACGCATAATAAATAATAATGGAAAATGTGTATTTTGGTATTTCTCTTCGTCAAAATTTAAAGGGTTAAGGTGCAAAAATACCCATGAACTTTTCTTAAAAGTGCATCCACCACCATAAACTTTTTTTAAGTGCAAAAATACTCATGAACTTTTCAAAAGTGGGAAAAACTACTCATACAGTTAATTGGTACAAATGTCCATTTTGTGAAACCCACTTATTATTTTTTGAGGTAAAAAATAAACATGAATTTTTCTTAAAAGTGCACCCAAAACCATAAACTTCTTTCTGAGTGCAAAAGTGCCCATGAACTTTTCAAAAGTTTATGGTGTTGGGTGCACTTTTGAAAAAAGTTTATGGGTATTTTTGCACCTCAAAAAATAATAATGTGGGTCCCACAAAATGGACGTTTGTACCAATTAACGGTGTGGGCATTTTTGCCCCATTTTGAGAAGTTCATGAGTATTTTTACACCTAAAAAAGTTTATGGTGTTGGATGCACTTTTGAAAAAAGTTCTTGGAAATTTTTGCACCTTAACCCAAATTTAAATGAGAACGGTTAAAATTTGGACCTTGGTATATTTTTCACATCAATTTTTCGACATGAAATTTTATAGTTTTTTTCACCTGAGAAATTCTATTGTTTATTCACACTTATTATATATATATATATATATAACCCAATTATTTTTGGCATAACATGTTTCGTTCATTCACTCGATGAAACCCAACATGACGTGTTATTTAAGTGAACAATGAATGATAATATAACACAAGTGGAAAAATTATGCTCCAAAATAAAGTTATTTGAAGAACATGAAAGTCGTAGAAGAATTAAAATCAAACTAATGAGTCAGAATATTTGACGTCGAGGAATTAAAATCAAATATTTTTTAAATTTTGATCCAGATTATTGCATTAAAAAATTCATATCTGCTTGGACTAACTAACTATGTATTAATATATATTTATATACAGCGCAGATGTTTGATTCCTGAAAAGTCGCTAGTCCAACCAAACATCGGTAGGTTTGCGAATAGTCTTAGTCTAAACGCACGTGTAACGATAATTATTTTTAAGTTTATTTATTTTTGAGCATAAAATGTTTAGAGATTAAATAAAGTACTATGTCTGCTTACTTTTTTTAAAGCCAAAATATAATGAAAATTCCGAATAATCTAAGTTAGTAAGCAAAAACAATAATATATGTATAATGTTGTCATAAACAATTTATATAATCATTATATTTTAATATATAAATTTAAGCATAAAGTTAAATATAAGTCATGTGTTTTTTTAGTATTAGGGAACTTAACGAGGGGAATTAACACTTAAGATTTCTCATTCAGATAAGAATATAAGATACCTAGTTACCTACTAATAGACTTTACTTAATTACTTAAAGTGTTCATTTTTTATGGGCAACCTGTGTAAAATTTCGATAATAATGAAGATTTTTCCACGGTCAAGTTTTAAAAAGGAGTATATTTTACTGGATAAAAGTCCTTATGCTCAGCGTAAGTAAGAATGATTGAGAGGCCCAGCCAATAATTTTACAGCACCAGAGTACGTGAGCCGAAAATTCAACTACATATATTTATTTGAAAATAAATAAAATATTCACTAGGGGGTTTGAGCAGCCATCCGTAATCCATTGGTTGTCTATTCGTAATTTCAACTGCAATTTTTGACATTATACTTGCTTGCTGAACTTATGTAAGTGTTTCTTGGTCCATGATTTTTTAATTTAACAGTAATTAAATCACTGACAACAACGTATAAATGTATGTACCAATATAAAAAAGAATATTTTTATAATGTCATTTTATAATTTAAATAAAAATACGTATAGCTATGACTGGATGAGTGTGAGCACATTCAGAGAATACCTACTTCTTTGTTTATAAGCACATGCACCATCAAATTAGAGGTAATTCTATTTTGATATACTGTTAGGTATTAAATGTAGACATTTCTTTCAACAGGGATTTCAATTTTCATTTGTTACGTTATTCGGGACTAACCCCTTACGTTAGATTCAACTCCTGATAACACATTGAACATACTTACTAAGAAATGTGTCCACGTTTAGCATCTGAACAGAATTGTTTTTAATAGGAAGATATATGTGTATTAAGAGCGGGAGCGCAGAATTAAGAGATCTAATTACGAAAATGAGCTTTGACTTTTCCAATACTGTTGTGACTCAATTATTCATAATAAGCAAAGAGCATTTCTATTTAATTCCATCGGTCAAATGCGTGAACCCAAATCTACCATTTAGAGTTGGTGTTTGATTTGCTCAGTTACTTGTGAACTTTGTGAACTTTCGTATCCCTCTTGACTTCTTCCTGTTTAAATCAAACAGGTTTCTTTCCGAGAAATAAAGGGTAGAACAAACTAAATGCATGTACAAGGATTATACTGTATAAGTATTTAATTAAAGGGTACCAATAAAAATAATTAAAAACCTTAAATTTGTCATAACATTAAAACGATTTTAAATATCACACTTGTTAATCATACTAAACTCTAACATTATATTAGTTTTTACTCTCCCGCCATCCTTATCAAATATAAACATATGTACAAAATATTGAATGCCCGTTAAAATTATCAAAACGTCTTATTATATAAAGGACCAAGCATACCTTATAAACTATCTTAGAACTCAATAATCATCAATCTTTTGCACGAAGCAAAATCATAGTACGACAATGTCAAAAGTGATAACACTATGAATCTTAATGACAATATATGCCACCTGTTTATTTCAGTGACAATGATGCTTATGATCCTGTTTATTTACCATGAACTTTTATAAATATTAACTCACTTTTCTTATTCTTTACAATATTCAAGAATATAAACATTTGAATGGCCATGCAGGTGGATAAACCAGTGCAAAAAATGGAGTATGAAAGTGGCCCTTAAAAATCGTTTTCGGTTGCTCATCAGCAAGATTAGATGTTATTCGCTCATTAGGATGGACAACATGGAAGTTAGAATAATCCAATTGAACTTTCCTTTCTTTGTGTTGAGAAGATGATAATTACACAAGAATCGTCCGTACCTCCCATGTAACAAGTGTTAGCTTGAGATGGAGCAATTAGTGTCTACAAGTAAGTTTTATCTTTTCTTTGCCCAACCACAACAAAACGATGTTTTATCTTCAAAATCATTTCATATGTGGAATAGAATGTAATGAATAAATTTGAAAATGCGTTAATTTATATGAAACAATACATCTAATCAATGATGATGATGATAGTAGTAGTAGTAATAATAATAAAATTAATAATAATAATATCAGCTCAGAAGGATGTGAGTTGCAAGAGTTTTTATTCTAGAGATAAATACTACTGTCTTTCATATAAGATCTACTTTAATGAAGAAACTGAATTATAAAGTATATCTTATAGTAAGAATCGGAGGGAGTAGTTACAAGTTTGATTAAATAGAAAAAATTAGGGCTAATACAATTGTTGGTCCCTCATGTGAATTCGCACATCGGTTAGGGAGAGGAATGAAAGATGTTTTTATAATGGTATAGATACCTCCCCTCTTGATGCATTTTAAAACCGTGAGAGAGGACATTCCCCAAAGCGAAAAACATCGGGTGAAAAGTCCCCAATTTAAGATATACTTTAATGAAGAAAATAAAATTTAGGGGAAATAAAATCTTGAATGTGTTTAGAGACCCAGGGTCAAAACATGAAAATGTGCTTTAGGCTATGAAAACCTTATGAAACTGAATTTTTAACATATTATTCAAATAATTTTCTGTCAAACTAAATTTTTTTATTAAAACTTATTTAAACATAAATTACATTATACTAATTTACTTACCTAAATTTTTTTGTACAAAAAAAATTTAGGTGAGTTGGATCCGAGAGCTCACTAAGGCTAGGGCATACCTTCAGACTCAAAGAGCACTTACAAAAATACTTACATATTGCACACCGCGTGATAAGAATTTATGAATAATTATGTCATTTTACATGACACTACTAAATAGAAGAACCCGATTAGGATATCGAGATCCGATATACTCCACAAGAGACCATTCAATGTGCTGATTTTCTGGCTAAGAATGCTCATCAATGCAAGAAATGATGATTCTACAAGAACCTCATCCTGATTGTAGTATCGTTTGCATGCTGATATGTTGTTGGTTTTGACTATTTTGTTTGGTCGTAGACTCAAGTTTTAACTTGCCACTTTGTGGAGGAAAAAAAAAAGAGCCTCAAAAAGTATATACGTGGCATGCTAAACATAAAAGGTTTCATATCAGAACATTCGTGAGAGGCGCACCTGGAGAAAGACAAATAAATGATGGTATTCAAAGAGTACCGTGATTAAGTTATTTCATTTTTTTATGTAATTTTATTATTTTAAAAAGTTATTTTGTTAAAGAGAGTCACGAAAAACAGAATATGTACAGGTGACGTAACTAGCATCAATCCATTTTATTTATATTATATTAATTATTTAACTTCAATTTTGCAGCCCAATGCAGATGCGCTCCTAATTACCTTCAACATTTTTTATCCAACAAAGTAACAGTCAATTATTTCATGCTTCACGATTACAAGGTAATTAATAACTAACAACAGCGTAACATGATGTTCTTAGAAACACATCAGCACCAGCACCATTATATTACCTCGTCGACGATAAGATATTATGATAATATGGCCGGCTAATTAAAGAGGTGCCCTACTCGTGGGTAATGGGAAAGGCACCTTTGACCACAGTGTAGCCGCCATCAACGGCAAAGTTAAGTCCATTGACATAACCAGAATCATCGGAAGCAAGAAACAAGGCCGCTTCTGCTATATGCTTCGCCTTCAACACCACCCCTTTCAGCACCGCCTCTGAACTAACAGATTCTTCAACCTCTTCCGGCTTCACATTGAAGGGCGAACAAGCCAGTGGTGTGGCCACTCCATAAGGTGACACACAGTTCACTCTGATCCCATGAGCCCCAAGCTCCGAGCACGCTGCTCTCACGAGTCCCAGAAGAGCATGCTTCGACACCGTATAAGCCTGGGGCCCACATCTCGCCATGGAAGACGACACACTCGCCGTGCATATGATCGATCCTCGGATTTTTCTCTCCACCATAGCACGACCTGCGTGCTTGATTGTCGCCGCCCCGCCTCGGACGTTTACGGCCATGATGTTGTCGAATTCGTTCAGGTCAAGATCCAGGATGCCGGAGAGTGGTCCTAATATTCCGGCGTTGCTGAACAGGATGTCGAGGGTTCCATATTTTTGTAGGGTGTAATTTACTGTTTCTTCCACCTGTTTTTCGTCTCTTAGGTCACAGTGGTGGTATGTTACGGTGTTTGAGGGTATGGAGGCGGCGACTTGACGGCCCAGTTCGTCTTGGACGTCTGCGGCTACCACGAAGGCTCCATGATCGGCGAATAGTCTCACCGTCTCTTCTCCGATTCCACTTGCTCCTCCGGTGACAAGAGCCACCTTACCCTTCAACCTACAAAATCAAATTAAGTTCATAGAATCAGCCAAAGGATTATTATATTGGATTAGAGACAGAATTTGGTCATGGAATTGTATTCCGTTGTCAAATAGGCTGTAACTAATTACTAATTGCTAACGGAATTCTATCGCTAATTAATTTAGATTTTTTGGTAGCATGTAGAGACAGCTATGAGTATGGGAGAGGGTGATGAAAGGTTTTACCTTTGATTCATGTCTCCAGACCTGCAAATAAGCTCTTAGATAAGACGTTTTTATATACCGATGGGGATCAGGCAATATATAGATATATATATATATATATACTGATGAGGATCTTCTCGTTTGATGTCACAACACACAAGAGCTCAAATAAATAGTCCACGCCCTGATTTTAGGTTATGATGATTAAGATAATATAGTTTTTTTTTAATACATTATTAGTGCACAAAGGGTCTTTAACACCCATTAAAATTGTCTTTTTACACAGGTTTTCTAACTAGGGACACGGTCTGTGTAGAAAATATCGTACTTTTTACATCGATTGTTCAACCGCGGGATAATAAAATGACATTTTAACCATTAGTTAGTGTCACTAGTGTAGGAATGTTATAAAATCAAAAAAATATAAGAGATTAAGATGAAGGGAATGAAGAAATATAAGAGAGAAATAGAGAGCAAGGAGGGAGTGATTCTTATTCATTTAGATGCCAACAAAGTGTAGTACATAGTGCTCTATTTATAGGCCCTCAACCATAACTAAGAGTTACACAAAATAAATGGCAAACTTTAATCCTCATGAGTGCACACATTGTAACCTTTAAGTTATGGGCATGAGAACTCCTAAAGATCATTCATTGGAGAGGTTATGGGATGTAGAAAATGAAAGGTCAAGAGTTGGGAGCTCATGGACATCCACCTTAATTAGTATTTTACAACACTCCCCCTTGGATGTCCATAAAAAAAATATTGTGCCTCATTAAAACCTTACTAGGAAAAACCCAATGGGACAAAAACCTATTGAAGGAAAAAGAGTACACAATACAAATCGAAACTGCCTCATTAAAAACCTTACCAGGAAAACCCCGTGGGACAAAACCTTGGTTAAGGAAAAGAGTACAGCATGGTCTTTATTTCACACAATGATAATATCGTATTTACTCCCCCTGATAATAACATCAGTTTTACTTCCCTGATAAGAACATCACTTCTAATGTATTGTTGAGTATATCATTCTTTTAGCCACCAAACTATGAATGATGCATTGTCACCAAATATTCTGCTAGATGTATTCCTCTTACATATCTTCTGGATATGCTAAAATATCAGTATATTATGCCTTTATCTTATTAATCGTGAAAACAATAAAGAAAAATTATTCTAAAAATCATCAAAATATATCTTACATCCACATATTCAGTTTGTTTTAAACAAAATAATGTGCGTGTTTGGAATGGCTTATTTTTGTCCAAAACGTGCTTATAATTCGTGATTCACGATATACGAGGTAAGTATGTGAGAGGAGTTTTTTCTCGGCTTGCGTGATTCGGGCTTATTTTTTAAGCTGCCGTGAAAACAAACACCCCCAATATTATATAATATGTTAATAGGACTATCACACCAAATCTCATTTTTGTTATCCACTGTTCACTTGCAAGAACTAATTTTTATCAATAAAATCATAATAGATACAATATTAGCATAATACAAAAATATTCTCATAAAGTATAAGGTACTTCTGGACCATTAAATTCAATGTATCTTTACAAGAAAATTCACCACGGTAAAAATATGTGATTTTGAAATCATTGATGCATTTGATAACCTGATCTACAAGTCAAGTAAAATGTAAAATTACTCATTTTTCAATATATTTTTCAATCAATTATATATGCTTGAATTATTTTCAAACTCGCACAACATTTTATATATAGAATGATTTTCTTGTATATGCTTCTAGCATTTTAGATCCTTCAAAGACTCTCATATAATATTCACTATCCATATGCATATGCTATATATAATGATATCTAATAGACGTATTATTTTGTTTGCATATACTGCCAGACTAATAATATATGCAACAATTATTGTATCCACTACCAAATGTTGTACCTCATTATAATCATCATTAAATCTTGTGAAAATCTTTATTTTCACATGAATATTCATATATCACAAATAACTTAATATTTCAAATGTTTTGGACTACAGGTCCATATTTGGACTACAGGTCCATAAATTTTACATGCTGAAAGAACTTTTTTCATTGCGTCTTGTCCCCTTCTTCAGTTGGCCAATCACCTTTTTTTTCTACCGACATATTTATGTATAAGATCCTCATTTGATCACGTGATATTATTACAAAAACTGTTGTCGACAACTTTATCTTTTCAGTTCCATTTTTCTTGTTGTGACATAATTCATTGAGATCTCTTTATTACTTTCAGGTACCTGAACCTCTTTTGAGGGTTCTGCAAGTAGTTATGTATTGACCTCTTCTAGAGTGTCTGCCTCATTAATATGATTATCTTGATTATTTGTTTCTTTCTTTTTTCTTTTGGAACTGATTATTCTCTCATACTTCGGGCATGTCTCACTTTCATTTATGCTGATTAGACCACTTATAGCTGGAATATGAGATTTAGTAATTCCCATTTAGGTCAGTAATTGCATCTGACAGATTTTATGTAATATTTCATGAATGCAAACCAAATGAACTTCTGGTTCATATTGTTATATTCGAGGATCTATATTTGATAGTAATAATGCATTCTTTTTTTTTTCTTTTCCAGCTATTTAATTTCTCCCCCTCATGTTAGGAAAAATTTGTCAAATGACAATCGACTAATCATGCAGTATAAGTCTCCTAAATCCATTTGTTTCCATTAGAAACATCCCTTTGTTTCATTTAGAGACAAACAAGAATAAGGAAGTTCTTACCCAACATTTATCTTAACTTCCTTTAAATATCCATCTATGTGCATTGTGGTGAATTAATAGGAATGCACATTCAAACTTTTAAGATGGAATATACCTGGCTCCTGACTAAAAGCCAATTATATTGGGAGAATTTGGTTGGCTAATATAAGTGCAGCAATATGTAAGATCAAATATGCCAACATTGAAACATAAATTTTGTTCTCATAAGTATTAGTCTAGCTATTTATGGAGGCTTCAATGAATGAATCGTATAATCTAGAAATTGTGCGTAACATAATAATTTATTCAAATATTCTTGCAAACTTCAGGTTGCAAACTAATATTAATATTACATGTAACCATCTTATAGATGCATCTATCAAATTCATTGAATACTTGTATGGTTTACATGTTATTTGAATGGGCCCATATATCAGCTTGATATATTTCCAGAAATATAGAGATTCATTCCAAATCATAACTTGTGATACTCTCAATCAAATTTCTTTGAGAACAAACAGCACATGATAATTCTTGAATTATATAATATGTTGGCTATTCATGAAAAATCTTCTAGTTCTTCAATGGATGTCAAATGTAATCTTTTATATATGACTCAGATGAATCAAACAAGTCATGCCAACATAAATTTATTTGGATCAGTAAACTACTAGTTTACTGTAACATGTTGCTTAACCAACAACAAACTTTTCAATTTTTATAATTATTGATATAAAATGTCAATATGACATCCATTTTTCGGAGATCAATAGGTTTTGTGAGGAAGTATATGAGTAAAACTTTTTAATATTAACTCACACTTATATTCTAACAATCTCCCCCTCAAGTGTGAGTCATACAAATATACTTTCTTTATTTCTCTATTTCAAAGACAAATTTGTATATAGAAAACTAATAATATATCTTTCATTTCAAAACTCAAGTACTTCATAACTCACAACTAATCATGGATTTCATTCAATTGGGCTATCATTTAAACCCTGTAATAGAGTAAAATTCTAATGTAAATCTATGGGTTATAACTTTCCTTAATCAATTCTTCTTCTGCCCATAGAATTTAAGAAAAACTATATTAGTTCTTCAGGAACTATATCGACTTTGTTACATTTATGCTCTTCAGGAACTAATATATATTATCACTTATTTATATAATTTCATTACTCAATAATAATAATAATATGCTTCAATTTGACTCTTTTGATGCATATTCAAAATATGAAATGTTTAGAATTTACCACTACATAAAGAAAAATATGAGGATATCCATAATCAAAATACATAAAGATCTTATTGCAATGAATTCTGATGTTTAGGGGCTAAAATTAATTTGAGAGAAATGTAAAGATAAATGTTTTATAATACATAGTCTTCTTTCAAATATTTCTTACTGTTTGATCATCCATAAATTTGACTTGCACTATATATATAGTTCATGCACATTACGAAAATGATTTTGTCTAACAAATCATAAACTATTCATAATGAATTTTCTCATTCTCTTAATTCAAATATGACATATGCTTTTTTTTCCTTCAAAAATGTCATATAAAACTAATTTGATTCCAATATATATCATATTATATATTATATCATGATTAATGTATGAAACTTGCACATATCATATAAAAATACTAAGGAGTAGAAGAAATGTTAATACAATGAATTGGGAAATGAGGCAATAAATTATCAATACTAAAATAAATACAAATTGAAGAGTATTTGTATGCCTTTCAATAATGAAAGTTTGGAACTAAGAAAAATTGCATATATATATGTAAGGCAACATAATAGTGCTCAAGAAGAGAAAAGAGATGGAAGACAAGGCTAAAATGAAAACTATAACTAATAATGAAAGAAAGTACCTTGATGTTGAGGTATATGAGTTGAATGTTTGTTAGAAAATCTTTCGTGTAACAGAGAAATACAAGTCCCAAGAAGAAAATAGAGGTGGTAAACTCCATTGATGTATGAATAGTATTCACATACACAATATACTTAAAATTACAAATAAATTGTACAATTATACATAAAGAAGGTAATTAAACAACTTAACTTTATAATTGAAGGTTATATGAATAAATACTGAAAACCATTTGATATGGGAGTTATAAGGATTAACCATGAGGTAGTTAGAATCCTAAAAGGCCATGAAATCAAAATATATCAATAATTACCAATAATGTTTAAATTTGTAAATAAATTGGCACTATACTGAAATTTTAAAATGACCCATAATTACCTTTTTATCTATTTGATTTCATATATCACTCATGTTGATATCACAATGTTAAATAATAATTTCTCTCTCACAAATTAATCACAATCAATTTAAATTTAAACATAAAGAATCAAAATCATATGGCCTTCAGGGCTTACAATTATCATATAGCCTTCAGGGCTTACAATTATTTCTTTTGGCTATACAAATTTATCATCTTTCTCCGTAACTTATTGCTTTAAGTATCATAACTATTTTTGATATTTTTCACAATATTTCATTGTCTTTTTGGCTTCACAGCCATTTTGATCTCTATTTTCAATAAATTAGTACATTTTAGTCTATATGACTTCTGGTCATATTATACCATTTTTTTTCTATCCATATGACTTCTAGTCATAGTATGATATTTGCTCATAATTTTGATCACCATAGAAATGTTATTATTTCCATGATTGTAGTTCAATAGCTAAGACAAAGTATTCTTAGCTTTCAACTATCAATTCTACAAATGCAATGTGATCATGTTCATTTGCACTCTTACATATTTTCTTTACTTTCAATAGCATCATCAATTTCTCCAAATATTGGTGTTCAGGACCACAGCAAAAATCTTGCAAAGCTTTTTTTTTTTGTTTAGTTTGATATTTGAACCTTTAGCCATCAGGGCTTTGATATTTGTAACAATTAAATCATCAAAGTGCCAAAATTTTTCTTGTCAATCTTGCAATTTAATGAAACCAATAGCGTTCTTTCTCATAAGAGCTAGTACAAAAGTGATGTGACTTCTGGTCATCTAATCACGAAATTAAGAATATTATGGCTTCTGCCCTCTCGATAAAATCAAAATACTAGAAAATAAATTTAAAAAAAATTCAAATTCATAATCAAAAATAAATAATAGATAAGCTCATGATCATATAGACCACATTACATGCTCATATATAATACTATTATATATTAATGTAATATAATAAACAAATGAAAATAAAAGATTGACATAATGATATAACAATAATGTATTAATATAAATAAATGAAATGTAAATAAAATAACAATAAAACAAGATGAAATAAATGACATAAAATAAAGAAACAAACAATAATATATAACATAAAATGTAAATAAAATAAAGAAATATAAATGTTAAATAAGTGTAATAAAATGAAATAACATAATATAATAACATAAAATGTAAAGAATACTAGAATATAAAACAAATAAATATAAATTTTGCATAATAAGAGATTAATGGAAAACGATAAATAAAAGTTAAAAGAAAGAAAACTTGCGGAGGATAATATAATCTCAAATCTTAGTCATGGAACCCGATGTATAAAACAATCGGTAAAAGAGTCTATTTAATTCCATGTAATGGCTTAGATTATCCCAGATATATGTAAAAGATAACAACAGGATGGATAAAAATAGATAGCGTAAAAGAAAAATAATATAGATCAATAGATTGATAATGTAGACTAGAAAGATAAAATAACATAGAGAATAAACAATATAAAACAAAGTATGTAAATGAGAAAGTTAGAGAGTAGAAGAGATAGAAAACTAGACCATAGGTCTTCTGAGCTAATTCGTGCTGATAACGTGTTATAAAATCAAAAAAGTATAAGAGATTAAGATGAAGGGAATGAAGAAATACAAGAGAGAAATAGAGAGCAAGGAGGGAGTGATTCTTATTCATTTAGATGCCAACAAAGTGTAGTACATAGTGCTCTATTAAGGTTTTTAATGAGGCAGTTTCGATTTGTATTGTGTACTCTTTTTCCTTCACTAGGTTTTTGTCCCATTGGGTTTTTCCTAGTAAGGTTTTAATGAGGCACAATATTTTTTTTTATGGACATCCAAGGGGGAGTGTTGTAAAATACTAATTAAGGTGGATGTCCATGAGCTCCAAACTCTTGACCTTTCATTTTCTACATCCCATAACCTCTCCAATGAATGATCTTTAGGAGTTCTCATGCCCATAACTTAAAGGTTACAATGTGTGCACTCATGAGGATTAAAGTTTGCCATTTATTTTGTGTAACTCTTAGTTATGGTTGAGGGCCTATAAATAGTGCACTATGTACTACACTTTGTTGGCATCTAAATGAATAAGAATCACTCCCTCCTTGCTCTCTATTTCTCTCTTGTATTTCTTCATTCCCTTCATCTTAATCTTTTATACTTTTTTGATTTTATAATAAGGAAGTGTTTTTCCAAAAAATTATTCCTTTATTCTTTTCTAACTCCCCCTGTTTGTAGAAAAACCAAAAACTTGTTATGCCCTTATTCGAGTGCTCTCTGAAACTGACAGAGCAAACTTCATGTGTGATCATGATTAGCAAACCGTACAAGTGAACAGTTAAACACCATAAAAAAAGAACAAAATTTTATATAATTTTGATTTCTCTCCCAAAAATCTAATTGATTACAGTTAGCAGTTTCAAAGCATAAATCTTCTGATAAGTATGAATATATAATATAGACAACCAAACATAAACTAATAAGTCTTATACATAATATTTTGACATTTGGAGCACATGTGTTTACTGATACTAAAAGAATAATTTTTTTAATTTTCACAAAAATTATCTTTCTACACCAGTTGTGAATATTTATAGGCGTAGAGGCTGTTGTCTACATTGATTATTTTAATAGTTACTGTAAAAACTCAGAAGCCTCCTCGTTCCCTATTTATGACATTGTTACCATTCCCACTTTCTACCCACTGCAGCTAGCATAGAAAGGCATATGTTTAAAAAAAAACATATTTTGCACTAGTGTATATATAATTAGCCAATTGAATTGAAATATATATTTTTTAACAAAAATTATTTATGCGCAGCAAGCCTGAAAACAGTGTTTCTTATCAGTTATCGACTTATTTAATTTTTGTGTGTTGTCATGCATGGCTACGTACCATTCTGGTCTTATTTATAAGTCTTTTTTAACTAAAAACTTTAGTTCTATTTATAAGTCTATTTTCAGGATAGTAAATATATTTTGTACTTTTTTACCCCTATTAATTGCAATAAACAAAAGGAATTTATTTATGTTAACTTTTGGAACCAATCATAGATAAGGACGAAATTGGAAATTTAGCCTATAGTTAATGAGTTAACTAACCCTCCTTGGTATGTGAGAATTAATTAAAAGGGACTTATAAATAAGACTAGAGTGGTATGTGTTTATATGTCTGTATGTAAATACTGGCGGCTTGAATGTGGAAACCAAACCATGTAATGTATGGCTTCATTCAGATAAAGTCAAACACGTTTTAGTAATGAAATAATGAGTTAGTCCAGAAGAATAAAACAAAGTTTGAATATAGTATGCCATGACAAATTAAATCTATATATAATACTTGTAAATTCAAAGAGATCGATCAACATACACAAATGAATGAAAATAAAAGTAATAAACTCAATCTATATAACTATTATTATATATTCATGATTAGATTTGTCCCAACCTAACATGCCATTGCATGATTCCAAAAAATTAAATAAATATTTATAAACACAGAATAATTTTAGTTTTAAATTTTAAAATATATGCATGAAATGAGTTTAAAAAGAAAAATGAAGTTTTCATATTCTTAATGTATAGTACGTTTTACTTTTTTTGGAAAAAAAAAAAAGCGTAATGTGATAATCAAACGCCAGCCAACTAAACTCGAATGACACGTTAATGCGTCATGTGATACTTCATCTTTTTTTTCTTTTGAAGGGTTAATATAACTTTTGGTAGGGGTGTTTATATCCGGGACCGGGACCGGGATCAACCACTCCCGGTTCCGGTCCCGGCAAGAGGCCGGGATTGAGAATTTGTGACCGGTCCCGGTCCCGGTCCCGGGACGGTCCCGGTCCCGGAACAACCGGGACTATCCCGGTACCAAGACCGGGAATTCCCGGTTTGACACCAACACCTGATTTTTTGTCTCTTTTCTGCCATTCAAACAATTTTGATCAACTTTAAGGTATCAACTAGAAATTAACCTTAATAATTGAAAGACCACTGATCCTTACTTTACCTTCTTTCTCAATTTCTTCTTTTGCTGCTTCTGTCCTTTAGTATTCTTTTCCGGGTTATCCTGAAAGCTAGGGGTGTTCATATCCGGGACCGGGACCGGGATCAACCACTCCCGGTCCCGGTCCCGGCAAGAGGCCGGGATTGAGAATTTGTGACCGGTCCCGGTCCCGGGACGGTCCCGGTCCCGGGACGGTCCCGGTCCCGGAACAACCGGGACTATCCCGGGACCAAGACCGGGAATTCCCGGTTTGACACCAACACCTGATTTTTTGTCTCTTTTCTGCCATTCAAACAATTTTGATCAACTTTAAGGTATCAACTAGAAATTAACCTTAATAATTGAAAGACCACTGATCCTTACTTTACCTTCTTTCTCAATTTCTTCTTTTGCTGCTTCTGTCCTTTAGTATTCTTTTCCGGGTTATCCTGAAAGCAAGAATAAAAAGGGAAATGATTTGGCTTTTCATCGCATATCATCCTCAGCTTCAAAGCAGTTGGATGATTAATTTTAAAAAATGAATTGCACAAGGGAAGAAACCAACCGTTGTATTAATTTGCGTCTTCTCTGAGACCTCTTGGTTCTCCATTTCACCATCACTGTTCAACATGGCCTTCAATCTACCTTCACTGAGTAATTTCTCAGATCGAGCATGCCTCTACAGCAAAGAAAAAGTCATACAAAGGTCACCAATAACAAATCATCACAAAATGACAGGTGAAAGATTATCTAGAGGGTAGAGCAAAATCCATCGTTTTTTTTTTATTTTTGAATAGTCCAATATTGTACAGATTTCTATTGGAACCTTCATTTTGATGAGATCTAAGTGAAGGGATGGGTCCAAAACAATGAAATGCATCAGATTCAAGAAGCAAGATAAATTAGAGATTTGAGGGGATTTAGAAATACCTCTCAGGCTCAGCCATGACCGAGAAGGAGAACCGGAGACCGAGAAGGAGAAGCCGAGAGTGAGAATGCGACTTGCGAGAGACTGAGAACGCCGAGGCCGAGAGTGAGAACAGAGAAGCTCCCGTTGCCGACAGCGAGAACGGAGAAGCCACCAGCGAGAACGGAGAAGCTCCCGATGCCGACAGCGAGAACGGAGAAGCCGCCAGCGAGAACGGAGACGGAGATGCCGACGTCGAGACTCGAGACTGAGACCGTGTCCGTGAGAGTGAGAGTGTGAGACTGTGGTGACTGGTGAGTGGTGGCGGACGAAACACGAAAGTGATAGACTCCTCACTCCACTCAAGCTCACAGTGACAAGCTCATTCACTTCATTGTTTTTTTTGTCACAAGTCACAACCGTTCTGGGCTTGCATTCTCAATCATGGGTTTTTTTTTTTTTTTTTTTACAGTTATTTTTATTAGTTTTGGGCCAAGTTTAACCCATTAGAACAAGAACCCATTAAACATAAACATAACAAAAAAAAAAACTGTATGCATAAGATACCGGGACCGGGACCGGGAATCCCGAAGCCTTGACCGGATCCCGTCCCGGTCCCGGTATCTTCTACTCCCGGTCCCGGCTACTCCCGGTCCCGGTCCCGGTCCCGGTAAGGCCGGGATTTTTTAGTCCTTGTCTTGCCGGGACCGGGAAAAAATGGACACCCCTAACTTTTGGTTCCTGAAATTTGATTCAATTTTGGTTTTAGTCTCTCAAGTTTGAAATCGGTGGTTTTAGTCCCTAAAGTTTCACCCGATTTTGGTTTTGGACCCTCAAGTTTGAAATCGGTGGTTTTGATCCCTGAAGTTTCATCCAATTTTGATTTTAGTTCCTCAAGTTTGAAATCGGTGGTTTTGGTCCCTGAAGTTTCACCCGATTTTGGTTTTAGTCCCTCAAGTTTGAAAAGGACTTGGTTTTTTCTGGATCGGATCGGGTTTCAAAAACGGGTTGCCAAGTCCTTTTCAAACTTAAGGGACTAAAACCAAAATCGGGTGAAACTTCAGGGACCAAAACCACCGATTTCAAACTTAAGAGACTAAAACCAAAATTGGGTGAAACTTCAGGGACCAAAACCACCGATTTCAAATTTGAGGGACCAAAACCAAAATTGAATCAAACTTCAGGGATCAAAAGTTATATTAACCCTTTTTTTAAAAAAAAAAACAGAGAAGGAAAGACTTTGTTGAGGATATTTAAAAAATGAATAGTACAACTACAAGAGCATATATAACCAGAGCGTAGAGAAAAGGGAAAGAAAAGTAGTGAACAAAATAACAAGTCCAAGTAAACGGTAATTAAAAGACAACGACTGAACCCTCCTATGGGAATATAATCCATCAAATGACGTTCTTCATAACTACTTTGTCCCACACCGCCACCACGCATTTTCTAATTTAATTTTCTACAAAACACACCCCATTTGAATTTAGTGCCATCAGTAATTAAAAGAAAGCTTTATTTTTTTAATTGCTCGCTTTGTCAAACTTTTCTGATCGCTGTTGGTATTATTCTTCCTATAGATTTTTTTTTTTTTTTTGGGATACTATGAAGGGTTATCTCTTTTTGAGGCTTAGGCTGCAAAGAATTCTCCCTCTCCCAACAAGCACACTTTTAGATAGATTTTTAGTAGTAATATCATGAAGTCATTAGCTTAGTGTTCATATGGATTAATGGTGGACAATCATGATCGTGATTTGCATAAGTGAAACTGGTTAAAAGTGTTGTTTGTCAATCATGGTCAATTATGATTTCTATTTGGATTTTTTTTTTCCACAGGTGACTTAAAGAATAGCGATTATGTTTGGATTTCATTTATTTAAATCATTTATGAATGTATAATTACCAAAAGGTATGAATTTTATAAAGTTATATTTAACTAAGGAAATAATGAAATTGAAAGTAAAAATGACATAAAACTTTATGAAAAGATGAATATACAACCAAAAGAAAAAGTATATATGTTGGAGTATATTTCAGAGAGTATATTACAGAATTTATCATTATTATGAGATTTTATATTTAAATAGAAAAATTAATTGGTAAGTATGATAGCTAATTATTTTACCGGGATTGCACTATATTGTATAATCAAGTTTATTTCTTTAATAAAGTTGTGTACATTTTCATGATTTTATTTAATAATAATGATAATTAAATATTGAATTATTATTATTATTAAATATGATTTAATAAATGACATGAATATTTAAATATTATTTTTATTATATAATTGTTATTATTTAAAATAATTTCAAAATTAATGTTAAGTAATGGGCAAAACAATATTTCAAATAATATTATTTAAAGTACTTTAATTGAAAAATAATATACAAGATATGTGTAGAGAATATTTGGAGAAGGGATTAAAGGGTAAATTGGAGAAATTTTTGTTGTGAAAGTTTCATCAGGATTTTTCAATTGCACAAGCAACCCCTTATCACTTATGTTTTATGTGCGGTTGGAGGATGAAATCGTGATTCATCAAGGTTTTTTAAAAATTAACCAAACAAGACAAACAAGATTTATAAGTATTTTTTTGGGTTCAATCTAGTTTATCTGAATTCTTACCACTTAACCAAAAAGACACTTACTCATAATATATATAACAGCTATTAAATATAAACTTTTACTTTTATTTTATGAAATTATTTATTAGATAAAACAGAAGGTTAAGGTTAGTTAGTGTAGTTTACTAAAAAAAAACATTTTGCAATATTTCACTTCAATTAAAATATAGTATGAGAAATCACATGTCCACTAGTAGTGTGACAAATTTTGGAAAGATAAAGGATAAGATGAAAGAAAGAATTAGTGCGAGCAGTTTGACATATTAGAAACATTTCTTCTTAGGTGGGTTGTTAATTATACCAGTCGAAGATGACTGTTTCACGCACTAAAAAGAGTTTTTGTTCTGCAGGTCAATCACTAAGTATAGTTTGATTATATAGTTATTATATTAATACAACTAAGTTGTAATTAATACAAAATTGATCACTTAATTCACACTCTTTATATTGATTAAATTCATTTGTTCTGCCGGCCAATGCACTAAGTATAGTTTGATTATATAGTTATTATATTAATACAATTAAGTTATAATTAATAAAAAAAATTGATCACTTAATTCACACGCTTTATATTGATTAACTTCATTTGTTCTGCCAGCCAATGCACTAAGTATAGTTTGATTATATAGTTATTATATTAATACAATTAAGTTGTAATTAATACAAAATTGATCACTTAATTCACACGCTTTATATTGATTAACTTCATTTGTTATGCCAGCCAATGCACTAAGTATAGTTTGATTATATAGTTATTATATTAATACAATTAAGTTATAATTAATACAAAGTTGATCACTTGATTCACACGCTTTAGATTAACTTCATAAAGTTTTTGGCGTTTAATTTTCAAATTAACTTTGGACAATGCAATAGCTAGCTAGGCATTTATTTACTAACTTTAGAGCAAAAATCCTGTTGCTAATTTTTAAAAAGGTTTTAAAGCTCTGCTTAATTAAATTTGTTTTTGAAAAGGTGGTGAGGACCGGAAAGATGAAGACATAACAATAAGACATGCCGGGTATTGTTTGAGTCATCATGAAATTAAACCTGGACGTACGACAAGACATGATAAAAAGAATAATGCAGAATTGGAATACATATCCACGCCTTTCCATGAGAGTTGTAAAATCAATATATCATCAAATACTCTTCCAAGCAAGCCGTTCTCATCCCTCGGCTAAGTAACGGCTCCTGACTGTTTTTACTGTTCATAAGCCTCTAATGGGATGCATCGGGCTCCGCAAAAGCCACTTGAAGGCCAAAACCATGAGCGGGAAGTTCACTTTTGAATTGACTGAGAATACAACTTCCCGCTACAAAAGGTTCAGAATCAGAAGAAACAGGGGATCTTCCAATTATAATGTGCTGCTCACTCCCACATTGTTCGTCTTCTTTCTCGCCATGGATACTACGTCTTTTCTTCTCCCATCAAGTCCATTAGGTTTGACAGCTCCATTGCATTCCTCAGTTAGCTCAAACTTTTATAACTCCATCAGGCCTTCGGTGCAGTCATTCCCCACACAATCAGCGACCACATATTAATGCAGTTTCTCTCTGTTTCTTCCTTAGCCGACATCTATCCCCAAGTTTCTGGAGCGCGAATCAACGTACGGGTTGATCGATTCTTCAAAAGGGAGAACATTTGTTTCCCTACTGCAACCAGTATACGTCTTATGAAATAAGTTGTATCTGTGGACGTGGTCTTCTTCGATGATCGGGTATCGTCTGTGCTTTACAACATCACGAAAAGAAGGAGGTAACTATCATTCTCGATAGTTGTATGCCTGAGACTTATTGGTTTGTTTATGGTTCACTTAAGATTGCAGGGGTCCTTTATGTTGCCTAACTCGCTTTTTATGTTGCATCGGTATTTTATCTCCACCAACCCCACTGCTACAGGTGAGAATCCGACTGAAACTGTTTCAGGTGTTGCCATTTTTTTTCATGCAACATCTTTTGCGTCACTTATATTCCTCATTTTCCTTTACAAATGTTTTAGGTTGTCCAACATTGAGATCATTGTGTGATGCAACATGTTTTTAGTTTGATCCAGATTATCTGAAAGTCCAATTCCTGAAGGAAATTAGAATACCCGATGAGCAACTCTGTTCTGTACCTTTGTGATGGGATCGTGGACCATTAACTTTTATTATTTGCATTTTGGGTTGTATTTAACAATCACTTATATTCCTCATTTTCCTTTACAAATGTTTTAGGTTGTCCAACATTGAGATCATTGTGTGATGCACATGTTTTGAGTTTGATCCAGATTCTCCGAAAGTCCAATTCCTGAAGGAAATTATGATACCCGATGAGCAACTCTGTTCTGTACCTTTGTGATGGGATCCTGGACCATTAACTTTTATTATTTGCATTTTGGGTTGTATTTAACAATCTGTTGTATTCAACTTTGTTCTATCAGTTAAAGTATGTTTTATTTTTACATGTTTTTCCTTATGTTGTTCTTCTCCTTTGTCACCCCTGCCTCATTAGTCAGTAGTAGTACAGTCGGCTTAACAAATGAAAATGCAACCAAAATGCATGGTTGGTGAAATTAACAAATGAAAATGAAAATGGCCATTCCTTTCATAGTTAATATGTCACTTTATTTTTCCCAATATCTTATATAATGACCACCATTGGATTATTAAATACTAAAAAAAACACACTTACTAAGTTTCATTCATATTAATTATAAACATTAAACAATCTTGAGTTGGACTTCTTCTCCCGCAAAAGTGATTGGTAAACATGAATATCTCTAATAAACAAGGCACTTGAAACCAAGCTTTTTCAGTATACCGTACAGGCACTTGAATATGAACTAACGACTTCCATTCCATGTATTCGAGCCAACGACAACAGGGGATCGTTCTTTGGTTACCAGCCTCACAGTTGGTGTCCATGTTATCATCTTCACTTCTTCAACTCCATATAGATAACCATAATACATAACTGTATTATATGTATTATGGACTTCATACTCAACTTATGTTTCTTCCATGATCTCAAGTGGGCCGCACCACATTCTAATGCAATGAACCCTCATTTCTCTCCATCGTCATAAGAAATTAGCCATAATGCACTCAAACAAAATATCAGACTGAGGCATCATTGTTTTAAAGTTTCTTCTCAAACTATGGGTAATCTAATGTCAGTGGGCAATAGTGAGTGTCTTATACATAACCCCCATATATTGCATATGTGACTACGCTCCTATCAAACGCAACAGAACCACGTTTACACATATATCCAAATGTTAAACGTTCCCCTCATCGAGAAATAAACCTTTTTTTTTCCTATTTTTTAAAGCATTGGCATGTGAAAGTCCCCTTTTGCTTTTTAACAATCTTCAACACCTGCATGGTTTCTTGCATCTGAAAGCCAATAAAGGAGTTTTGTTCCTTACTATCTTCTTCATGCACCTACTCCAATGGATTAGGCTTTTTTATCTATTCAGAATTCACAAGTCACAACTGTCAATGTTCTCTTTATGCAGAGTTGTCTTTCAACTTGCCTAATATATGAAAGTCATTTATTGCATCCATCTTTTGTTGGCTCTATGCAGCAGCATAATTTCCTTCTCATCCTCCTTTACTGATATAATGTTCACCCTCCTTTCTAACCTATAGCACACCTATTACTTAATATAACTTCTTCCTGCATTTCTTCATTATCTAGCCTTTGAAATTTCCATTTGTGAGGCATTGGTATATGAGTAAAGTCTGCTCCTCTTTTAACTTTGTTTTTCACGACCATACCATGCATCTGATAAATTTTGGGCTAATTAACAGAGTCAATTTTGTCTTCATCCCCAATGGTCATTCAAATTGCCTCATATGTGCAGCCCTTTTTTAAACCCCAGTATTTGTTGGCTCTCTGCAGTAGGGAAAGCATAAGGTAATTCATTATTAACCCTTCCTCGAGCCTCCTTGGTCATCTACAGCTGATATTTTTTTTCCTATCCCCAATCTACTTTTTTCCAGTTCCAAGGTTCGAAACCATGTCTTTAATGGTCTACTAAAGCATCATGATACATACGTATTTATCATGAATTGAAAGTATGTGGTTTATATAATTCACTTCTTTTTTCCAATGAAAAAGTTCGAAACCAAGTCTGCTATATATAAGTCACAAAGACACTTTTTTTCCCTTTATGGTCAAAATTAGTCTCTTCCTTTATTCCTTACATATTTAATAAATGAGATGTGGTGGTAGTTTACTACATGATACCTTCTACTGTATTTACTTCACAACCTTAACAATTATTATCATTAAACTCTTTTTGAAAACACCCAGGAAAAACCAATAGTATACATCTTAAACCTTTTTCAAGTCACATATTTAGCATTTGCATCTGTCACATATATCTATGCAGTGGAGACATATTTAGTCAATCGAAAAAAATCAAGGTTTGTTTTTTTGTCATTGGGATAAGGCAAATGTATTCTGCTACTAGATGCCATTTCATTTGTGGTGATGGATTCTTGATATTCTTTTCTTTTGCGTTCACGGTTTGCTTTTATCCTTTATAATGTAAGTTTTGTTGGACAAGACTCTCTCATTACATTTCAAAACAATAGTCACTTTAATGGTATATGGCAGAATGATTTTCCATTTCCATAATCTTTTTATTAGGAGGATGTTAACCTCTTCATTGGGTAACATGTTCTTCTTTACTTTTCCTTTTAACATAATGCAAAACTTACAACATAGTCTCTGTGCAAGTATATATATAAACTTTCCCTCTTCCTTAACTAAAGTGGCCCATGTCAAAATAGAAAACCTTGGCATGTCCATGAAAAACATCATTACAGACTTCTGCTGATTTTATGATGCTTCTGACCTTCTCAGTTATTACTTCATTACACAGCAAAAAGCTTGCACTATCACCCTTAGCTAGAATTATTGAAGACTGTGACTAACATCAAGATGGAAAGTGTAGCCTCATTTTAGCTCATATAGTCCTCTTCAACAGCTATGGACTGTCAACTACTGTTAGATATTATTATGCCACAAACTCTACAATACCTCCTCTCTATAACCTAACACATCTTCCCTCAATACATGTTGATCCGTGTTCTCCAACATGAGCCAATCAAAATTCATTCTATCTCAGTCACTTCTCTTCCCTTCAGATCAATGCTTCCCAATAAATGAAATAATAAGGTCACTCTTCCTTTTGTTATTACTTGAAGTTCTTCAACACTTCCACTTTAGCCCGTACTCTACAAAATTTTGTTTCCCTCCAATTTTTACTGTCCTATATATAAGTATGTGACTCATTCTAAACATCCTCATCACAAAACCTCCTGAATCTATATCGTGCTCAGTTTCAATCATATCTTCCCTCCCCAAACAACTTCCATTACCTCTCCCTTCCATCTTCCCCAACATGTCTAACGCTTCTTTGCTTAAAGACATCCATGACAGAACTGATTTATGGACAATCGCAGTCAGAGTTTTGAGGAAGTGGAATGTGTATCAAAAGAATGCTCCAACTGAACTCTTCTGTGTTTCCTTATTATTGGTCGATGCTGAGGTATGCCATTCTAATACTACTTATTTAAAACTGTTTAATAGTGTAGCTATACCTGATAACCTAACGTGTCACAATATAACATAATTAGTTGGTTCATAATGTACATACCTTATTGTTCTGTCCTTTTTGTAAGGTGTACTTTAAGTTTCATATTTCATCCTCCTACTAATAATCAGACCTATCCCATTTTACATTTTTTTGCCCAGGGGACCAAGATACAAGCAAGTATTATCAACCAGTCAATGCATGCCAAGTTTTGTCAGTCCATTAAAGAAGGAAAAACATATGAATTTGCTAACTTTGTTGTGTCCTCAAATAATCATAAGTATAGACCAACAACTCATCCCTTTAAGTTAACTTTCACCACTCATACATATATGATGGAAGAAGAAGTTGCAATGCCACTTTCATCTTATTCCTTCAAATCAATTCATAAGATATTGAGCATGAAAGCTGATGAAGAGGTCCATTATCTGTTCGGTAATGGATTATAAATTCATATTTTCCTATTATCTTATTTGCTCACAACATTGTGTATTATATAAGCTTATAGGATTGTGTCCACAGATGTCATAGGATTTGTTAAGTGTATTGGCTCTTTGGACCAGCAACGTAAAGCTAATGAGATAAAGTATAAGCTGCGAATGATTCTAGCTGATGTTGAGTAATGTCCATACTCTTACTTTGTCATATGACATTCATGTCTGCATGAAAATACTGACAGCAAATATGTGTGACTATTTACAGAGAAAACGAAATAGAATGTATTTTGTTTGATCAATGTGCCACAGATGCATATATGGACCACTTAGAGAATGATGACACCCCTGTTGTTGTTCTCTTACACCTTGCTAAGCTTGGATGGACTGAAGATAGTAATTACCTTTTATACTCATTTCACTATTTACTTTTCATATTCCCTACATGCAATTAATTCTCCAATATACTAATTTGTAATCAAAATATATGTTTCACTGATCCTATTTTTTCTAGACAAGCGTCAGCTCTCCAGTTCTTTCAATGCCACACATGTCTCTTTTAACCCTCAAATCAAGGAAGTCACTGATTTGATTCAAAGGTTTATCTACATCACTAATCCAAAAGTCATTACCTCAACTTAAAATGAAAGAACGATTTCATGGTTCTCAAATTTCTCCTCTATTATAGTGCCAAGGATCGTGAGTCCCCTGTACTCACTGCATTGACTCAACCAATGCCAACTCAGATGAGCATAGTTACTCAAAGCTGTTCTTTGCATAACCAGGTCAAGCTACAGATAGCTGACATTCCACAACAGTCATCCGTGTGTATCCCACTTTTTCCTTTGTCATTGTAGTCCATTCCATTACATTACATATTCTTATTTTGCATAATATTTATGACAGGGGGATGCTTTCGTTCTGAGTTGTCAGCTGCTGAAATCTGAATCTAAATATGGCTGGAACTATCTTGCTTGCTCAAAGTGTTTTTCCAAGGCAAAACCTAAGGATGAGAAAAATCCCAATGGTCCTTTGGTTTGTCCCAGTTGTAATCCATCTCCTAACTCATTTGAGCCTAAGTAATTACACGAATTTAAATTATATATTCATTAAATCTCTGCTATTATTTTCCCCAAAAGGGCTTTCATATATCTGACAATGGTAAATAATATTTGTCTAGGATGAAGCTACATTACATAGTGAAGGATGAATCTGGTACAACCTCTATTATTTTCTGGGATAAACTTGCAGTCCAGTTGATGCACAAAACAGCCTTACAAATGAAGCTCAGCTTACCAGAGGCAAATAACTCACTTGAACCTTTGTTGGCAATGATTTTTATTCTGATATACAATTATGTTTTTTTAGGTTTTCTAATAGTTTGTGGTTTTACAGAAATTTCTTGATGATGGTTTCCCAGAAGGCTTAGAACATCCTGTGGGGAAGAATTTGTTATTGAAGCTAAAAATTAATGATTATAACAAGAAGTTTCCAGGCTCCAGCATTAGTGCCTATGATTTTACTGTGTGTGAGGACCTAATGAATGAGTTTGATGCTGTGTCTGCTGAGGTTGGCCTGCCTTTGTATTTGTCACAATCGGCAATTACTATAAACCAGTCATTTAGATACTTAACTAAGTATTTTAATAAGCTCTCTTTTCAGGATGGAGGCATAACTGTCATTGACTCAGACAAGGTTAATACTATAACTATTGTCTTCAATCATTCGTCCAAGTACTAAGTAATACCTACATTGTTAAGCATTGCTCTTTCCATTTTTTAATAGGATATTGGATCTGCAAGTGAAGTATGTAGACAGCCCAAACTTCCTCTTCCTGTACCAAGCATGGCAGATGCGAACTCAACTGGAAAAGAGCCTATAGAGGTTCAAGACCCTACCATAAGTAACATATGCAACAATGTTACACAAGCACCATCCAAAGGCAAAAGGAGGAGCTATATGAAAAGGAGTAAACCAAGAGATGATTCTGCAAAGGATCCCGAACCTCCAACTAATCTAATCCATGATGGGAGAGTCTCAAAAGTTATAAAGCAAGAGAAGTAGTGTGGATCCATTGCTGGAACCTGTGGTCTATCATTTGTCATTAGAGTTCACATTAGGATTATCTTTTCAGATTTGCTTTTGCATTTTAGTTCATTCCTTTCCTTAAATTTTGAAGTTCAGTGTGCCTCTATTTTCAATCCTACTTTATGTTTATTACTATGTTTCCAAGCTGTAGCTGTTTCTTTCTAAATCTGGTATTTCCATTTGTTGCCTTTTAATATCAATGCGTTTGATCATAATGCATACAATTAGATGGCACTATTACATCAAATTCTGTTCTGCTGTACACCAGTTAATACCAACACTTATCGTCTGCAATCATAACATATATAAGGAACGCAATTCATCCCTAATAACATATGCTATACTTGGAAGAAACCATCCTTGGTATTGCAGGTAACAAAAAGGAATCACCGACTCCATATTATCATGTTAGAATTAAATGCACGTATATTTTGTTGAGCCTCTGACCACTAGCATTAAAAATCAAAGTCACTCCTTTAATAGAAGAAGAAACATATAATGTGTAATAAAATCTCTCCCATTGCTCCATCACACAAAATCATATTCAGTAAATATACACTGCAGAATAATTTATCATCTGCTACAAATTAGCTGTTAGTCTAAAAAATTGGTCAACTGTTTGTCTAGATACACATATATGATTGGCCTGAAGTGCTGATCAACTATTACAATCAGTAGCTTCAACTCTTTCGGCTCTGACTTGAACCCATACTTTTTATTGGTACACATCTATTTCATTGCTTCATCCTGCATCTTTCCTTAAAGTTAAGGATCATGGAATAATAATGTGAGTGTATTTCACTAACCATAATAAAAATGTACTTAAGGTTTTGTACCAGTCATTACAATTTCATGTTGGATACCTCTTGATCATTGAATCACTCAACTCTACTGCTTGCACCAAGGATTCAACATTGTCTTTGATATATTGCAACATTAATACAATAAATGCATAGTACTGCATATTTTTGGTTAAATCCATATTCTATGCATAAATTTTATTTTGCTACGCAACTTCATATGACCATTTTCTTTGCCCACATCAAATTATGGATGCAACACATATCAGGGAATCTCTCCAGCGATGTAGTCAAATAAAGAATATTATGGGGACTTACTGCAAAATATTGCTCATCGGGAAAGATGGGTTTGAACAAGTATACCCTTTATGCTACTATGATGACCTTCACCTCTTTTATGAACACGTATTATCAACTTCTTTTAATTCATACACATATTTTTTATTCCTTTTACCACGGTAATACCTTGCTCTACTCCACTATATTTCAATGATTAGCAATCAAACATGTGTTAAAATAATGCAGATTTCAAACAACCTACACAACTCATATTTCTTTCAATAATGTTGTACTACTGGATACCTCAAAATCTGTAATTGCAGGATGATAAGTAATTTATCATAGTTGAAGTAAAAACACTAATTGGCAACAAACAAAATATGCCTTAAGATATCTTATTTGCGAACTAAATTTCATGGTAGTTCTGATATTTCTAAAAGTAGGTTATTACATCCAAGTCCTGTTCAATCTTTGTTCATTTTTCCCTACTAATTTGTTTAAAATATTGCATGAGACCTATCCCCATCAGCCGTTTGTTTCTCTGCCAAGACAACTTTATCACTGTTACCATGTTTTGTTTGCATGTGTGTTATTTGTTTTGTAGTGGTATTGGCTGCCTAATATTTAACTAGGTTAAAAATTGACCATCTCTTGGGAAAAGTGGCCTACAAGGCGGACTTCCAAACTTCCCTTACACTTTCATACTTTCCATAAACTGTCCCATAATGTCTTCCCTTGCCAAGCTTCCCTCTGCTGGCTAGAGACGATGCCTTCAACCTCAAATGGATAAAGGTTTGGTCCTATTACGTTTTTTAAAAGATAGTATGTCTTATTTTAACAGCAGATTGACATATTCTTTCTTAACATTATATCAGAGAACATAAGCAACAAGTGTAGCCGAAACCTGCCAACTCAGGGAGAAAACACTGTGCTATTAGCAGAATCTATACCAACAAATGATGATGCACAGTTTACACAACCATCATTCGTTCAGACCCAGTCTTCACAAACTGATAGGAATGGTAGAAGAAGGGGAAGGAGGGTTTGTGCTTTGAATGATATTACCAATGTTCAGTCAAATTTGTCCACACGTTTTCATGGTAGTACAGATTTATATTTGCAGATATATTCATATGTTATCAATAGCCATTATGAATATAGTTCTTTAAGTAATCACCACAGTTAACTTAACTGCAAAATCTTCATATGAACCTTAAATAGAGAATCTAAACACTTTATATTTCAGATTATCCTGTTAATGACACTTTGAACCATGTTTGGAAACGCAAAACTGCACAAATGAGAGGTTTAGAACGAGCAGAAGATAGAGTTGATGACAGAAGGAAGAAGAAGTCTGCAAGTAGTATGCAAACACAATGTTCTAATAGCCAAAATGTCCTTTATCAGCCAAACTCAGTGGGTATGTTCCGTCTTCAATTTTTACTACGGTTTGTGACTATTTAATTATTTTGTTTGCTGCCCATTAAATAGGAGGTTAGTGTATATAATTATTACTTACATGACTAATGGATGTGATCTACCTATGATTAACAATATGAAGTTTTTAGGCTGCCGCAATTTTTATTCCAATTATATAAGGGAAATAATGCTTGCTGTTTCCACCACTTTTTTAACATATAGCAGACGGCCATCTCTGTCATGATTTATATTGTTACCACTTTTTTAGTGTCAATTAGTAACCAAACTTTAATTTAGACCCAGATAGTAAAATGGATCCATTATAGTTCCCATTTATAGTGCTGTAATTAATTATGTTTATATTTTTCGCTTGGATTAATTACACTTCATTTGTAGTAGTTCCACAAGCAGAAACTTATAAGAACATAGAGTTTGAATTTGACATAGAACAAAGTCAACACATTCAATCTGACAGCAGTGATATGGAAGCCGTTGAAGGTTGATAAACCTATCCTATTATCAAATTAACTTTCAATATATTACTCAAGCCATTATTTAAACAAGTGATTACTTTCATTGAACTGGTCACAGATGAAGTTGTAGACCAGCCAATAGATCAACTTAATTCAACTCATTACATGGAGAACGAAAAGGAATCTGGACAAATACAGTATCAAGGCAAGTGATAGTTAATAAAGTTGCGAAATGAACATATGTTAGCTTCTTCATGTTATGACCAGATTTTTAACTTTGTTAGTGCTGAACCATTTCAGATGAAGGTGACCCAATATATAAATGCAAGTTTTGTCATACAAAGTTTTGGTTAAATGAAAGAGTGAAGAAAGATAGGAAGGAAAAGAATGTAGATTCATTTTCATTATGTTGTTTGAAAGGCAAAGTAGTGCTGCCTGCTTGGAAAACGCCTCCACCATTATTCCAGAGCTTATTCTTTAATAAACAATCACCAATTTCACGCAACTTCCATGCAAATATAAGGCAGTACAACAACATGTTTTCTTTCACATCTATGGGAGGGAAAATTGATCATTCAATCAACTCTGGAGGTGGACCTTACACGTTCGTTCTATCAGGGATGAATTATCATACCATTGGAAATTTATTACCACCGCAAGGTGAAAGACCAGTGTATTCCCAACTCTATATTCATGACACTGATAATGAAGTTGCCAACCGGATTGCTGCAGTAAGGTAATTAGGAAAAAATTCCTTGACTCTTATGACATTCGCGTTTATTATTTTAAAAGTTTCGTCTAACCTCCCAATTTTTTTGCTTCCAAACAGCAAGCATCAAAAGGAAGATTCGATTGATCCACTCATTGTTCACCAAATAAAGAATCAATTGGATGAGATTAATCCATTTGTACAGCAATTTAGTGTGGCTTCCAAAATGGTTACCAGTCCAACTCCAACTCCCTTCAAGATGTGTTTGATTGGAAGTAGACCGCATGATGGTCGAATGTACAACTTACTAACAGCATCAGAAGTGGCAGCATTAATTGTGGGTGACATAGATATGGATTTCAATATTAGGGACATCATTTTGGAAACACTTTAAGGCAAGCTTCAACGTATCAATGAATTGCATGCCTCTTACCTACCTCTACAGTATCCCATACTTTACCCTTTCGGTGAAGATGGTTATAGGGATGACGTTAAACATAGAGAGGAAACATTAATTGTCACAAAGACACGCAAGAGGGTTAGCATTCGAGAATTCCTCTGTTATAGATTAATGTTAAGGGAACACGAACTCTCCACACTTCATCATGCATCAAGGTTGCTCCAGCAATTTATTGTTGATGGGTACACTATGATTGAGTCATAAAGATTGTTGTGGATCAGGACTTATCAGAAGGAGTTGAGAGCTAATTTGTATCAAGGATTATCGGATGCAGTACTTAGTGGTGAGACAAATGCTTCTTCTGTAGGCAAGAGGATTGTCCTCCCTTCTTCTTTCACTGGAGGAGCAAGATACATGATCCGTAATTACCAAGATGCAATGGCCATATGTAGAACAGTTGGTTATCCAGATTTCTTCATCACTTTCACTTGCAATCCTGCCTGGCCTGAAATAAAAAGATATTGTGATGAGCTGAATCTACATCCTTCAGATTGCCCACATCAATTATCTAGGATTTTTCATATGAAATTGGTGTCATTGATGAAGACTTTGAAGAGCAAAAAGATTTTTGGAACAATTAGAGCAGGTATGTATCATAAAACACTATGTTATTGTCAATTTTTTCCTCAAATAATTAATGTACCATAGTGTAATGTGCTTTGTTTATGTGCCTAAATAATCTTAAACTTTCACTGACACAGAGATATATACTATTGAGTTCCAGAAACGTAGGTTGCCTCACGCACATATCCTTCTATTCTTAGATCCAGCAGATAAGATCACAGATACTGAGGCAATCGACAAGTTGATTTCTGCTGAAATCCCAGATGAGCATTCTTCCCCACTACTACATGAGTTAGTGAAAAAATTCATGATCCATAGCCCTTGCGGCACCAGTAAACCTAATGCTCCATGCATGAAAGATAAGAAATGCAGCAAGTATTTCCCCAAGAAGTTTACTCAGCATACAACAATAGATGATGATGGTTATCCAACCTATAGGCGAAGAGATGATGGCAGATCAATTCAATTGAAAGGCATTCCTTTAGACAACCGATTTGTTGTCCCTTACAATCCAGTACTGCTTCAAATGTTTCAAGCACACATCAATGTTGAAAAGTGCAACCAATCAACTGCTATCAAGTACTTATTTAAGTACATTAGCAAAGGAAATGATAGGGTTGTTGTTGGATTGTTTGATAAAACCAGTGATGTAATGGGCAAAAAAGTCATTGATGAGATCCAACAATATTATAATTGTCGTTATGTCTCATCCTGTGAAGCTGCTTGGTGGATTTTTGGGTTTAATATCCATCATAGGAACCCTTCCGTTGAAAGACTCAGTTTCCACCTTCCAAATCAGCAATTTATTATTTACTCAAGTACAGATGATGTTTCAGAGTTGATGGATAAACCTTGGGTTTGTGAATCACAATTTCTGTCATGGATGAAAATTAATGATGATGACACATTTGCAGCAAGTCTCACATACTCTGAATTTCCCAACCATTACGTATATCAGAAGGATAAAAGACAATGGACGAGAAGGAAAAGGGGATTTTCAGTAGGTAGAATGGCTCATGTCTCACCATCATCTGGAGAGCTATATTACTTACGTATTCTTCTAACGAAGTGCGTGGCCCCACTTCATTTGACCAGATAAAAACAGTTGATGGTGTTGTGCACAAAACCTTCAAAGAAGCATGCTTTGCACGTGGTTTACTTGATGATGATAGAGAATATGTTGGTGTAATTAAATAAGCATCATCATGGGCATTAGGCCATTCTTTACGGAAGCTATTTGTGACAATGTTGCTATGTGGATCTCTTCAACGTCCTGATTACGTGTGGAAAGAAACTTCTCAATTGCTTTCAGAAGATATGCTCTACATTCCTCGCAATGATCATAGATATTCAAGTTGGTGACATTTAAAAGTTGTTCAATTACATTTGTTTTAACATGTTTATTAACATTATTATCTCATTCATATCTAAATTATATTACTAATTCCCATTATTATGTCATGCACAGGTGTGCACATACCTATGTGTGAAAAAGAACAAGCTGCATTGAAAGAAATTGATGCTCTCCTACGTCAAAATGGGAAGACTTTGCATGACTTCAACACTCTTCCGATTCCAGATGAACTTCCAAGCATCGACGTACGCAACAATCTTATCCTCCAAGAATTGAGCTATGATAGAGATTCCATGAGGTCACAATCAAAGTCATTGTGTGACTCTTTGAATTCAGATCAAAGGGATGTGTTTGACAAAGTTATAGCAACTTTACAGCTAGGTAAAGGAGGTTTTTTCTTCGTTTATGGGTTTGGTGGCATTGGAAAAACCTACTTGTGGAATGCATTGGCCTCAACTCTCCGTTCTAAGGGAGATATAGTGCTCACAGTTGCGTCAAGTGGTATTGCTGCAACATTACTACCTTCCGGAAGGACAACCCATTCTAGGTTTGCAATACCAATTCAAATAATAGAGTTCTCAATATGCTCCATTTTGCAAAACTCACCGTTAGCAAACCTGATTAAGAGCACACAGTTAATTATATGGGATGAGGCCCCTATGGTGCAACGCTACTGTATAGAAGCATTTGACAGGACTTTGAAGGATCTCATGCATTCAAATCTACCTTTTGGGGGTAAATGTATTCTTATGGGTGGTGATTTCCGGCAAATACTTCCTGTCATTCCAAAAGGTACAAGGGCAACAATAGTTAACGCTTGCATTAGCTCCTCACACTTATGGCAACATTGCACTGTTTACCGCCTGACCAAAAACATGTGTTTAAATACATCTAATGATGCCAGTGTGAATCAAAAGATAGAGTGGTTCTCACAATGGTTATTGGATGTTGGTGATGGTAATTTAGGGGACTCCATAGACGGTGTTGCTGATATTGAAATTCTAGATGAAGTGTTGATAGCAAACTGCCATGATCCACTTAATGCAATTGTTCAAGCCACTTATAAGAACATTCTGGAAAACTTAACAGTGAATGACTACTTCAATGACAGGGCGATACTAGCACCAACCATTGAAATGGTTGCCAAGATCAATGATCTCATGTGCTCGATGCTACCAGGTGAACAGTATGAGTTCTTAAGTTGTGACTCAGTCTGCAAGTCAACTGAAGACTCTAATAGTTTTGACGATCTATATACAACTGAATTCCTGAACACAATCACTTCTTCAGGTTTGCCACCACATAAACTGGTACTCAAAGTTGGAGCACCTATAATGTTGCTGAGGAATATTGATCAAGCATCAGGTTTGTGCAATGGAACACGTCTACGTGTATCTATGATAGGTAATAAGGTTATTGAGGCAATCACACTAAATGGTTCAAGACCAAATCAAAAGGTGCTTATACATAGAATGGATATGAATCCTTCCGAATCAAGATGGCCATTTCGCATGCAACGAAGACAATTTCCAATTACACTTTCATTTGCCATGACGATAAACAAAAGTCAAGGACAATCTTTACGTCATGTTGGACTGTATCTTTCAAAACCTGTTTTCACACATGGGCAACTATATGTTGCATTGTCTAGAGTGAAAAGCATTGATGGACTCAAGATTGTTGTTGGGGAAGGTGCTTCAGGGATAACCAACAGTACCAAGAATGTAGTTTACAAGGAAATTTTTAGAAATGTACATGGTTAGATATTCATATCTAGCCATCATTGTTAATGAAATCTTATTCAAGTTGCGGATTTGAAAACATTGGCTTGCGTGTTCTTTACGATATTCTTGCTTAGTTATTGAAATGATATAATGTTGGATACTATCTTCATACTAATTTAGTTCTACCCGTGCATCGCACGGGATGTACTAGCTCGTTCTACACAATGACTAACAATATTCGAGTCTTTTTTTTTTAATATTATCATTGGTCTTCAATTTGGGGTTTCAATTTGGGGTTTGTGGCTTTCTCTCTTAATACAAGTGTCTCTTTTAAAACTCGAACTCGAGATCTAGATGAATATAACGGGGCCTTACGCCACTATACCAACTCTAATTTGATATAATATTCGAGTCATTTAATGATGAGTAGATAAGTGTTTTGAGAAATAGCACTCTTGTTCTATTCACAAGTCTATTTTAACAAAAAAATTTGATTCTTACTATAAGTCCAGTTTCAGAATAATAAATATGTTTTTTTATTTTTCTGCCCTTATTAATTGCAATAAATAATAAGAATTCATTCATGTTGATTTTTGGAATTAATCATAAATAAGGTCAAAATTGAAAATTTAGCTCATAATCAATAAGTTAACTAACTCTCCATGGTATGTGAGATTTAGTTAATTTGGACTTATAAATAGGATAAGCGTAGCATACATGTACTGACCTTAATTATTAGATGTTAAGGTCAAAAATCAAGCTGCATGCGGAAGCATTATTCGCGACTCTAAAGGGGCATGGATAAGGGGTTTTCAGCTTAACATTGGCTATAAATTCCCCACACTAGCTGAGCTACATGCTATTAAGGCGGGTTTGCAGATTTGCAAGAGTTTGGGGCCAAGAAAAATCAACCTGTATTCAGATTCTTTAGAAGCAATTCAATTATTGTTTTCTAATTTTGGATCTACTCACCCTTAGGCGTAGGAGATCTACAATTAGGGGTTTGCTTTTCGATGATTGGGAGGTGGAATTAATTCACTGTTACAGGAAAGCACTTGTGTGTGCTGATTTGTTGGCCAAGAGGGCCCAACAGGCAAACAATGTGCTATTGTTTCAACACCTACCAGCTTGTTGTTCGAACCAAATGTTAACCGATTTAGGCTTACATTGATTAGACTACTCTTTTTTGGGATTATGTAAGGTCTCTTTGACCAAGCTCAAGAGCTGTCTCTTGTCTTATATATTAAAAAAAAAAGGTCAAAAATCATGCCACAAAATGCTGGTTAAATGATTGTGGCAGAAATTAACAAACTATATGAACGGGCAGAATGGCATTGTAAAGTGGAGGCGTATATTACAAGGTTTTGTGTTGTGAATTTAAATTTAAAAAGAAATAACGATATAATAACTTATTTAGATGTGATTATGTGCATTAACAAGGTTTAAAATGATAGTTATTTCACTTCGTTACACGTATTTCTAGTTCTAGGGTTCCACAAAAAACAATAGTGCCCTGTTTGGCACCATGGAATTTCATCACATGAACTTTGATCCATGAAGAAACTCATTAATATACTTCTATTTATTGGAAAGTAATTTAGCACAATTGTGCAATTAGAATTACTTGATACTGGCCAAAAAATAGAACTATTTCAGACCCAACAACGCACCAGCTTAGCCGAATGGGTTATCACCATATATTACTCATTAGACGAATAATCTTTTGTTTTGGTCCTTTTCAATTGGGCCTTTCCTGATTTTCCCCACCTTAACCCAACCATTCTTCCATATGGAATTTGTCCATTTGTGTTCTCATAAAATTGTCACATATTTATGTCAAAATCATTGTCCATATGATTGTATCCACACAAAAAAAAAAAATTTGTCAACCAATGAGAGTTGGGTCTAGCTGAAGAAAAGAGGCTGATCCCTCATAAATTAACGAATGAAGGTTTAAATCCCTATTAAGAGAGTACTCACATTTTACCCCACACTACCTTAAATATGGGTGTTAGTCCATCACCAAGGAAACAATTATAGTCCAAGTTCTTTACTTCTTTTTATTAATTTGTTTTTGTTAGAAGTCAGTAAAACCGTCCGCCGCCGAAGAAGAATGTGATGAAAATGTACAGGATTAGATATGAGTTCATATTATGATTATTGTATATAAATATGTAGTTGAACATTTCAATAAATGAGAATTTCAGATTAATCAAATAACATGGTACCAGAGCCATTGTAACTCCAGAAATAATTTCTGTTTTCCGGCGAAGAACTCCATTTTTTCCGGCCAACGTGTTTCTGTTCAAGGTTCAGATCTGCCTTCGCCAGCACCTCCGCTGCAGACACGCGCCAGATCCCTAGGTTCCCTGTGTTCAGATCGGCCGGCCACCAAAATTTGAAGCCATTCCGACGGCGCGTGAGTACACACGCGCCACCTGAAGTTCCGCCGCTGCAGACACGCGCCGGCGCGTGAAGCTTCCTCCGGTGTCTGTTTGTGATGCCGTTTGCGGCGTTCTGATCGTCTCTTCAACCTCTATTGAGCAACCACCTGGGTTCGTTGCTCAGGGGGAGAATAGGAAAGTGTGCTACCTCCGGAAGTCATTGTACGGTCTAAAGCAAAGTCCTCGAGCCTAGTTTGATAAATTCTGTAATGTGGTCAAGAAGTTTGGGTTACGTCAAAGCAAGTGTGATCACTCTGTGTTCTACCAACAATATGATGCAGGCATGATTCTTCTCGTAGTATATGTTGATGATATTGTGATTACAGGAAGTAATTGTTCTGGAATCTCAGAACTTAAAATCTTCCTGAACTCTCACTTTCAGACTAAAGATTTGGGATCATTAAAGTACTTCCTTGGTATTGAGGTTTTGAGAAGCAAGAAAGGTATTCTTTTGACTCAAAGAAAGTATGTTCTTGATCTCTTAAAGGAGACTGGAAAACTTGGAGCTGCACCAAGCAGCATCCCCATGATTCCGAATCCCTTTCTAGATCTTGATGCTAGTATGTTTGATGAACTTCCTGATGATTTGAAGAAGAAGATTGATCCAGAGAAATTAAAGCCGTTTCCATTTCCTGAGAGATATAGAAGACTTATTGGGAAACTAAATTATCTAACAGTAACTCGTCCTGATATAACCTTCTCAGTCAGTAGACTCAGCCAATTCATGGCATCACCAACAGTGGCACAATGGGAAGCTTTAGAACATATCTTGCATTATTTGAAAGGTTCTCCAGGTCTTGGTATTCTTTACCAAGATTATGGGCACACTAAAGTCGAGTGTTTTTGTGATGCGGATCATGCAGGATCAAAGGCCACAAGACGATCTACTACAGGTTACTGTGTGTTTGTTGGTGGAAATTTAATATCTTGGAGAAGTAAGAAGCAAGGGGTTGTGTCAAAGTCAAGTGCAGAAGCGGAATACAGAGCCATGTCACAGTCAGTACAAGAAATTGTGTGGATACTTCAACTTTTGAAGGAAATTGGTATCATCACAACATTACCTGCAAAACTATGGTGTGACAATAAAGCAGCACTTCATATAGCATCGAACTCGGTGTTCCATGAACGTACTAAACATATTGAAATTGATTGCCATTTTATTCGTGACAAGATCAAAGAAAATATTGTATCTACAGGGCACATACGGTCCGACGACCAACTGGCATATCTTCTGACAAAAGCCTTAAATGGGACACGGGTTGAATATCTTTGTAACAAGTTGGGCATGATAAATATATATGCTCCAACTTGAGGGGGAGTGTTAGAAGTCAGTAAAACCGTCCGCCGCCGAAGAAGAATGTGATGAAAATGTACAGGATTAGATATGAGTTCAGATTATGATTATTGTATATAAATATGTAGTTGAACATTTCAATAAATGAGAATTTCAGATTAATCAAATAACAGTTTTAAACGAAATTGACGCATGTGATGACATGAAACAAAAATATACAAGTTTTTTTTTTTTTTAATGTTTAAGAGTTTAAAATATAAGTCATTTCCATGTAGTTAAATTCTTACTATTCACAAATACCGTTGCTTAATGTTCAATGATTGCTTCGGAAATCAACAAGCATAAGTAAAAAAAAAAAACTAATTTCAATGTTTGGAACACAAAATAACTAATTTTAATGGATTTTCTTACTATCTGTGAGGTAGGCATTTATAACTGGTAGCGTGGCAGTAATATTTTTCTGTGCACAACTATATGTTGGGGAATATTGGCGGATCATGGGGACGGGGTAAAATGAAAGAGTGGTTCTGTAAAATGAAATTCACACGACACTTGTGAACTATAGTTCTATGAACTATTGTCTAGAAATTAAAGAAAATTATTTAAATTAGTTAGATGTCAAACTTTTTTACTATTTTTCAGAATTACTTTTCGATTGGTATTGCACTACTGCTTAATTAAGCTAGGAATGACAAAAAAGCGACATGTAACTCGTGAGTATTTGGGAATTTCTTAAATTTAGGTTGTAAACTTAGGTTTACGTAATCCAAGATAAAACTCATCTCATACACTTCCTCATTGATAACTCTCCATATTTTATACATTTAAAGAATATTTCGAAGATAATTGGAGTGTTATTTATGTAATTTTAGAAGATTCAATGAGATTTTATTATATAAAGATTAAATCAAAGTGGTGAATTATTTGTGGGATTTAGATTGTAAATATTAAGAATAAAATAATTAATTTTAATAAGATAAAGTATCTAAAAAAAGAATTTAGTTATTTTATTTTATCTTATTTTATTTTATGTGTTCTCATTTTGACTTTATTTAATGAGACCATTAGGAACATGTACGTTTGGGCTTGGATTTCTATTTCTAACTTAAGATATGAAGAAGAGGACTAGTGTGAAAGTGGGCAAAGGACCTGTATGGACTGGACTAGAGAAGGAGAACCTAAAAGAAAGAAGGAAAAGGAAGACCTAATAAAGAAAGGAAGAGAGAGGAGGCGCTGGAAGAAGAGGGAAGCACAGCCGCAATATTTGACGGGGGCATATTTTCATTATCTTTGAGAGCTGCACAGAAAAAGGAGAAGGATAGCAGCAGCCGCTCTTGATCTTCATCATTTATTGGGAGCGAGAGAGCAGCGACTGGAAAAGAGAAGCAGAAAAAAAGTAGCTGCACAGTGAAAGAAAAGGAGCCGCAAGAATTGACTGAGGATGGAGAATTGATATTCATCATCTATGGAAAGGAGGCGCTGGACTAAAGACACGGAGAGAGACAGACGCAATTCATCAATCATCATCTTCAGCATTCAAAACCAGAGAGCCGAACGGCAGCGAGAGAGGTTGAAAGCTGGACTGTGGGTGTTTGGAGCTGAATCAGAGAACCAATTCGGTGGGAAGCAAGGACAATGGCTGGAGCTTGGAGCACTGTTAGGGAATTTTCGCAATTCAATTTGGAGTAGCTTCAGTTTTATTTTCCTTTTTCCTCTGATTTTCATGGTTCTGAACTTAATTTAATTATTACTGAGATGATGATTCTGATTAAGGCAACGTGTGGCTAATTTCTTTTAAACCTAGAGTAGTTATGAACTAATTTAAGGATTTTGATTATATATTAACTAATTAATTTGTGCTTAGTATTATTTTGTTTACTTAATTTTGGATTATTTTGTCTACTTAGTGCTTGATCACTATTAAGTATGAAATTGGAAAATTTAGATTATCCTTGGGAGAGGGATCTTAATTAGACCATAAGATTAAGTATTGTGGGATTAGAATTTATTCTAATTTTCCAATAGGATAGGAATATATCTATTACCCATATAATCATATTAGAGTGAATTTGAATATTTATTGCCTCTTGAGTAAATTAGTTAGAAATAACAATTTTAACTTCAGAGATGAGTATAAATGATTGAAAGATACTTATATTCATTTAAACTCTAGATTAACAAATTGACATTAAGTGCTTTTAATTAGGTAAATACATGCTCTAAGACTTAAAGAAGGGATTAGCCACTCTAGATTGTTTTTATCAATTGAAATCTTTAAATCATTAGATTTACTACTTTTGCATTTGTTTAAATTGCCTTTCAATCTCTGCCTTTGATTTGCTTAACTTAAATGAAAATAGGAATTTTAATCCCTAATTATCTATTACCTTGGATCTCTATGGGACGACTTTGATTTACTACTATACTATTTCAACGACCCGTACACTTGCGGTGCTTATTTAAAATTTAGTAGCATCACTCCTAAATTATAAAAATTATTCTCAAAAACTAATATTGAAAAAGAAAAAAAAAAAGTGATCCCAAATGAGTGCCAGCATTCGCCGCTGTTTCTATCATGAACTTTATCTTTTATCTGAGATTCATCAATCATCGACACAAGTCATCTTCAGTCTTAGGAGCTCAACAATAACGCTTCTTCCTCTAATGGTTCCACAAAATCCTCAAGTTCATGATGTCTTCCATGGTATCCTCCTTAGTCTTAGGCCAGGTTTGCATTTGTTTTCTTTGTTTTCTCTTCTGTCTCTCTTCTTTAGCCCCCTCCCTTTCCACTTTACATTTCTTATCGGTCTAAATGTATGATTTTCTTTATTTTTTAGCGTCTTTGTCAACCTAGATCGTTGTATTTTTTCAAAAAAAAAAAAAAAAAAGCAAAAGTAACAAACCATCTCATCCGCTCAAACTGTTGGGTCAAACGGTTTTTGATTGAGTTACACCAGTTCAAAACGGTTTTCGCCAGGTCACATATCCTCCGGCTTAATCATCAAACCAAACCTTATAGAAGGTCAGTTCACCAGTTTTCCCATTGAACATGTCGATCCAGTCTGGTTTTTTGTTCCATGATAACAACAAAGCTTATCCCAGTAAATAGGGCCGGTTACATGAACCGCACGTTGTCATTATGCTTGGATTATTTGATTAGGAAACAAGTAGCCTTATCAAATAAGAAACAAATTAACATTAATTATGCATTTGTCAATTGAGAAATAAATAATTATATATTAAGAAATTAATCAAGAATTAATTTCCTGATTATTACTTAGAGGGCAAGTAAGAGTGCACATAACTTTTTAATTAGTGATCTCTCATGCCATCTTTCTTGTTTTAGTAATCTGCTGGGTTCATCCTAATTAGGCTTAACTGTTTAATAATTGCATGAGCATTATTATTATGCTTGAGTTATGGAGCATTAGAACTTTAGCACAGGTTCGAACATGGATCTTCACAGTGCGCGAGTCTCTTCTCTCTCCTTATTTTTCCTTCATGCTCTATGTTGGCTTGTAATCAGACAACTATAAAAAAAAAAAAAAAATCACATCTTAAAGATATCTCCAATTATTTGTTTTCTTTTTATTTATGTATTTATGAAAAAAACAGGTAAATAATTGAAGTCAAGTACATGGTCACGATTTCATCTTCATGTACTGCTTGCGTCCATTTTTTCTGTAATCCCGACTTAATAACAAGAAAATATGCCAATAATGAAACCATTTGCTGTCAAGAGAAGTCAATTATTAGCCCTCACCCGCCAATACCGATAGATCATCAATAAAGCAATGTTTAATGAAATGCATTAATGCTCTTTTGCTTCAACTTATAAGGCAGTTTTTTTTTTTTTTGAAAAAAAACAAATAAATACCATTTGAATTTCAAAACCCCAAATTGGTTCTCTTAATAATAAGAGTTATACTTATAAGATTGACAAAAAGAATATAACAATTGACAACTCAGGTTTTTGAAAAATCACCGATGTGGGATTTTGAAGTTCAAGTGGCATTTGTTTGTCTTTATTCCATTTTTTTCATATTTATAAGTTATATCATTAAATTTTTCATATGAATATATATTTTTACTTTTTATTTATTATTATATAGACTTAGACTTTGTACTTTTATAATTGAATGATGGTATGGCAAAAAAAAAAAAGTATATTGAATAGGGTGAAATTAGAGTTAAAGATATATATTAGAAGCGACCTATCATTTAGACATATTGGAAGCCACTTATCATTACAAATAGAGAAGTAGTATTAGTGACCATACAAGAGCAGACTGAGCTAAAAAATCTTTAAAAGAGTGTTTCTATGTGAACGTTAACATGTCAATCCTTATGGAAAACAAATCTAGCTTTACCTATCATTTTTGGAAAGAGATGGTTACTATGATACCCTCTTGCAAGCAAGGAAATGACAAAAAATTATAAAGATAAATTCTAGATAAATACCATTTGAATTTAAAAAACTCCAAAAAGTCTGTTAACACATGAAAATAATACATAGCTCCTTAAAGAGGAATATGAAATTTTGAAATGTTGTGCTTTTACTAAAGTGCCCCTCACTTTTTATTTTTAAAAATGCCAAGGTCCTCTCTCCAGCCAGAGCCTTCCATCGAAGCTCCACTGGCTACCACCATCACGTTGGCTAGTCAGCTGTCGAAGGTCCGGTGACAACTTATGTAATGTGATTAACTACTTGAGTATATATATTGACAACTTTAGCTTCATAAATCCTATCAAATATTGTTGAGAAGTTGAATAATAAGAATAACAACTTACGTATAGCAATTCGTAACTATGGTATAGAGAGTGACAACTTGGGAGTTCAAGTTGTCAATCTCTAATATTTAAGCTGTCGTTTCCTTTATTTAACTTGCTAATGATGCCTGATAGGGCTTAAGGAGCTAAAGTTGTCAATTTATATACTCAAGTAGTTAATCGCATTACTCAAATTGTCACCGAAGCTCTGGCCACTGGCGGGGGGTGGGGTTGGGTGGTGGAGGTTTTGGCGTCGGCGGCTGGCGGTGCTCTGGGAGGTAGGGGATTTGCCTTTTGCTTAAAAAAAAAGTGAGGGAATTTTGGTAAAAAATACAACATTTTAAAATTTCAAATTCCTCTCTAAGGACCTATGTGTCCTTTCCATGTATTAACAGATTTTTTTGGGTTTTTCAAGTTCAAATGGTATTTAAATGGAATCTTCCCAAAGTACAATTGGTGAAAATAACTAGTTTTTTTTAAATCCTTTTGGCCAACTCATGGCTGCTTGACATCTAAAATAAATGATACTCTCTGATTCTTAATATAAAATATATTTACTTAATTTGATTGAATTAATAAAGTTAGTTGAGTTAGTTAATATAAAATGTATTTTATAAAATGCCCTAGTAATTTTTCTCAATTCCCCCATTCCATTTTTTCCTTGATTATTGTTGAGGGAAAATCAATAAAACTAAATGAGAAAAAAGTTGACAAATATAAAAAATGGTTAAAAGCTATTTTTGCCCTGGAAGTATTGCTTCAAGTGCAATTTTACTCCGAAAGTTTCATTTAGGGCAATTTTACCTTGAAAGTTTCAAATGTGGGGCAATTTCACCATGATCGTTATCACAGTTAAGTTTAACCGTTAGTTGATCAAATGTAGGGGTAAATTTGCTTTAAAGTGAAAACTTCCAGGGTAAATGTACACCTTAACAAAAATGACATGAACGACAAAATTGCCCAGGAAGTTTCAACTTAGGAGTAAATTTGCCCTAGAAGTTTTTACTTTGGAGCAAATTTGACCCTACATTTGGTCAACTAATGATCAAACTTAATCACGATAACGGTCATGGCGAAATTGCCCACATTTAAAACTTTCAGGGTAAAATTGTCCCAAATGAAACTTTCAGGATAAAATTGCCTATATGCCAATGCTTCCAGAGCAAAAATGGCCTTTTACCTATAAAAAAAAATATATTATATTTAGGATTAAGATAGAGGGAGCATTATTATTATTATTATATTTAGATTTAGATGGGTTGATATTAATAATGAGAGTAAAATGGGTGAGATAGAAAGGAGGAGACATGATAGAAATAGAAAGAGATGAGATGATGATGAGTGGCAGAGGGAAGTGGTACAGAGCGTCGAGTAGCCCCAAAAACAAAGACGAGATGATGCTTTGTGTATCTGTACTACACAAAGCAGTCACTTTGGAGTTTGGCCAAACAATAACCAGTGAATGACCCTCACCCTAGCAGCGTGAGACAAGAACCAAATTGCGCCCACAGCCTTCAGGGCCCCTCCTCCTCCTCCTCCTCCCCCCCTCACCAAAACGCCGTCGTATTCTGCTTCGAGACTTCCCGTACTGCCACTCCCCATTAAATTCAGCGTCTTCACTAAGCAACCTAGCCCCCACATTAAGGCCGCAATTCCTATCTTTGTGACAACATTAAAAGGGGCCAAGGTGATGGCAAAAAAAAAAGGGGGGCCAAGGGGGAAAGATGAGAAACACAACAATTTAACATAGTCTCTAGATAGGCCTGATTTATGTTTTTTTTAATTTTTAAAATAAATTATGTTAATGATATAAAATTAAAATAAAGACAATATTTTTATTATTATTATTTTAAAAAGTGATTTTATTGTTTTAAAATTATTATTTAAAAATTTTAAATCTTAACCGTTGAAATTATATTTGGATAGTATAGGTTTCATCTCAGCAAAGAGTATCATAACGCTTATCATTATCATGATCACGGAAACGTGTTATATCATCAATTTGAATAATTCATTTTGGCAAAAAAAATTTGAATAATTCATGTTTCTATTTTACTATTACACAAAAAAAAACGATTACTTTTTAAATTACTATTTTTATCCAATTTAAACTATACAATTATAAGGAAGAGGTTCTCAAACACATAATTGCATAAATTTTTCTACTAATTGTAATCTATCCATACATATATAATAAAAATTAAACACAATCCATGATAAAAAAAATAAACACATAATACTATCATAGAATAGAATAATAGATATTAATAGATTAATTATATTATTATTTTTTATTTATTTCTTTTTTTTTTATAAAAAAACTTACGTGAGTTGGGTCTGAAAATAAAGATACGAATTTTTTTAATCTATTTTTCATTTTATTTCCCTTTTTATAAAATAAAATTTGCCTTTTTAAGCTGAAGACGGCTTTTTGTGTAAAAAAAAAAATGTAAGCTACTGCTACCAAGCCTGCAAAAACCTCCAATTCTTCCTTCTGTTTCTCTCTCAAACCAGGTTCTTTCGATATCATATTCTTCAATATTTTTCCCCTTTTCGCGTATTTATATCGGGTACTCGCTAATATCTTCTCCCTTTTTCTCAGATTTGTACGTAGATTTCTCTCTGCAAATCAGATCCTTCACTTCTCTCCCTTTTACGTTTCCCGAGTTCTTGATCTTGTAGGATTATTTTTATTCTAGGGTTCCTTGCTTAATTCTTTTCAATATTAAGTTAAGCTATTATGTATCTGTCTAATCCCCTGGTGTTGTTTGCATTTTTCTTTTTCATACTTGTCTCCTATGTTTGTATCCTATCGGAGGCTACCTTATTCTGTTGGTAGAGATTTGTTGTTCTGTTATTAGATTTTTGCGCCGCTTGTTGAACCAGTGACCCATATGAACGTGATCTGCTAATTATTTTTTAATTATAGCTCGATGTCGCACGCCCTAATAAAGGTCTAAGTGGATGAGTACAAACTTGGATGATTTCTGAACTAGGAACTATTTTGAGAGCAAATTATCACTCTACACCTGATTAGTGCTTCCTTCTTTTCATGTCTATAACGAAAGTATCCAAGTAATTGTCACTGCATCAGTTCAGCCTGTTTTTATATCTTTGTTTGCATAATTAAGTATTTTTTTGTAACCTTGTTTTGGAGTTGAACTAGGTAAGTTGACTACTTGTGTGGTCTTTTCTAGTTCTCTGTAAGGTTTGAGAACTGAATATGCTTCATCTCCTTTTGATTTGACATCTTTTGCCTGCACTTTCTAATTTGATTGTGGTTCTTCCTTAAAGATTTTGATGCCTCATTTTGTGCACAATTTTGTAGACTGTTAAGAAATTTGTGTTAATGCTAGATTTGGCATTGTTGATGCAGGAATATGATTAAACTATTTAAAGTAAAGGAAAAACAGAGAGAACTTGCAGAGAATGCAAGTGGTGGAGCACCGATTAAGAAGCAAACTGCCGGGGAGTTGCGTCTGCACAAAGGTTTTCTTCTTGCTATCAAAAAGGGATCTTGTTTGGTCTCTGCTATATAATGTTCAAATGTTGTTTGCTATTTTTTACCCTCTTCCCCAAAGGAAAGGCATATTGGTTGCAAATCAATTTGATCAGTTAGAGCAACAGTTGGATAAAAAATTTTGATGTATAAAAGTTGTTTATGGACTTTCCTCTTCTAGGACAATTTTTTTGTGGGTGGTTTGGGCATGAGGGAGGGGCTTGGACAATGCAGAAATAGATAACTTAAACATTTTTGTTGTAATTAATTAATCATTAGTGAATTCAAAGGTTTTTTTTATTGCAATTTCAATTTCAGCAAGATGTGCTTTGATTTAGGCCAAAATTGATGATGATACAGAAGTTATTGTATGTTTTTTTTTTTAATATTTGTGATTTGAACTCTAAGAAAATTTTCAAGGCTACATCACTTCATGTTATCAATTTTGTTAAATTTCGTGGTTTCTAAAGTTTGTTTTTAGTGCCATTTCCTTGTTAGGGCTGACATAGGCAATGGATCAGAATGACTATTTCTACTTCCTAACCATTAATATCCTATTTTCTTTTCTTTGATCATCGTCATGCTATTAGAAAAGTAAATGTTTTGTTAGAAGATATAAGCAGCTTATTGTTTTGACTTTTGAGTGACAGTTATAGTGTATGCGCTAAGAGACTTGTTTGAGAGAGATTATAAACCTTCTAGTTTACTAGTTCAGGGGATTCTGAAGTTTTAGGGGGTTGGGGATTTGAAGTATTATCATTGATGGATTTTGATAATTGGCTAGAGCGTATAACAATATATTCATCCTGGTAGCACATAAACTTTCAAACCACCACTAAATTTCTTGTTTGATGTGACAAAGCCTCCATAAGAAGGATTGTCGGCAGAACTTCCAAAGCTGGTGCAAGAAGATTAAAAAATCTGTCAAGCAAGGGGATTTCATTGATTTTAAAGGATTTCCTCTTGAAGTGATAACATAAGCTCATAGGCTGGGCAGGCTTGGGGTAGTTTGTGTTGAGTGGACAAGATAACTGATATATGTGAGGTGCTCTGAGATTGGGTACCTTTAGTAGTCTGTGTATACACATCCTGTTTTCTTGGTTTGCAGTTTCTGTCAAGCGTCAATGACTTTATTTTCCCCCAAAAAAGGTGTCAGTGGCTTTATTTCCCCCATAGAAAGTGTCAGTGGCTTTATGCTTAGAACATTTAGTAATTCACACCTAGTTATTTTTTTTTGGAGGATTATTTCTTTAAAAGTAAACAACGGAGAGTTATAGGGCCATTGGTTAATAAACATTGCGTGCTTATGGAGATATGTGGTCATGGTACCGCTATGTCTGTAATTCTTTGTCACTTATGAGTTCAACTATAATATTGTTTCTCGAGTTGTTTATAAGTTGCTCTTCATGAAAAACTCATTACAGCATTGTTTGAACTAGCTTATGTGATTTCTTTGTCACAGCATTTTATGTTAGTGAAGTGTGACATTTTGCAGATATAAGTGAGCTGAATCTACCAAAATCTTGTGCCATGCAATTCCCCAATGGTAAAGATGATCTGATGAACTTTGAAGTTTCCATTCGGCCTGATGAAGGATATTATATGTAAGCATATTTATCTGTTATCTGGAAATTTATTAAAACATTCATTGGACTCATTTATTCTTGTTAAAATAAATTTCCATTCCTTTTTCATTGTGCAATTAAACTTGTTGGGTCTGCATCACATCTCTGAGAACAGAAACAGGAAAAAAACAAAAAAAAAAGAATACACAATGCAAAAACAGAAAAGGAGGAAAGATTCTTCATGTCTGTTATGTCTTGTTTGTGGTTACAGGGGTGGTACATTTTTGTTTTCCTTCCAAGTGTCTCCCATCTATCCTCATGAGGCACCAAAAGTCAAGTGCAAGACAAAGGTAAGACAATCTTGCATATCTTTGTCTCTGTATGTGTTGCTCTGTTTATGTACATGTTTAATCAATATTTGTGCATAATCAACTCCGATTTGCAGGTCTACCATCCTAATATCGACTTGGAAGGAAATGTTTGCCTCAACATCTTGCGAGAAGATTGGAAACCTGTTCTGAATATAAACACAGTCATTTATGGATTGTATCATCTTTTCACGGTATGACTTTGGTTGTGCCATGATGGGTTGTTCTTTGTGACTTTTTAAGATTCTAATATCTCAGATTCCTAGTGCAGGAGCCAAATTATGAGGACCCTCTCAATCATGATGCGGCGGCAGTTTTGAGAGAGAATCCCAAATTGTTCGAGTCTAATGTAAGGAGGGCTATGGCTGGTGGGTACGTGGGGCAAATCTTTTTCCCTCGCTGTATGTAATCTTTGGTCGATTACTTCAAGTCGCTGTTCAAATTTCAAAATATATCATCAGAGTTTCAGGTCCATGGTTTGTGTAATTTATTTACCAATTTACATTTTTCCTTTCCTCCCTGTCTGTAATTCGTCTCTCGGTGGAGTAAGGGGATTAGTTCCTGAAACGATATTATCCTCCACTCAAGTAGAACGTTACTGGAACACTTGTGCTCTATTTGTATCTTGATCTATTAGTTGGATGTGGTTCAAGGCAGAGACAAGATTCGTTGGTCGAACCACTCTCTCTCTCGCACTCTCTTGAGTTAGTTAAAATACTTGTATCATCTCTGGGGTTAGTTAAAACATTTAGGCAAGTTCAAATTTCTAATTTAGAGCAAAACACTTTTTTAACAAAAGAAAACATTTAGAATTGATATGAGATTTTATCTTCAAAATAAGATCAATTATTTTTCTTAGAAAGCATTATCCATTTTACGTTATACAGTTGATTATAAAAACATGTCCTTTGTGTCATTTTCTCTTCGAAAATTTGATAATTCAGACTTGTTTGGTTTACAATTTCAAGATAAAAGAACTGAATGCAAAATAATTTTGTTTATAAGAATTGATACAAATATGGCACTTCGCCCAATTGGACCTAATTTTGAAACTAATACATTAGTTTCAGAATATCACTCAGTTTTTACTAATATAAAGAATAAAATTAATAGCAAAAACTGTTTCCAATTGAGGTTAATTTGTTCAAACTAGCATGTTACTTTTAAAATATCACCCACGCTTTGTATTAAGATAAAGATAAAAATATAAAATAGCAGCAAGTGTTAATTTTGACTGTCATAACACTTAGAGGCCGTTTGGTTCAACCCCATTGTATGCCTGCAATGGTAATCATGATTGCATTATCAAGAGAAGAGTGTATGGTTGCTCTTTAGCATGGTAATATAGGGTTTACCATGGTAACGATGACTACCAAAAAATTGGTAATCCTCATTCATACCTCCCCCTATGCATCCTCATTACCATCCCATTGCATGATCTAAAAAGTCCAATTTACCCTTTAGTTTCCCTTGTCTTTATTTCACTTATCTCATTTCACTTGCCGCATCACGTCACAACTACCACTACCACAACATCTTCCTCTTCCACCACCTTCACCTCCACCCTCTGTTGCCACCACTACCTCCTCCACCGCCGTCACCTACACCCGCTGCCGCCCTTGGCCCCGCCACCTCCTCCTCTGCCGCAACTCTCACCCCCGCCACCGCCGCCACCACCTCTTCCACCCCTCGCTGCCCACCGCCACCACCACCTCCTCCTCAGCAACCACCCTCACCCCCGCCACCCCCACCGGCCCACGGCCCACCACCTCCTCCTCCATCCCCGCCGCCACCACCACCCACCGCCATTGCCACCACCTCCTCCTCCTCCATCCTCGTTGTCGCCAGCTTGTAACTATTTTTTCTACAAAGATTATATTAAGGGGAAAAATAGACTTTGTGTAATATATTAATTTTAAATAATTGTTAAAATATTAACTCATGGCACGTTGCTTAAAAATCAAACAAAACACTACCCCTGTAATTAATATTGCATTATATTACCATTGCATCGCTTTGCACTGCACCGCAGGGTGTAATGGGATCGAACCAAATGGGCCTTAGTTATAATTTCTCAAAATTTAGTTTAAATTTAACAATTTTATAATCAACTGTTCAATACTAGGGTGTGTTTGGTTCAGTTTGAAGTTTACGGTAACATTTTGCGATTATAACTTAATTTATGAGGGTAATGTGTATTTTACCTCAATAATGAACCGAAAGTGAAAAGAAATCTGAAGAGCAGATAATGAGTTAATTATTTGCTGACTAGTATATTGATCAATAACATTGATTAATTGGGACTGTGATGCCAAATCCTAAAATCTTACTGACCAAATTAATCAGATCTACAATCATTAAACTAAATGACAAATATTTAGTGACATTATAAGAATTGGGGATGATGATAATGAATGATGCTCATGAGAAATCGGAGTGCTCAATCATAATGTTTGTCATATTTAAATGATGTTCCAAAATCAAAACCATATAATTATTTCGATATCATATAGGCGCCTTTAATCCTTTTGCCTTTAGAATGTTTAACTTTTTCTCCCTTTTCAATCAAAATGGAGAATTTGTTAAGGAGAAGAATTAGAAGGAAAAGCATACAAAAAAAAGTTACCGCATCGGTTCGAATCCTGGCCTTGGATATGGAAAGAATTCCTTGACCAGTGATAGTCTTTAAAAAGTTATAATGGTAATATTGTCTTTTCCACTTGATTACAAGATGTCTGCATCCTCATTCATCAGCCCTGACAGTGTAATCCTGATTACATCAAATGATATAATCAGGATTACAAATGTAATCCTCTTTACATTACAATAAGCTCAACCAAACACTGCAATCAGCTTATTATAATAGGATTACATGTAATCCACTTCCATGTAATTCAACCAAACGTGCTGTAAGGGATTAGTCATTGCTATCGGTGGTTGGGTTATCACCTAAAAAAAAAGTTACCAACATTACTCACTGTTTGCAAAATTTGATGAAACTGATGAAGATATTGAGAAATTGCTGTTAGAATCACTATTAGAATGAACAGTGAACACCCAAGAGAGAATAAACATATAATTGAAGGTTGATTAGCGAAATGAACACGTTAATAAATCTCCAAATACAGATGAAGCAAAGGAAGAAGGCACAGCGTTATGTTAATTCTTAGATGTTGGCTTCTTTGATACTTATAACATCAGGAAATATGGCAATGCAATAATATTAAACCCTCTAATGGCTGATGAAATGCATAAAATCATTTTCAGTGTTGCTTATCATTACACGTTGGACCCATTAGCCTGCAACGACGGATTCCATACAATGTTTCAATCTTCCCCTTCTTTTTTTAAAAAAAAAGGTGACAAAGTTACATTATTTCTTTTATATGTTTTTATAATTATGGCATCAAAATATAATGCTAATATTTTGAAGAAAAATGACGTTTAACCATTTAGTTAGCTATCAAAGTGATAACAAAATAAGAAAAATATATAATTAGCAACAATAACTTTAGCAAAGTGTGAAGTGCAAAGGGTACAAGCACGTAAAAAGTTATAGGGTGTGTTTGGTTCAGCTTATTGAGTAGAAATAAGTCCGTTTTTGGGCAATAAGCCCAAATAAAAACGTGTTGCTTCTTTGCAGTGTTTGGTTCAGCTTATTTTAATTGCATTACGGGTGGAATAAACTATTTATTAAATAAGCTCCTCACTACAACTTTTCTATTCAGTCATTTATTACGTAAATCGAGATAAAAATCCTCTCACATACTTACCTCATATATCGTAAATCACAATTTATAAGCACTTATATTCTAAAATTAATTGTTCATCCAAACATAAATCACATTATAAAAACTGTCTTTTTTTATTAAGTCATTTTTAATAAGTCAGAATCATAATAAGTCATTTTAATAATTGGTCATTCTTCTCATAAGCTAATTTAGACCTAAAAGGCCTTAAAAAAATAAAGTAATTTGAATGAAACCAAAAAGGAGAAAAAGGATCAATTGTTATTTACTCCTCCGGTCCTTAATGCATGATCTAATATGGAGTTGATTTTTATTTTAAATATAAGACCTATTTCTTATTCTTAGAGAACTGATATATTGTATCTACCAAGTTTTTAGGGTAGGGATATTCCAGATGATAATGTTCTAGCATAACTCGGACGGTTTCATTTTAATTTTGCTTTTAACTCCCTATCACCCTCCTTTTTTATGCACAAGAGAGCTTAGTTATGAATTTGTTTTGCTTTTGTGAAGCACGTCTTAGAAACATGTCATGATTGATCTTATCTAGCAACTTAAATGGTTGAATATCCTGACAACAAAAATGTTCATTCTTCAATATTATATATATATACACAGACGCATAGCAGTCGAGTCACCCTAGAGATGAAACTCAAGACTGGCGTAATGGCAGGAATTATCAGATTGTCCTTCCAAAAATTCATCAATTTCATTTGACCAAATCTTCACTATACATCCATAAAAGCACACCACAATTAGGGAACAAGAAGATACACGAATTCACAGTATTATTTGTTCTTTATGCTATCATTTTCCCCCCTTTGAAAGAAAAAAATCTATACCTTCCACAACAATGCAGAACCGATAACAGCTTGGAAATTGACAAGGGAACAGACTATCATATTCCTGGGACCTAGTACAACAGTAAATGGCAAAACCAATCTTCCACAGAACAGAGAGGTAGAAAAATATAGATGCCCAACAAGAATAGACAATGACATCAAGAAAGCATCAAGAAGACCGGGCAAGCCTCTTGACAATCACAGCCATATACTTGCCCTGATGCTCTGCGAGTGCCAGCTCTGTCTCACTTGGCTCTCTTGTGCCATCACCGGCAAAAACTCCTGCACCATATGGAGTACCCCCTCTTATGGTATCCATCTTGAACATACCAGGTCCAAATGTGTACCCAATTGGAACAAACAGCATCCCATGGTGTGCCAGCTGAGTGATTGCTGTCCAACTGCAACAAAAAAGGAGAAAAGGAAAAACACAGCTATCAGTAATTTCCTTCAACCATCAAAATCTAAGGATCTGTTCTGGTTTTCCATCTTGAAATGCCATAAAATCTTCATATGAAAAATGTAAAAGAAAGTTCACAGTAATATTTTGACTTCAGGATGCAAAGCGCATCCCTCCTTCTACTCTAAGTCAAGCTCAACCAAATATGTACTCTACTAGTGTGATTGTTCCAAGGTAAGATTTTCACATTAACTTGAATTGAATCAAAACTACATCTGACATTATTCACACATCATCACTGTAAAATCTGCTAATTTTGTCATTTAGATGTAAGATTAACTGTGTTTGGAAACATGATTTGGGGGCAAATAAGTCCTTATTACGCAAGCCGAGATAAAACTCCTCTCACATACTTACCTCGTATACCGTGAATCACGATTTATAAACACTTATTGCCCAAAAATAAGCTATTCCAAACGAGCACTAACCCATAAATAAGCAGTGGCTTACATGAATCCCAATACTACATTTGAATTTTAGTTAAGACTCAATTATTCATTAGGTTTCTGTGTCTCCTCTTCAAGATCAAAGAGCCATCAGGGAGGTAATCAGCGCCATTATCTACATCCAAGCTTCTGTGATTCTCAAACATCTCAGTCATCCAAGTTGGATACTGTCTTTAATGTACCATCATAGGTTTACACACGAAGCTACAAATATCTTGACTACTAACTAGTACATCCCAGAGAATGACGAAATCAGACAAGGCTTCACCAACTTTCAGATTAACCATTTTGCATTTGCTTTGACAACTTGCAATTCTTATCCTAGCCACCCATGTATAAAATAACTCATAGACACCCTTGCCTTTCAATATACCTGAGAAGAGAAAGCTAGAGCTTCCCATGTAGAGGACACTAACTGTACATCACTTTGTTGATAATGAACTCCCAACAATAACCATACTAAGCAATGACAAGATACAATGTCAGTGTCTCCACTATTGAGTGTATATGTTTGTGCCATCCAGAGAGAAAAAGAGAGATGTATACAGTATGAATAGAAGCTATGTTCAATCCACCTTAAAGAGAGAACAAGCACTATACTCAATGAAATATATTAATTATGAAGGGTATAAAGGATGGAAGATTTGCTTTAAGTACATAGAAGAGCAAAGCATGCTTGAACATTATGTGCAGTCTTGCAATAGATGTTTATTTCCATCTTAAATGGATTATCTGATAAAGAAAAGTGTGTAGGCATAGTCAATAATCGTAAAAGAAACAATCCAATTCCACAAGGGATTTGAACTCCTATCATGAGCACTAATAGTCCAGACTCCAGACAATGTTGCCGACTCTATCTCTGACCATGTTACTCATGTATGTATTACCACAATCTAATGTTTCACGCACCTATTGAAGCCAATTTGGGATGTCACTCTCTACATCAGATGCTTCATAATAAAATGAAGCATCTATGCAACAAGGACGTAGTTCAGAATAGTACCTTCAATGTTTTTACACCTTTGACACAAACCTTGCAATCAACGAGAAATTTAAATTTCTACTAATTAGCATTAATAGCCCAGAATCAAAGATGTTCAATGCTGACTTCTATAATTATAGTAGTAATTTATACACACATACGCATTTATTCCCAGTTTTCCTGTACCAATGTATCAACTATGGCCACTTTGAAACCGATTTCACAGTGAAGCGACACACATATGAAGCGAAGTGGTTACAGGAGGAAAATACTTACGCAGTAGTTTCTTGACCGCCACCTTGAGTCCCAGTACTAACAAAGAATCCAGCAGGCTTCCCTGAGAGCTCTTGCGTCTTCCACAACTGCCCCGTTGAATCAAAGAATGCCTTCATTTGCGCCGCCATGCTCCCGTATCTAGTCGGAAACCCAAATAAAAGGCCATCAGCCGCCGGCAACTCCGCAGCCGTGATCTGCGGAATGGCTTCGTCCTTCGGCGGAGCCTTCATCTGCTGCAATACCTGAATTGGCAATGTCTCCGGTACCCTATACAAAACCCCTTCCACTCCATCGACTCCATCGACGCCCTTCTTCATCCTCTTAGCCAGTCCTTCAACATGCCCGTACATTGAATAGAAGACAATGAAAATCTTCAATTTCAAGACTGGATGCGAGTGCGACGCTGTTTCTCGAATTGATGTAGCGCTGATATCTGCATCGCCATCATGAACGTTTTCGTCAACTACGATCGGCGCGTTTCCCGACACATCGGCGTTTTCGCGAGGAGGATCGTCGACGACTGACAGTGCCTTCTTCTTGCTGGGAACGCAGCCTTCTCCCTTCCCCATCAAGAACAAGAAAATAACACTAGCAGTGGCAATACTGGAAAAATCTCACCCAAACTCTCCAAAATACAATGACAGTTTGAATTTTATCCTAATCGAGGATCGTCTTTTTGGGCCTAAAGAGGATAATTTCTTTTATAAAAGGGCGCGACAGATGGGACTGAAAAAGAGTTCAAGCCAGAATTTGAGAATACACACCTTTTGATTATAATTTTAATTTCCATTTGGCATCTTTTTTTTTTTTTTTTTTTTGCCAACTCATGGCTAAAAAAAATATTAAGTCAAATCTTACCCAAGGTAATTAAATCCGGACCGGTCAGTGAACCGGTCGGGGTACTGGGTCAAGGGTCAGTGGGTCAGACCGGAGTCAAACCGGAGCTAAACCGGGACCAAACCGGTGAAAAATAGAATATTTTAGACTTATAGTATGAAATTCTAAAGGAATTTTTTAAAAAAAAAATTTAAAATTTAAAAAAAAAATAAAAAAGTTGACCCGGACCGGGTCACCGAACCGGACCGGTTTAGTGCCCGGGTCACCGGTTTCCGGGCCGGTCCGGGTTAGAGAACATGGATCTTACCATATAATCAACCATTATAATGATAATATAGAGCCAAAATAATAATAATAATAACAAGACGCATGCCAACCTAACCATACCACAATGCTGCATTTATACGATAATTGCCTATTTCTAGTTCTTGGTATTATATACGCATCACATGGACAGACCGTAGTACTTGTAGCTTATTTTCCCTTTTTAGGTTAATAATAACAATAATAGAACTAATTAATTTAAAGGGGTAGATAATAAGAGTCTAATCTTACAAACGGATCAGAACCATGACCTTCGACACGTAGGAGAATATCCACGCCATGAAGGTACAAATTTATTGGCGTGTTTTTCTTTTTGGAAATTGAAGAATAATTAATCTCACAAGCGTGATGCTTTATAACGAAAATGACTAATAACTTTGAAGAAAAGATTGATTTATGTTGCATGCTAGCTTTAGCTACGAGAGGCAAATTCTAGAAGTAATTGTGTTATGCCCCTAGCAAGCTTTTGTGAATTGTTTAGACGCACCTTTCATTCGCATCTTTAAGCTAACTACAGCTGAGAGAGGGCAGAATTTTCAGGGCACATAAAGTTTGAAAAGTCTGAAGGAAGACTCCTTTTTTTTGGAGATTGATTGATTTAGCATTAGCAGAGAGACTAGTACATGAACATGGAAGCTATTGGCACAGTTCCTAATTTTGGAAGCCAAAAATTGATAAAAGAAATAATCAGATCCTTTTATCACAGTTCACATTTGCTCCAAACCCTTTTATCCCAAGTTGATGATAACAGATCCTAAATTCCTGTCACTCCAAATAAATTAAATTATGTGAAACAAATAATCAAGTGGTCAGTAATCAAAAGAAGTAAGGATGGTTGTTGTGGATGTCAAGAGATCGTCTATTAAGGACTTGTTTGATATGAGGGATTTGGAGGAGAAAGGAAAGAAAATTTTTATGAGTTGGATTTAAAAAAATTAGAGAAGTGGAATTATAAAATTTTAATTAAAAAACCATGTATGGAAAAAGAATAAGAAAAATTTATTAAAATTTTTAACCCTATTTTTCCAACTTTTTTAAATCCAAATCCAAAAAAACTTTCCCTCCATAGCCCCTAAGAACCCATTTAGCTGTGATCCACAATGATAGGCTTCAATGGGCCACGTCGGCCTAAGAAATTGGGCTCATACTTAACTCACCGAAGACATTCGTGTATGTGTCTCAATTGTTCGTCACATTAAGATTTATACCCAAAAAACTAGCAAGGAATCGGTCCACATGCTACAATATATTTGGGCTTGGACTCCATTGCAAAATTTGATCATGAAAATATTTTAAAGGCTTTGAAAATTACGGGAGCTTCGAATCAAGGGTCACATTAGTGCATGTTTGAATTAGTTTTTAGAGAATAAATTTTACGATTTATGAGATAAGTATGTGATATGAATTTTATCTCGACTTACGGAAAAAAGGTTAATAAAATTATGGTTTTGTGGTTTTTCAAACATCCAATTAATCTAATATTTAGACACCCAAATCCCATGCATAAATTGAATAAATAGGCAAATAATATGATTCCATCACTTCCATTAGCATCCAAAAAGTAGTAGTTCTTTGGGAGAATTGCTAAAAAAGACCTCATTGATAACTTATTTGCTAAATGAAATCTGGGAAGATATCTTACACATAGAGGGAAGATATCTGCACACGGAGGAAAGATTTCTGCACACATAGGGAAGAATTTTGCACACAGGGAAGATCATCTGAACACCAGGGAAGATATGCTGCACACGTGGAAGATAATTTGCACGCGAAGGTCCCATTTGGTAAATAAGTTGCCAATGAGGGGTTTTTTCACAATTTTTCCTAATTTTTTTCTTTTTAATTTGCTCGACCAAATTGTGTTAAGTTTGCTTTGGAAAACATTACTTTTTTCATCATGTAGGCATTTAACTAAGGGCCACATGACTACGGCGCCGGGTCTGACACCTCTAATATGCCTTCCTTTTTTCTAGAGGTGGTAAGTAGACTCAACTCGTCAGGCCGCCAAAAAATGGCGAGCTCTGCCAACCAGCCCCGTGGGGCTGGCGGGCTAAAGCGAGATAGCCCGCTTTTTTATTTTTTTAATAAAATAAATCTGAATATCATTATCGTCTTTCCTTTGATGATTTGCTTAATTAATTCCTCATACTTTTTATTTGACACTTTTATTTTCATATTATATTTATTTATTCTATTATTATTAAATTTAAAACAAGTGTGTTTATATGTTTTTATTATGTGAGTATATGAAGAAAAAAAAAGGAAAGTAAGAATGAAATTGACTTCCTAACATAAATGTTAAAAGAATATAAATGTGCAATGAGTAAGTGAAAGAGAAAGGGGGTGAGAATAAAAAAAAGAGTGAAAATGTAAAAAAAGAAAACATTATAAGCGGCCTTGGTTGGCCCCGCCAGCCCGCGTCGGGCCAGCCCGCAACTCGTAGGCTGGCTTGTTTTACCAGTACCAATTTTTTCCTTTTTTAAATTATTAGATTCTATATAAAATAAATTACATTCTAATATTGGGAGTAAATCCTTCATAGAAGTATTCAAAAAATCTCAATGTTGCCTTGAAAATTTTTTTTGCCTCAATGTGGCTCTGAAAGTTTAAAAACATAACAATGTTGCCCCAGACTGCTAACAAAGTTAATTTTAACCGTTAACTCTTTAGTTTGTTTGAAATAATACATATGTCACTCTTACTTGACACTTAATACAGAACTTAAAATAAAGGGTTAAAGGGAAAAAATACCCATAAATTTTTCTCAAAAATGCATCCACCTCCATAAATTTTTTTTAAGTGCAAAAGTAACCATGAACTTTCAAAAACAGAGTAAAAGTGACACTTTTGTTAAAACTAACTAACAGCCGTTAACTCCAATACAAAAATACCAAAATACCCCTCTCTCAAAAAAAGTTTCCTTCTCCGTTCTTGCCACCATCACCATGGGTTGTGAGTTCACTCCCTCCGTCAAGCATCACTATCATAACTGTCAACACTTCTTGGCAGAGAATAGAGATCGAGACTTTGGACTAGGGAGGAAGAGGAAGAAATCGAAGCTTCACCATCAACTACCATAATTAATGTTCACCGATTTTATTGCTGGCTCCATCGACCTTTCTCTCACGTCCTTTGTCGAACACTACCATGATCGTTTTACTTACACTACTATGGAAGGGACTTTTAACTTCCTTTTTTATGACCTTTAGATGTCCGTTTTCACAGGGACGTGTATGTAAGTGTTATTGAAAGTTTAAGAAAAGACGACTGTTGCAAAACAGTCGTGGTAACATGTAACGACCTCTCTTAATTACCATATAATTAATTTCCAAACCAAGTAAAACATTAAATATTACATAATACAACATATTATGGGACTCCGTCCACAGAAAAAACCCCAGTATGCAGCGTAGTATTCAACATATGCAACGTAAACCAAAAAGGCCCTTAAGTTTGGCAATATACATTATACTCATGTAACTAAACGAAACATATAATGGATCAAATCAAGTCTCGTTTGCCTTCCCCTTGGTAGCACCACCTGAATTCTCACATGAAAAATTTTAAATATCGATAGGGTGAGTCACATGGACTCAGTAACCACAATTCCATTTTAACAAGTATGCAATGAATGGTTATAAGATAATTAAGCGGGCAATATATATATATATATATATTCATAAAACTTAAAGTTTAATCTTTCCAAAACATTATTATTTCAAAATAATTCAATATGCATAAAACTCCCTCAACCATCCTTATAACCTCTTTTACCGCTGATAGAACCCATGAGCTATAATATATATAGGATTAGTCTCTTTGACAAGACTGCACCAAGCTCTCCAATAATGAGGTGTAACCCGGCCAAAGGCTACAGAACTCATATCGGATCATGGATGCCCTTTCCGTCGAAAATGGAAAGGTGTCACCTGCCCTTGAGCTGACCCTTAACCCGGCCAAAGGAAAGGGTGATATCAAGGGCCCTGAATGCCAATACCATCCACTGCATGCATGGTGGCGGCTATACGACGTGGTACAAAAGAATCAAACCTCTCCCCAATCACAACTCACCACATTCAACATCTCAACATCACAATCTTCTATCAATAATTTATTCATATATTGCATATTTAATGCTATGCATAATCAATCATTCAAATAAATCAGTCAGGCCCACTTAACTAAAAAATGTACTAAAAACATGATTAATACTATCATTGTACATTTTGCATATTTAAATTTCTATAACATATTTATAGCAATTAAAAATACCAACATACACCTATAATCATTTCAACAAGCACACAAGATAAATCGGAAAGTGGTTACCTTAAGTTCTTGACACAACTAAACTTGTAAATTTAACTCCAACAAGCCAAATTCAAATTCACTCTACAATAAATATATATATTTACATATTAATATAATTTATAATAATTGTTAACTATTACAAAATAATAAATAATAATCCCCATAATTGGCTCAATTTTCTTAAAAATAACAACAATTTATCTATTCCTCAAATTCCTCTTAAATCAAAATTCCTAAAATTTCTTAACTCTATTTCACAATAAAATATTTAATAACCCTACTTCTCTAACTATAATATCAAATCATAATTTATAATTTCACATAACTCAAAATCTGCAAAACTAAATTGATTAAAATTTCAATATTACTTCCAATAACTCAAATAAATTGTTTAATCCAAATTTAATCGGTAAAAAATGTTCCTAAAGCAAAATTTATTATTTATTTAAGAAGAAATTAATTATAAAATCATAAAGAATCCCAAAATTCTTGCTAATCAGTATAATATTACCATCAATAGAAAGATAAAAATACCTAGAATAACTTTTATGAAGGAAGTTTGATAAGAAAAAGTGATTTTAAGTACCAAAATTATCTGATAAATTTAGAACCTTACCTGTTGAATTGCGTTCGCTCTCTGCTGATCGCCTTCTCATGAAACCTGAATGAGAAAGTGAAGGGAAAGGTATTAATAATACCCTCCTGTCACTTTTTCCTTAAGCGGGCCCCACATGTTTTTTTTAAAAGCAGTACATAACATACTTACAACGACTGTTTTTTAAAAACGGTCGCTGTAAGTCTTGAGATACAATGACTGTTTTTAACCCCCGATGCCATTGGAAAACCACCAACCCAGACAATTATATTTTGAATCTTCAAAATTCAATCATGACATATCACGCATATAGATCAAAGTACCCATAAATGAGAAACCATGAAAGTAACAGGAGGAAAAATACACGAATACGCAGCAAACATAATATAACACTGTACAAAACCATTGCACTATGTGTCTATACATCATCACCCTCTATGTGTTGTAGAAGATGTCCTGACAAAAGGTCTCGGATCAAATTAATATCTTCGATTGTGTAGGTGTCCTGATTACCAAAAATATGTGTGTAAAATGGAGAATATATTAACATAAATCAATCAATTGAATGAAATAACTAACAATTCAATTACAAGAGAAAAAAATGAAATGCAGTTGAGAATCAAGAAATGATCACATGTTCAAAATTTGTTGTAAGGCCACTAAAGATGATGTTATACATATATAGTAAACATAGAAACCGCACTCAGTTTCCTTTATTGGCAAGGCCACTATACATATATCAAAAGTAAATAGTAAAAAAGAATAAAGGCATATGTAAAGCAATTGTCAATCGAAGAACTTGAATTTAAACAACTTACTTTCGGCTGGAACCACTTCGTCGGGCCATTTTTACCTTCGTGCTTCCCACCCATTATATAATATGTCTTCAGTGCACTTAATTAAAACAAAAAACAGAAGACATTAAAATAATTGAGTAAAATCAAAAATCAATTATTTACAAACATATTAACTTACATATTAAAAATGGTTTTTATGTTTCCATCTGGCTTGCGACCCAATGAGTTAAACCAAAAGACGATGTTGATAAGGAGACAAGCGACACAAAGACTCCAATGATAACTATAATTACATATGTAGATTAAAATAAGGTTTGATAACATGATAATTCTTAGCAAAGTAAATATACAAAAATATATAAAATTAAGTTACTTGCCCTTCAACAATTGGTGCTAGATAACAAAGCAGCTGATTTTGTCCTATTATATAGCCCACATAACTCAGTCGATCTTCCAACCTACTATTATTATGCCTTGACAGATTGCCAGGACATAAGAAGCCATATGAAATGTCGAGCTCTCTTTCGACATACGTTTTGTGGAAGCAGCTACCACAAAATTGAAATGAGAAATGACTTAGTAAATGTAGAAACCTAAAACTCCTAAATATCAGTACATTAATTAAAGTTAAAAATTGAAAATAAACTCACATGATTGCAAATATGGTCCATCCTATGTCTGTTTCCTCCAAATATAGGAACTCTTTAATATCTTTGTTATCAATTCCAAAATTACATGAGATTGCACGACCTACAATCTAACAAGGCATCTGCAAGTCGACCTTGTCAGTTGTTTAATGAATATTTTACAGTTGTGCCAATAAGAAAAATTTTGTCGCTTCTTCTTGATCCTAGTAACAAACAAAATAAAGATTATAAGTAGGATGTCAAGGATCAAGTAATAGTAAGGTGTTTCCTACCATTGGAGGGGTTGTCGAAGTCTGAACAAGATGTTGAGGTTACAAGATGAAAGATCATGTTTCCTGACCTAGTCTGGCAACCTCTTCATCGGGGAATGAGACATCGACACCTTCTGTAACCCCCTTCGATAATCAGGCCAGGATTAACGTTTAAACACATTTAATTATCGAATAAGAAATCCAGGACAATTAAAAACTTTTTAAAAACACCTATATAAATGGATTTCCATTCATTTCATTCTTTAAAACAAATGGCCTGTTTAGTCTGTTACATATACAATATCAGAGTAAGCACAATTCCCGACGTTCACCCGGGATAATAACATTAATCCAAAGGTTTATACAGGGCATCATTGCCCATCTCAGTATCCATACCGGGGATTACACAAAACTATACCACTACAATTCTATTCAATATGAATACATTTATCCAAAATGATAACCAATTCAACATAAAACCAAAAGATTTAGCTAAGACTACCGCTGGCAGTCCTAATCGTCCTTTGCCACTTGCTTGCTTTTCGATCCACTTGCCCTGTCTAAAAATGTTATTTGGAAAGAATGAGATTCTAGAGAATCCCAGTAGCAACAGTTTATTTATATGATGCATATATACAAAGCAATTCACATATATCATTATGCAGCAATCAATATTCGAGACCGGGCTTTCGCCACGTTCCCTTCACTTTCACTTTAATCGAGTCCGGGCTTTCGCCACGTCCCCTTCACTTTCACTTTAATCGAGTCCGGGCTTTCGCCACGTCCCCTTCACTTTCACTACAATCGATGACTAATGCAAACAAGCAATGCAATACACATGATATAGGATAAAGTGTCACTACCTTTGTCTTTCCTTCCTTGAGCAGGCACAGGCCTTCTATGCTCCGGGCAGATATCAAATCCTAAAGTCATAATTAAGGACGAAGCATTATTCTCTATTCCAATACTCAATTAACTCTTCAACACTTAGATTTGGTTATCAATAATGACCCTCAAGAAGCCACAAATGCCTCTAATAAAACCCCTAAAAGGTTGGGAAACAATAGGGTGAAGATCTCTTTTAAAAAACTTAAAGTGCTGGAACACAGGGGTGGGCCGCGGCCCACCATTCCTTGGGCTGCGGCCCGCCACTCATGGGCCGCGGCCCAAAATAGGCCAGAAAGGTTTGGGCCGCGGCCAGCCACTCTTGGGCCGCGGCCCAGAAATTTCCTGACTCTGGGCTGAACTTCAAAAAACCATAACTAATTCTAGAAAAATCGAAACGGAGTGATTCCAAAGCCAAATGAAAGGTATTTGAGTCCTCTTCCAAGGAAAAATATGGCTTATAACTTAAAATCATCACAAAAATACAGAATCACCCAAAACCCAACATTACTCCAAAACAGAGTTCTGTTTTTGTACCAAACTTTGGCAAAGCATAACTCTCAGAATACTTAACGAAATGACACAAAATATATGTCCATTTCGAAGCTTGGGATGTGAACTTTAAGACTGGAAAGTTTCACAATTTTCTGAAATCATTTGGTCACTCAAAACGTCCACACAAATAAACTGCCCAGACAGAGTTCACATTGACAGCATTTTCCAACTTTTCTACCAAAGTGTTCAATGACTCCAAAATCATTAACCAAACATATTCTCATACAATTTTCCACAAGGAACACAATGGTAACCTCAAAATGACCAAATTCACAATCTAACCACATGCCCTGTTTTGATCAACACACCAAAACCAACACAAAGATCCCAAACTTTACTTTTAATGATTCAAACCAATCCCTTTGTCCAAAAGACATCATAATATACCATTTCCATTATCACAACATGCCCAACTCACTAAGACCCTAATTTTCGAAAATAGGGCAGAAATTTCCAGAAAATCAATGCTCACCAACATCCACAATATATATATATCAAAAGAGAGATAGCACTCACCTCCTTCACTTTGCCAAAGAGATTTCTTGATTCTTCAACTTTCACAATCTCTTGAGGTCACAAACTAACACCAATGAACACATTTCAACCATCACAATGAAGCTCTTCATTCAAGGATCAACATTAAAGAAGGAAGTTTGAGCAATAGAAGCCATTTTCCTTACCTTTTTGAAGCTTTTCTTCTTCCTTTTTGCTGCAAAATGGCGCCACCCAAGGAGAGAAGAGAGAGGACGAGAGAGAGAGATGGAGTGGAGTGAAGAAGAAGCACAAATGATGACACTACCCCCTCCCTTTTCAGTTTTTGCTGCGCACAAGAGGGAAGAGAGGAGAGAGAAATGTATTTTTTTATCTCATTTGACTTTTCTTTACCTTCCTCTCACACCCACTTTGCCACATGTCATTTTCCTATTAGCTCTCACACACTTAGCCACCAATTAATCTCTCTAATCCTTCCATTAGCCATTTGATCACACTTCTCATTTTCTCTTAGTTAGTAATTAATTTCCCCATTAATTACCAACTTATGCCAATAATTCCATTCTTTCAATTTTCCAACAATTATGACATATAAATAATATTGTCATCAATATACATTAATTTAACTTTAATCCACTCTAAATCACAATTACCTTCTCAATAATCCTTATTAACCCTTAATCAAAATTTGGGGTGTTACAATTCTCCCCCCGTTCAATAAATTTCGTCCTCGAAATTTGGTACTCCACTTAGGACATAAACTCTGGACGCCTCTTCATGACGGCTTCCGTTCCTTGATTTGCTTCCCATTAGGATAATCCTTTCAAACCATTTGCATCAACAGTACACCACAGGTCCAATTCACTCAAGAATTTCAGCGGACCAACCCTTCGTGGTTCAATTTCTCTCTTTCAATCACTTTATCATTTCTTGTACTCGGAGAATAATCCTTATTAACCCTTAATCAAAATTTGGGGTGTTACACCTTCCTCCCCTTGTCGAACACTTGTGATGTTGACCTTACGTTGATCGTCCCCAATTTGCTTAATATGGTGGGTGGTAGCATACGTGTATACAACAGCATAAACAACAAGACATAGGTTCGAGACATCCATATAAAGAGAGCAAGGTTCTCCAATCTCAAGTAAAGGACCAGGGTTGCCATGTCCAACCTCTGGTAGATTGTAACTACCTTTGGTGCTGGAAAAGGCCAGGCATTCCTGAGTAAGAGAAATAAAAGAATTAATTAAACTAAATTATAAATTAAGGAAAAACTCAATGTTATATTAAATAAAATTATTTACGAGCCTGAGATCTATGCTCCTCGTTACACATTCCGACTTGCATGTGAGACAACACCATTGAATTCATCTAACCTCATAGCTAACACAATAACTCTTCTTTAAGCTCAACTCGAAATGATTGATGCATTTGCACCGCTAGCTCTGGTCGGACTTCCTCTCAAATCCTGGCCACAAACTCGCTACTCAGTTTACTTTGTCCATAAGGTTGTGAACCTTATCTAAAGTTTCTTGAGATAGCAACTCCCTTGGCTCCCCTCTAACTTGGCCAGGGTGATAGCTTCCCAAGTGTCATTGCTCAGATGTCCATCCTTCCACTTTGAGTGAAGGATCCTTAGTTGCTCTGCTCTTTAAGTTCATACTGCAGCATACTCCATTGTAAGGAAAATGAAACACACTAAAATATACTTGTTATTAAATACTTACAATCCTTTTAGCGACATCGGCAACGACTGGATTTATATATTTTTCTCCTTTTATCCTCCCTACTTTCCATTTTTTGTGACATGGGGGAGGAGGTGGCACCTGCACGATAATGCTAGGATTTGCTTGGGCTGCTTCCTCCAATTTTTTCAATTCATCATGTATCATTTTCTTTTACAGCTTTCGATAACCCCTGTGACATATAATGTGGATAATTGTTTTTAGCTCGCCTCTCTTTGTTTGATTGACTTAATTCCTATATAAACAGAGAATAAAGAAAACTGAGTTAGTGAGGTCAAGTAAGTTCAAGTAAAATGTTGCACACTAAGATGAACAATATATATACCAGAAATTTGGGATCCTAGCACAATGCCACAAACAACCTCCAATCATTTGGAGAAAGAAACAAATACTCTTTACAAGGATCATCATTGCTCTTTGACCCTCGAATACACTTGGTTGTGAGAGTAGACTTGAAATTTTTCCATTGCTGACAAACTTCCCTCATTTAGTGCTTGTATATCTGCCTCGTGTTGTGGACATCATAGGTTTGCTACAAAGCAAAATATATAATAGTTATATATGAACAAATAGAAATAAAGACAAAGATGAAAATAGAACTTCATATACCAAAAGTTGTTCCCAAATTATAGCCTTCGTGTCTTTTGAAGCTTCTTTCCAGGTAGAAATTAGAATGCTAACTTTGCTTTGACCCAAAAAGCCAACATAGCTAATGAACAGGTTTCCTTCTTCGCCGATTGGATTCATACTAGCATCAAATTCCACATGAACCCTCTCCTTTTCTTCCTCATAACGTTTGACCAACAAGCGTAGCTTCATGCTTTCTCTAACATTTTTCTTAACAGGTGATCCACTTGAGTCACCTGAATCTATACTTGCCATGTTCCTGTTAAGAAATTAAGGTGGGATATGATAAGTAAATTACAATTAAATGAATACTTTAAACAATGCACAATCTTACTTTAAGTGTTTTCCTAAATTTCTTCACAATGATCAATTCTAACTGCATATTCATCATCATCTACCAAATCCACTTCAGTTGGTATAGGTGGATTTGTAGTGAAAGAAGGTGTGTCTTCAAGATTCAAACTTGGATCACCATCCTTATGTTTTTTACTTTGGAGTACGTTAGACAATTTTTCATTTGCTAGATCAATGACATAAAACATTTGTTTTGCCTGGCTTGCTAGAATAAATGACTCATCTTTATAACCAACTCTATCAAGATCAACTGAGGTAAATCCAAATTGATATATTTCAATAGCATTATTATTAACCCACTTGCATTTGAATATAGGCAATCTCAACTTAGTATAGCTTATCTCCCATATGTCTTCAATAACTCTATAATAGACCATGAACGCCAATATGAGATTCTTGTCTTTCAAACTAGAAAAGTGTATTGCTTCGGCTACCACCATCACCCCACTATTTTGCATAATACTTGTATTATCCTAGGCTTTTGAGTAGAAAGAATACTCATTTATATTGAAACCACTTTAAGTTATGACCTCAAAAGAAGGCCCCTAAGCTAACCATTTGATTATCTCAGACACACTGGTTTTGTGCGATTCCTTTTCTTGAACCACTTTGTGAAAGTCTTGTTTTGCTCATTAGCTATCTGCATGTCATTTTTTCTTGGATATATCTCCTTCAAACTCTTTCTATATTTGTCTAAGTATAGCTGAACTTCTTCTATATTATTCAAGATATACAAGTGCGCTTGCAACACCTCTTCACGACACATACTCTTCATTTTGAGCCCTCGTGTTACCTTACTTGTACCCTTTTCATGATGAGATTGGGCCTTCGACCTTGATAGATATTATTTGCAAAAGCCCATAGCCTCTTCAATGACATATCTTTTCACAATTGAGGCTTCAAGTTGATAAGGATTTTTAAAATACCCTTTTAAGTTCTTCATGTATCGTTCAAAAGGATACATCTATCTTAGATAAACTGGGCCGCATAGTCTTATCTTCCTTACCAAATGAACTATTAAATGCACCATTATATCGAAGAATGCGGGAGCGAAATGCATCTTTAGTTGGGAAAAAATAGTATAACCCTCATTTTCCAATTTGTCTAACTTTCCAATGTCAACAACTTTGCTACAAATAACATTAAAGAAACTGCACAACCTTGTTATCGTGCTTCGCACATCATATTTTATAATGCCTTTAATAGCTACTAGCAATAGTTGTTGCATTAAGATATGACAATCATGAGACTTCATTCCTACTAACTTAAAATCTTCTATTGACACAAGCCTACTTACATTAGAAAAATACCCTTGTGGCACCTTAATGCCATACAAACAACCATACAAACTTCTTCTTTTTGATTTTGATAATGTATGTGCTGCTGGCTCTATATACGCCCTCTTACCATCATCTCTTAGTTTTGGATGTAATCATTCTCTTATGCCCATGTCAACCAAGTCTAGCCTTGCACTAATTCCATCTTTAGTTTTCCCTGGTATGTGCAAAAGCATACCTATAAGGCTATCACATACATTTTTCTCCACATGCATCACATCAATACTGTGTCTTACATCAAGACTACGCCAAATGGAAGATCAAAGAAAACTGACCTCTTCTTGCATATGTTCTTCTCACCAGTAGTCCTCTAATTCTTACCAAAAGTGACATTGATTCTTTCCACCCGACTATAAACCTCACCTCCAATTAATGTCTTCGAAGCCATTCCATTCTCTAGTAAACCGTTAAAAGTTTTCTCTAGCCTACGGTATGGGTGGAACCGAGGAAGAAATTGTCTATGACCAAGGTAGACTATTTTTCTACCGTGTCTAAGTTGATAGAAGTGTGTGCTTACTTCACATATCGGACATGCTTTATGACCCTTCACACTATAACCTGACAAGTTCCCGTATGTAGAAAAGTCGTTAATCGTGGTGAAAAACATTGCATGTAGCTTAAAAGACTGTTGGTTATATGCATCAAACACATCTACCCAATCCTCCCACTACTTCTTTAAGCCCTCTATCAAAGGTGCCAAGTAGACATCGATATCGTTCCCCAGCTGTTTTGGTCCCGAAATTATCATAAAAAGCATCATATACTTACGTTTCATACACAACTAAGGAGGTAAGTTATAAATCACCAGCAGAATTGGCCATGCACTATGTGTACTACTAAAAGTACCATAAGGATTGATTATGTATGTGAAAAGCCTAAGCCGAAGGTTTCTTGGTTCGCTGCCAAATCTGGGATACATTTTATCTATCTTCTTCCATTATGGAGAGTCAGTCGGGTACCGAAGGTATTTTCCATCACATATTCTATCATCACAATGCCGTCTCAACTTCTTCGCTTCTTTCATATTAGCAAACATTCGTTTAAACCGCAGAATGATTGGAAGATACCACAAAACCTTTAAAGGTTTCCTTATACTTATCTCATCACTATGGCCAACACCTTTCTTCACTTTGTATCTGGAAGTTTTACATTTCGGACACTCATTTAGTCCTTCATACTCCATTCTATACAATACGTAGTCATTAGGGCAAGCATATATTTTTTTATACTCCATACCCATTGTAGACAAGATTTTCTTAGACTCATACATACAATTTAGAAGTACAGTATCCTCTAAAAACATATCACACAACAATGTAAAACTACTATTGGTCTACCCACATGTTGCCTTTAAGTTAACCAAGTGCAAAATATCTAACAAGCGTGTATACTTAGTACACCCAGGGTACAAAGGTGTCTCTACATCACTTCGCACTCTATCATATATAGGTGATTGTGCAAAACATTCTACCTCAATATCATGAATCATTTTCTCTATTCTATCGTCATCTCCAACATTCAATACTTCCTTCTCGTGGGACGCACAAGCAGTTACTTCTTGACCATACCATATCCACCTTGTGCACTGAAGATTTATTCCATCACAAACTAAGTGATATCTTATATCATCAATATCCCATCGACTCTCATTTAAACACTTCACACATGAACAAAATACTTTCCATCTTTACTAGGCGCATTCATTTTAGCAAATTTAATAAACTTTTCCACCCCTTTCTCATATTCTTCACTAGTTTTTAAAGCATTCATCCAACGATGATCCATTTTACTACGCCTGGCCTATTCCATTTTCAACAATACTCAATTTTAGAACAATTATTATTATAATATGAAGTTTCAACTAATCGGTTCCAATCCAATGCTAACACTTTTATTAAAGGTCTTATAAATAATTAACTTAGATATAAAGAATCTACATAATAAAACAATAATAATACATAGTAATAAAAGAAATATACCCTAAAAAATATTAAAAAGAAATTGGAAGTGAATGATTGGGTATGGGGCAGAAAATGTGGCCGGAGATGCACCGTTAAGAATGTGACTCTTCCTTCTAATAATAGAAAAAGTGACATTGGAACACTTAAATATCTTATTCACTAGTAGGATTGAATAGGTCTTTGAGTATTGTATTCATGGGCTTTAATATAGAAGAGGGAAGGAAGAATCCATAGCAAGTCTGGTAGGTTTAATATACCTCAGTTGGAAGAAGAGAGATAATTAGTTCAATTTGTAATGATGTTGCACAATTAAAATGCATACACATGAAGCAACTCATTGTCAATAAGCCATAACAGACAAAAGACAGATGATGAAAAGCACCTCTTCCATGAATGGCAGTGAAAAGCTAGGTACAAAAATCCCAAATTTTAAGTTTCTATCTCAGGAAGAGTAAAGCCAACTAGTTGCCATACTAATAACAGAAACAAAAATTAAAACATCAGCATAGATTCTCATAATATGAACTAAAATCACTCTCTCTTGGCTCGAATGGGTCATGACCTCCTGGGCCATTTTGTTCACATCAAGGTCACTGAAAAGTATGATCATATAGAACATCTCATCGTGTATAAACAAAACAAAACAACTTATCACTTGATTACTTTTTCCCCAAATAGTTGCCTAGTTTTCATTATGTGGATAGTGTTTGAACAGCCTAAGAACAAAACAACAGAAATATCACATTTAGAATTGACGTCCAACATTCACTCCCTCCTCTATATATGCATTAGAAACAACATATGAATTATCAATAGAGGGAGCTATTGATCTTGCTATGGGATTGTATTTATTGCACTTTAAAGTAAAAATAAACTACACAACATATATAAGCTTTTAGGCTTTGCCAATCATCATCGTCTGGGCAGTAGCTAAGCCTTCTTTTTTTCCATTTATTTATTTGTTACATTGGCACTGAATTAATTGAAAACCAAGTCTTACTTCTTTCATTTAAATTGGAAACAAGTTAAAATTACTTAATATTCATTCATGTTTATTTATTGTATGTAACTGGTATTGACTATACATACTGTCTCAGTGGGAATTTGGAATGATCAACAAAATCTGGATAAATCTTGCCAATGTATTTTCTGTGTGGTAATATTAGAAGTTCTAGCAAGATTGTGATCACCAATGACCACGCACTCAAACAAATCAAATTTAACAAATGAGAAAATAGCGCTTACAACAAGGTCAAACTCACTTGAAACCAAAAGAGTTGCTTAACATTATAAAACCATTACAACCATAACACTATTACTACAACTAATAAACGCTATTACAGTAGACTACACTCATAAATGAAGCAGCCAAACATATAAAGGTAAAAATTTCCCTTTTGTAAAGATATATCCTACGGTACCACTCTACCCCATAATGTCCCAATTCACAACACTTATACTGTGGAAAACAAGCAATTAACAACATGATTTGTGAACAACGCACACAACATAACATTTAACGAAGAAAGAGCTTTAATTTCATAAATTAAACTTCAATAATCAGAGGCAAACTAGGAAAACTAAGACAGAACAGCTAGCCTGTAACCCCCTGCCTTAATTAGCGTAATTAAGATTCGATAACATATAGTAAAAAGGGGTTAGAGACCATCGGATAGTTCAAAACTTATTAAAACACCCACTAAGTAGTAGGAACTTTACAAAATTTTCAAAACTTCTTTCCTATTCCGATCTCAAGTTCAATTATCGAATATAATCACCTGTGTAATTCATTTACATTCATACATATCAGAGTATATAATCAAAAATTCCCGGCAACCCCCAGGTTCCATTCATTCACTAAAAGGGTTATAATTCCCATAGAGGGGATTACACAACTATATTCAACTAATAATTACAACCCAAAATAATTTATAAAATCTCTGTCCAATATAATTAACCAACATATCCAAAAGAAAATGTCCCTACAGGGTTCTAACCACTCTGAGTCGTGCGCTTCTCCTTAGAGCCACTCGCCTTGTCTGAAAGGTTAGTTTAAGGAAAGAGTGAGATTCAAGAGAATCCCAGTAGTAACAAAACATTTATACCACACATAAGCACACAGCATGTAAGCAAATCATCATACAGCAGCAGCAGCAGCACAAATCACACTCCACCCTCATCCCCTTTCTCCGCTGGGAAGACACTGTCCTAACCCGAACCGTTGTTAGCTACTCAGGGACTATTGGCATGGCAGTGCATACACATAGCCTTATAGCTCATATAGCTATCCGGCTTTCACAAATGGCCCGTCGGCCTTCACAAATAGCCTTTCGGCTTTTCACATAATCACAAAGTTACACCTCATCCTCATCCCCTTTCTCCGCCGGGAAGGCACACAGCCCTTACCCGAACTGTTGTTAGCTACTCAGGGACTATCAGAATGACGGAGCTTACACATATTCACAATGTCGCAGCATACGAATTTATCACAAATCAATGATAATACACACATACAATGCATCACATATGGTACGAAAGAAAAGTTACTACCTCGTTCCTTCCTGACATTTGCTGGCTTAGTGGGCTCACAAGGACGGCAGATATCAAATCCTAAAAAACATAGGGACAATAGGTTAATCTCTTTTCCAAATTTCCAAATCTCGTAATACTTTATGTTGGTTATCATTTAGACTCTTTAGGTGGCTATAATAGGTCTAAATATATCCCCAAAGGGTTAGAAGAAACTACCTAAAAGATACCTTTTTCGGATGCAAAACACCAATTTTGGGCTGCCGCACTCGAGTTATGCCCTCAGTTGTGCTCAAGTCCCAGCGAGTGAAACACAGAAAGTGTTTGCCCGAAAGCAAATCCTCAAAATATCTCTCATACTCACTCGAGCATAAGAGGCTGCACCCGAGCAATGACCCTAAGTGCATTCGAGCACCAAGAAGTGCAACACCAAGAGTATTTGCCCGAGAGCACATACTACTTCCAAGCAAGACCTCACTCGAGCATGCCCATGCACACTCGAGCAGGATCATATCTCACTCGCAAGTCAGGAAGTATGCTCGCGGTTTCTACCTAAAGACTTAACCAAAATACCCAGAAATTCATATCGTGCTCGAGTGAAATCCTCCTTCACTCGAGTGATGCCTATCAGATGCCAAATCGCAGCAACTGATATGGTTTTCCAGAATTAACCAATTTGCTACCAATGGTCCTAAGACTTATACCACAACTCATTCTCACTTATTTTAACACCAAGAACCCATTGGTAAACCCAAAACAACCAAATCTCTTCTCAAGTAACACATTCTTATCTCTAGACCACAAGATCACCAAAACCATAATTTATCAAACTTCCTCTTTTCAAATCCATACCAAAACCATTGACTCCCAAACACTATTTAGCATCTATTTCACCACATTACATCACTTAATTCATATCTTCTAAAATCACAAGAAATCAGGGCAAAAATTCAGAATTTGCTAAACTAAACCAAAAGCCATAACATTTATACCAAAAGGTCACCAATGCTTACCTTTTTAACTTGCCAAGATCAAACCCTTGATTCCTCAACTTTTCAAACTTCACAATCCTTCAAATACCACCAATAAAAACTATGAAACCATAAAATTCAAGCTCTCAACCTCTTGAACAACTTTATTGAAGAGGGTTTAAGCATACAAAAGCAATTACTCACCCAAAAGCAATTTTTCCTCTTTCTCTTTCTTGGTTCAGCTGCACCGGATGGAGAGAATAGAGAGAAAAAAATGAGATAAGAGAATGATGATCACATTTCCCTTCTTCCCAAGCTTCTTCACCGACTTGAGAGAGAGGGAAGAGAAATTTGGGTTTAAAACTTTGACCTTGATCCAAAGGTCCATATTTTGCCACTTGGCACCATCTTATTCTTCCTAGCATAATTTCATATGAACTTGCATGCATAGGATTCCACCTCTTGTTCTTTCAATCCTAGCCATTGATCTTAATTACTAAAGAGTTTTCTCTTCGGTAACTGACCAGTCGATTGGTAAATTTACCAATTTCACCCCTGATCATCATAACCCTTGCCAAATCATCACTATACTCCAATATAAACTTTAACATTGCTTACAACATGTTTGCAACAAGATTAACAATAATTACACCATTAAAATCGTAATTAGCCCTAAATCACAAGTCAGGATATTACAATTCTCCCCCCGAAAATTAAATTTTATCCTCGAAATTGTTACACAACTTGAGCCATAAACTCCGGATACCATCTTTGCATATCTTCCTCTGCTTCCCAAGTTGCCTCTCTTTGAGTCATTCCCTTCCAGATCACCTTCACATACGGAATGCTTTGATGTCTGAGCCGTCACTCTTCACGATCAATGATTTGCTCTGGCTCCACCGCATATGTGAAGTTGTCTTGTAGCTCAACTTCCTCGTACTCAACTACGTGAGATGGATCCAGTTGGTATTTCTTTAATTGGGAAACATGAAATACGTCATGGAGTCTGCTCAAGCTTGGCGGTAGGGCTACTCGATAAGCAACAGGCCCAATCCTTTCAAGGATTTCAAAAGGACCAATATATCTCGGGCTCAGCTTCTTTCGCTTGATAGCTCGCCCAACACCGGTAACAGGAGATACCCTAAAAAACACATGGTTGCCAACTTCGAATTCTAGAGGTCTTCTTCTCTTATCAGCATAGCTTTTCTGTCGACTTTGCGCTGCAAGCAATCTCTTACGAATAAGTCGAATTTGAGCTGAAGTTTGATCAACAAGATTCGGTCCATACAACTTTCTTTCTGATAATTCATTCCAACACAAAGGCGATTGGCACCTCCTTCCATACAACGCTTCATACGGAGCCATCTGGATACTCGCATGATAGCTATTGTTGTAGGCGAACTCAGCAAGTGGAAGGAAGTGATCCCAGCTCCCTTTAAAGTCGAGGACACACGCCCGTAACATATCTTCCAGCATCTGAATTGTCCTCTCTGACTGTCCATCCGTTTGAGGATGATAAGCCGTGCTGAATCTCAGTTGTGTACCCAATGCCTCATGTAATGCTCTCCAGAATCTAGAAGTGAATCGTGGATCTCGGTCGGAAATGATATTCTTCGGTGTGCCATAAAGCTTCACAATCTCACTGATGTAAATCTCTGCTGGTTTGTCTGGAGAGTAACTAGCATTGATTGGTATGAAGTGGGCTGACTTCGTTAGCCGATCCACAATAACCCAGATCGCATCATAATTCCTGATCCAGGGCAATCCCACCACAAGGTCCATAGTCACACTTTCCCATTTCCATTCCAGAATCTCAGGACTCTGAAGTAGACCAGGCGGTCTCTGGTGCTTGATCTTTACCTTCTGGAAAGTGAGACACCTTGCTACATTTTTAGTCACATCACTCTTCAAACCCGGTAACCAATACACAGATTTCAGATTATGGTACATTTTGGTCATACCAGGATGAAGAGTATATCGACTCTTGTACGCCTCATCCAGAATCTTCTGCCTCAACTCCACCTTAAGTGGAACGCAGACTATTTTCTGATAGCGAACCAATCCACGAGGCGATAAGTCATAGCCTGGAACTTCTTCCTGTTTGATCTGAATCAGATTGCGTTGTATCCAGTCATCTTGCCTTTGAGCTTCTTCAATCTCAGCTCTTATATCACTTTTCTCTTGGGAAACAGTGTAATTGGCATAGATGATCTGGTTTGTCAAATTCAAATCACGAAAATCTTCAATCAATTTCTTCTCTTGTATCATCATAGCTGCAACGAGCATGGTCTTTCGACTAAGAGCATCAGCGACTACGTCTACTTTACCCGAATGATATTTAATTTCCAGGTTGTAGTCTTTAAGCAATTCCATCCAACGACGCCGTCTCATGTTTAATTCTTTCTGATCATACAAATACTTAAGACTCTTGTGGTTGCAGTACAGTTCTACCGTCACACCATACAAATAATGCCTCCAAATTTTTAAGGCAAAAACAATAGCTGCAAGCTCCAGATCATGAGTGGGATAGTTCAATTCATGAGGTCTGAGCTGTCGAGAGGCATAGGCCACCACACGTCCCTGCTGCATAAGGACACACCCTAATCCCTGCCGCATAAGGACACACCCTAATCCCTGCCCACTGGCATCAGAATAAATAACATATGTCAAACTAGGATCGGGCAAAATCAATACAAGTGCCGTAGTCAACCTCTCCTTCAGCTCCACAAAATAGTTTTCACATCTCTCATCCCACACAAACGGCTGATCCTTTCTTGTGAGCTTGGTCATCGGCAACGCAATACGTGAGAAATTCTGAATGAACCTCCGGTAGTAAACAGCAAGACCCAGAAAATTGCGTACTTCCGCCACAGATTCTGGCCTCTTCCAGTCTAGTACTGCTTCCACTTTACTAGGATCTACAGAGACCCCTTCTTGCAAGATAACATGGCCTAGGAATCATGACTGTGGCGGCATGAGAGGGGGAGGGCGAAGGATGCACGAGAGAGATAGAATAGCTAGCCATTTGTGACTTGAGATGAACAAGTGAGGAAAAGTGAGGGAGGGTAGTCAGAGAGTGGGCAAGAGAAGGAGGAGCGAATTGAAAAGCCAAAGGGGAAAATGAGGAATAGAGGGCGCACAGGGGAATTTGGGCTAACAAGCAACGACAGTTCTCTGAAAACGGTCATTGTATATCACTTACAACGACTATTATTGGAAACGGTTGTTGTAACCTTGCTTCCAACGACCGTTTCCAATAACGGTCGTTGAAACATGCCCTTCAATGACCGTTTTGATGAAAACGATCATTGAAAGGTTACCCAGAATCTTATGCCTACCTTTTTACTTCTGTTTTCTTGAAAATGAATGTTAATTACTGATGTTAAATGTACTATTTGTAGTAGTGTCACCACCATTATTGTTTTCATCCTTTATTCACACACAGATTCTCATCTTGGGGTTCTTGTTTAGCAGCCAACACAGCAAATGCCAAAACTCCGACAATGTGCATCTTAGGAAACGTCAAACCCGATGGGTTGTTACACACCGTTTGCCTCCCTATAATGTGCCTCCCCATAGGTATTTTGGTACTTTTGCACTAGAGTAAATAACTGCTAGTTAGTTTTAATAGAAGTGTCACTTTTGCCCCCTTTTTGAAAGGTCATAGTTACTTTTGCACCTACAAAAATTTATGGTGGTGGACGCACTTTTGAAAAAAAATTTATCGATATTTTTGTCCCTTAACCTTTTTTAGATAGGGGTATTTTAGTACTTTTGCACTGGAGTTAACGCGCTGTTAATTAGTTTTACAGAAGTGTCACTTTTGCCCCCTTTCTGAAAGTCCATGGTTACTTCTGCATCAAAAAAAAGTTTATGGTGGTGGATGCGGTTTTGAAAAAAATTTATGGGTATTTTTACCCTTTAATTCTAAAATAAAAGATGATGGGGTGGTGTAATGACTAATGTGTGCAAGGTAAGAGTATCATGTATATTATTTCAGTCAAACTAAATAATTAACAATCAAAATTAACTTTGTTAACGGTCAAATGCAACATTGCTATGTTTTTAAATTTTCAGGGCAACATTGAAACCGAAAAAACTTACGTGACAACATTGAAGCTTCTTGAATACTTCAAATCAGATTTTCATCTTAACTCTTTTAATATTTTACGGTAATATAATGGTGCCATTTAAAATATTGTACAATTTTGATTTATGTTCTTTCAAAATTATAAAAATTTAAAACGGGACAATTTTATTTTTATAGATATCAAAGTGTCACTCATTTTATATAAAATTTAATGATAAAAGAATAAAAAACATAAAAAAGATTGAGACATTACCAAACACATTTAGAGAGAGGCACATCAGATGTCCCAAACACTTAAACCCAGGCCTCCAACCACCGTCGACACATAAGTATTAGACCCAAAGAAGGACCACACACACCACAGAGCTATCGATTGGTGACACGAAGACTAAGCACAAAAGAAGCAGTGGGTATTTACGTTTGGTTTTCTTGGGATTGCCTGATATACATAAATGGATGATCAATCTGATTCTTTTTAGCTTCCAGAATCCGTATGTGTTTGATCGACACGACGCAATCGACCACATCATTTTTTTCTCTTTACCTCACAACCTTGCAACAAAAAACCATTGGCTATCACTTATTACCAACACGCTCCCCCACAAAAGTAAATATCAGAATTCATCTTCAGAACACAAACCAATGAAGCCATGAAACTCAGAAAAAAGAAAGAATCATTAGTACAGAATATATATTTTATGTCTCTAAAGGATATATTTTATGTCTCTAAAGAATATCCTTTTTAAAAAAAGGAAGATAAAAAATAAAGACGATGATATTTTTGTAATTATGGGTGATAATTGAATAGCTTTAGACATCCCCAATTTAAATAGGGACGTCTAAAGTGTGAATTTACAGACTTTAGACGTCCCTATTTGAATTAGGGACATCTAAAGTAAAAAAAAAAAAATTACTTTAGACATCTCCATATACATTGGGAACGTCTAAAACTTTAAAATTTTTTTTTTAAATGAGGGACACCCTTTGACGTCCCTCATTTATACAGGGACGCCAAAGGGCGTTGATGTATCAAATGGCGTCCCTAATACTATTATTAGGGAAGCCAAAATGGCGTCCCTTCCAAAATGGCGTCCCTATATAAATAAGGGACGTCAAAGGGTGTCTCTCATTTGAAAAAAAAAATTTTTTTTAAAGCTTTAGATGTCCACAATATATATGGGGACGTCTAAAGTGTGACTTTAGACGTCCTCAATTTGAATTGAGGACGTCTAAAGTAAAAAAAATTTTAAAAAAAAATAACTGAATAACTTTAGACGTCCCTAAATTAAATCGGGGACGTAAAAAATAATTCAAATTTTTTCTAACAGTCTTTATTTATCAGTTTTATATTACTTTTACACTCATCTTTCCCTTCCCATCGCCGCAAACACAATAAGAGACGCTACCACCACGCCTTGAGCTCTTGCTTCTTCTTCTTTATATGCTCATTTTACTCTTGCTTCTTCCTTTCTCTCTCTTTTTTTCACTTCCGGATTTGTTATGCTTTCTTACCATTTTTTATTATTTTATCCTCTTTCTCTTTTTTCTTTGGGTTTTCCTTCTATTTTATCTTCTAACTTGTGTTGTTATGGTTTGTAGATCAGGATTCTGAAACATGCTTCATGGCTACGTTCCCGCTAAGAAAACGAGGTTCATCTCTCCCTGTTGCTCTTCTCTATTCATTATTACGAGAAAGTGAATTTTAATAATAGAAGGAGATAAGTTTTTTGCAACTAATTCCTCTTATTGTTTTCATCTTCTTCCTATGAGATTTCATCTTTGGAGTTATTATTGTGTAGATTTGGATTGTAGATACTAGATCTGTAGTTTTATTGACGATGATCTGTAATTTCTGGTTTTAAATACTGTTTAGTTCAGATCTGTAATATAAACATTTTTTTTAAAAAAAAAAGCACTTTAGACGTCCCTTTTTAGACTTTAGACGTCCTTTTATCTACAGACGTTATTGTCATTTTTTACTACGTTTCTCATATAGACGTCTCCTTATTTTTAGACATTAAAATGTCTAAAAAAGAGATGTTAAAAACTTTTTTTTGTAACAGTGAATGGAAAAAGAAGATAAAAGAAGATGAGTGGCCACCATGTGATAATTGTCGATGGTAGTTTTTGCAGAGAGGGAAGGACAGCCAGCTCGGAATCCCTTAAAGAGTGTGACAGACCCATAGAAACCAAGGGACGAAGCAATGCCACGTTTCGTACTGTCACTCCATTTTTTAAGTCCATTTCATTACATTGATTGTTACATAATTTTATTATCAAATCAAACGCCAGAATCTTTTATTATCATATATGTTTTAATGTTAAACCTTTCTAGAATGTGCCGACTTATTAGCCGGGCGCCTGAGTTTTCTTACTTTTGAAGTGTTCGCAATAATTAATCCTACTTTATATGTGTTTTTTTAACCAGCTTTTGGTGAAAGCGACCTGCCATCCACTAGGGCTCAAACTTCCAATGGTGATTACAGTTTATCACTTCTTTTTTGACCTGCATTGGGTTTTTAAATTTTTTGGGTTAATCCACGATATCTCGATATCTGACGATACTAGCAATCCATTTATTCAGTTTTTGAGAATGTAAACCTATAATGTAAGAATTTCGATATCACAAAGTAATTATCGTGACTGCATATCTAAAATTTAAATATGGGATTATTAGTTAAGGTGAAACAACCCACAATCAATTAATTCAAGTATTTAATAGTAAAATTTTTAAATTTTAAATGATCACTTGTCCCACACGCTATAAATTAATCAGTCATCTTTTCAGAGAGAAAACAAGCCATCCTATATGAGTCTATATGATGTATTGTTATACAAAAATTTACAATATTTATTTTGGATGCCAATGATCATTGCTTGTTTTCATGAGTTGGTGCATGAATCTAGATTTTTCAAGGTATTAATGATGAGAAAGAAAAGGATAATTATTATATATCATGTTGACTTAACTGAGCTCCACTCTATTTACCACCCTATTTTCTGCACTTTTTCCACTGTTGGAAAAGGTCTAAAAAGAAGGATGGTTGAAGTGGCCTCGCAACCCTTTTATTAAATCTTGAAGGTAGAGTTTGAGTGTTTGTTTGGGGTAATTTATTTTAGGATAATAAGTGTTTATAAATCGTGATTTACAGTATATAAGATAAATATATGAGAGAAGTTTTATCTTGACTTATATAATAAGTGTTTATTGACCCCACACAAAATCTTGTACGTAAAATGAGCGACCTATATAGCGAAAGCCTAAGTGGCAAAGTTAACATACACACACATGATGCCTAAAATTAAGGCGTAATCCAGGGAATAGTGATGAAATCTAGGCCTATTAATGGATTAAAATAATGGATATACATGCCCGATAAAGAAAGGCTCTACTATATATGGTCCATAGACTACAATATAGTATAAGAAATAATATCGAATGAAATTGAAGCACAGGTTTAGTGGATAAGCCGTGAAGAGCATTAGGCTGGGATGAGGGAAACACACGCGAGATTACTGTTTGTGGCACATATTACAAACAAAATATCCATATTATTCTATATCCATGCAAAAATGTCTTCTACTCATTTGGTCATATATATATATATATATATATGTATGTATGTTGGTACTTGGTCCCTATATATATATATATATATATAAACATCACCCTACAGATTATGTATTATCAACCAAACTTTAAGATAAAATGCTAGCCTAGCTAATTAAGGAGGGTTGTCAGTGAAAGTGATTGAGTGATATACATAGGGAGTCCGCATTTCCGGCTCATCAGTGTAGATGAGAAAAAAATTTCTCATCATCAAAAGAGACAGTTTTGTTTAAGGGAAAGATCTGAGTCATTGCTATAAAAATAATCAGGACCGTTTGTGACTTATCTAGTATCTTAAAATATTTTTTAAGTCTCTCTTCTCATCCTAAAATAATTTTTATTGCCTTTAACCCCTTAAAACATTTTTTCAGTTGTACCTAGTGCGTTAGCAGACTGACTGCAATTTTACTCTTAATGTATTTTTTCAGATCCAAAAATTATTTTAAAATATTATATGCTACTAAAAAAATTTTAAAGTAGGTGGAAATCAATAAATCAGTCTCCTAAGTTTTGGGTGCTCATTACTACTAAGAAAAATACATTAACGGTAAAATTGTAGTCAATATCCTAAATCAAAAAAATATTTTAAAATGTTAAAAGAACTTTTTAGAGCTGAAAAAATAAATTAAGAGTAAAATTGCAGTCAGTCTACTAACATACTGGGTACAACTAAACAATATTTTAAGGAGTTAAACACAGTAAAAATTATTTTAGGATGAGAAGAGAAACTTAAAAAATATTTTAAGATACTAGATAGGTCACAAACAACCCTAATTATTTTTATATCAACGACTCACATCTCTCGCTTAAATAAAAATGTGTCGTTTTGATGATGAGAAAATTTTTTATCATCACTTTGATGAGCCGGAAATGCGGACGCATATATAGGAGGGTCCTGCTGGGCTATGAGCTATATATTTTCAAATTTTGTGGTCTAAATTTATGAACACATGATGGAGTCTTGTCAACAAAAAGTTGAGTTACCCCTGGCGTTGATAAAATAGAGTACCGAATTTGAATTTTCTGGATCAAATCACCGAGGCTAATGGACCAATCAAAACCCACAAAGCACGGGACCACTAATAATATCAGAGCACTAGCAAATGGGACCTGAATATGCTTATTAACTAACTAATAAACCAGGCCTTAAAAAGCAAACATATGATTTGATGATACGTTGTCAATTTGATTAGCCAGGTTGGTGTGTGGACTGATCGAAAATCTTTGATTAATTAGTAATACATGAAGATCTGAAACGAAAACTAATCAAAGTTGGTAGATGGGAAACAAGGGGGTGGATGTGTTTGGGATAAGCATGACACCCATTTGTTTAAGTGCTAATAATTGATTTGATTTGTTTAGATAAAGTTGAGATTATTATTATTAAACTGACAAAAACAACTCAAAAGCATAACCCTAAAGGATTCCCATTTGCGTGCCAAGCGCATCTTCTTTGGCATATTATTTAAAAGACATTAAAAAACCAGACACAAAAAAAATGCTTCCAGCGTATAATTTATTGTCCTACATAACTTAACATCGAATCCCTCTGTCTGTCTCTTTTTTCACTAATGACCAAGCTTGCCCTCTCTTCATCCTTATCCTCAATTACCTCATTTGATAATATTTCGAAACTAGTTATATAACTCTAGTCAAGTACACTATATATTGAGAAGTTGAAGAAACATCTCCAATATCCCCAAGCTCATCTTCTTTTACCCAATATGAACAAAACATATATTGGACACTAGGAACCGTAACTGTAACTTCCAAAACTTTCACCCCATAAACGGAAATAGGTGTCGCAAGTATATATCCGTTTTTCACTTTGCCTCTAAAAGCTTCCAATAAGTGAGCTGATAATGAAGTACACAATACATCCATAGATCCGACTCAGATCAAACCAATGCTGCTAAAACTCCTGACAACTGTTGACGATTTCACCCTCTCTATGTTTCGTAGCTTTCTGCATGGTTCATTGAATCCACCTTCATTTCTATTTGTTACCCTCAAGTCCACTAAATAATCTCTCAACACACACACACACACATGGCCTATTCTTTATCTCTCTTTTCGACCAAGGAATCTTTTGCCTTCTTTATAGGGAGGCACCGTGTGAACAAAATTTCACCGTATCTTTTCCACGTCATGAGATCCCATAAATGCACGCATAGACCAAGGTTTTAATTTCCAACGATGGGTTCATAGAAAGTTGCATTATATTATTACACTTCTAACTAATCCATGTTGAGATAAAATTTTTATATATATATCAAGCTCTTCTATTGATAATTGTTTTGTCCACAAAATTCGAATATTTTATATTTTTATTAGTGCCTCCCTCGTATATCTCCTAATGCCATGCCCTTTGTTTGGGTTGAGATCTTAATACTATAAAAACTCTAGAAAGAAAAAAGCCTTGCTTACAATTATTTTTTGACAACCAGCATTTTTGAATGTTGGTCAATACATATAATTAATTGATTTTCTATTCATGCATGGAGAGCATCGAATTCAATAGGTACTTTATATAATATTTCATTCCTCTCTTATAACATGTCGATGTTAGAAAGTTGTTAGGCTTTTGACTAAAATTTCGGCGTTACGTTTCTGAAATAGGGGGATAAAATTATGTACATGTTATTATTCGACATATAGCCTGCTTCCTCGTATACTTGGCAAGTATACCAGGGACACCGAATATTAAAAATAAATAGAATATATATATATATATATATATATATATTTATGAACATATATAGATGATTGAAAAGTAAACACAGATCTTATAAATATTTTTATTTATTTATGTTGAAATATAATGTCAGGGCTGAGACCCGTGATTTGGGTTTAATCAGCACCACTTATTATAAAAATATTCTTCTTCTTTTTTTTTAATTTCTTGGCCCGAATTCTTTTTTTGAGTTGAAACTTACGAATATTCTGACAAAATTATATATATATATATATATATATATTGAATATAATGAAAATAAATATACAAGTTACAGTTAAAACAACGAAAATCTTTGAGGAAGAGGGATAAGTACTATATTAATTCGTTCTTCCCTCTGGGTGCGAACTATTTATATCTTTGAGGTCCAATACGATATGGGATTATAATTTCTACTTAGTTTGTATATATATGTTAAGATGTTACTTATCTTATACAAAGCCCAGGAAAATTTATTTTGTAAGGTATAAAGACTGTATATATACTACAAGCACAGAAGAATCTTCTTTTTTTTTTTGAATAATACCCCCTCTGGTACTTAATATAAAACATATTTAGAAAATTGATCTTAGTCCAAAATATGAAACACATAATTTTCATATTTTTATTAACCTTTTCTTAATTTATCTTTATTGATACTTTTTCAACAATAATCAAGGAGGAGAGGGAATTAAAGAATTAAGAAAGATGATTAGGGTATTTTAAAAAATATATGTCATATTAACTAACTTAATTAACTTCTTTAATTTAATCAAATTAAATAAATATGCCTTATACTCCCTCTGGTCCTTAATATAAGAGCTAGTTGACTTTTGTTGGAAAGGTTAAGTAAGTTAAATAAGTGAAATTAAAGTATTTATATTTATATTTATCATTTTTCTCCAAACTAATTTGCTTGACTTATAAACTAATATATAATCTAATGATACACAATATAAATTAAGATTAAGTGATTTATTCAAGGTAATTAAACCTAGACCGGTCACTGAACAGGCCAGAGTACTGGGTCAAAGGTCAGTGGGTCAGACCGGAGTCAAATCGGAGCTAACTCATGATAAAACCGGTGAGAAATTGAAGATTTTAGACTTATAAGATGAAATTTTAAAGAAAAAAATTTTAAAAAAAATTGATTTGTTTAAAAAAATTCCTAATCGGACTAGTCTACCATCCGGTTTCTGAACCAGTTTGGGTTCTATTACCCTAGATTTATTTTCATTTTTTAATCTCTCAAAAAATAATGTCAACTGACTTTTAAAGACTGTGGTAGCATTAAGGATGAGAGGGGGTAAGAAAAAATCTTGAAGAATTGCAACAGGGTGAGAATTGTTTTCATATTAGGGTTTGAAACCGACGAATAGGTCGGTAAACTTATCTAGTCGGAGCATTAACTCAGTTCATTATTTTATTTTTCCAAAATTGATTTTTTTTTATTTTTTTTAAAATTTCATATCAATAATATGATATTTTCAAATTTTCACTAGTTTAACCCAGATTAATTTTAGTTTAATTTTCTAACACAATAATCCTTAGCTCAATATCTAATCTATCCAGATTTTAGAGTCTTGGATGTTCGACAGAGATGGTGGGAAGTATGAGTGAGGTGAGGTGAGGTGAGTTGACGTGAGGGGACGGAGGGGAGGTCATTGGTCAGGAAATGAGGAGGGGGTATAGCTGAATAAGAGGGCTACACGTGGGGAGCAGGCAGAATCAGGGGGCCCCACATCTACTTATGGGAAGAAGACACGCGTCCCTTATCTTTAGGCTCCCCCCATGTGCTGATGTGCCTCCTTATCCCTCCCGACCTCCCATCCCATCACTTTTCCCTCCCTTTTTTTTGTTTTAATTTGGGAGGGCCCCACCAACGTAGCTGTGCAGCTCCCAGCCGTGGGATCTTTGGATCTCAGCCTAACAACGGTCAATATTCCGCCATAAGCGACACGCCTAGGAGGGCCCTTGTTTCTCTGTGACCATTGCCTCTTATGTCTCCCAAAGTGCTCGACCTCGTGTTTATTTACACGTCATACAGTATTTCTTTTGGGGTTGATATCCCTCCACCACCACCACCACCAACTACTACCTAAGTATGTTTGATTGGAGGGTAGGAGAGAAGGAGAGAAGAGGAGAAGAAAATTTAACCTCTCATATTATTTAATTTGAAATTTTAAAAGGAAAGGGAGTAAAAATCTACCCCCTTCTCTCTCTCTCTTCCTCTTCTCATTTTAATCCCTTAAATTAGGCCTTTTTTGAAAACGAGCCAAATTTTATAACCAATCTGTCCCTTATATTTTTTGATATCCCCCGTCTGCCCAATTTGTCCCGACCAACACCATTCTCCACCATCCCTCACACAGCTCACCCTCTTCTGGGATGGTCCCTGTATTTGCTGTCTTTCGCTCTGTGTTCGATCGCCATGAACTTGTTTCTGCTCCCAATTTTACCAGTTTTGGTGCCATGGTTTGGTATTATTGGAGTGCTCTTAGTTATGTCGTTTCCTTGGTATCCAGATGGTGTAGTAAGATGTGAATCTTCGCTTATGCCTTCTCTAGTACAGTGCACCATTTTTGAACGTAGCCGTATCAAAGATAACGGTGGCTCTTCAGTTAACACTTGAGAGGGAAGCTTTCTTGCCCGCATTGGGAGAATCTAATCCTCCTTCTGGGTTTAACAAGCTTCACTGAATTGAACAGTACCAATATATGCATAATACGGTTACTACTGCCACAAAATGATAATTTTTTGGGTGGCTAACAAGCATGTCCATCCATTTTCATTGTTCAGAGTTACACAATTATTTAAAAGTAAACACAAGGAAAGGCAAAATTGATTTAGACTTGTTCAAAGGCACACTATGCACAATTACTAAACTATTTGCTGAACAATTTTACTAATGACCTGTTCAAAGGTTTGTTTGATATTTTGAAGTATTTTGTTGTTTAAATTCAGCACCTTCAAATATTTTTTCAGGTATGTTAAGTAGTCTAAAGTATTTTGTAGTATTGTAATTCATCTAGCATTCTAAAATTGCTAATGAAAAAATATTTTAGAATGTTGGATGCCCCTCACTCAAAAGACTTTTTAGGAGTTAATGACAAGGTTAAAATTACTCTTAAAAAACTATATGGGAAAAATTCTACTGAAAAAATTAATACCTTAAGAGAAAAAATTTGCCACAAATTATTTTATAGTACTGACGCATGTGAAAAAATACTACAGGGTAAATTACAAAATATTTGAGCCATGAAAAAATATTTTGGGTGCTGAATGCAAGCTTAACTCTTTCTTTTAACGTAAAGGATGAGGCAAAAATAATCAATTAAACCATATGCCCTGTAAGAATACCCCCATATATATATAAGGTTGAACTTCACACATCTAAATTATGGGAATCAATCTGCTTGGATATTAGCATATATAAAAATATATCATAAAGTGTTTTTTAACTCATACCCCATTTTATACTCTCCTGAAAAGTTTCAACGCACAACCCCACATAATTTAGAGAGTTTTAAGAGCGATGTTTGATGTCAACTGAGCTGAGGTCCCGATAGCCATCATGAAGTTTATACTCGTGAATTGATTATTATATCTGTTATTTAAATTTGACTAGATATTAGCATGTAAGTTATGTAAAATTCATTAAAATAAGTCTCAGGAGGGGTTATAATAATAATAACAAGGAAATTAAAACAATTTTTGTTGGCGACAATAGCATGGCTACGATAGAGATTTCGTATTTAAATTAAAATAAAGAGAGACAAACGTTTTACATTAAATACCAAACAGCGCCTATGTTTCACAAGAAAAAAGAATGCATGTGTTTTGACGTGGTACTGATGATTTAAGCGGCCTTGGGTGGTATCCACCAATAATGTGTTACTCCCTCCGGTCCTAAATATATGACATAATTTATAGTGTAAATTATACTATAAACTATGTCCTATATTTAGGACCGGAGGTAGTATCATTTTTATAACAAAATTTTTTATACAATAAAGACTAGTTCGCTTTCTGCAGTCTTGCAAGTGCCCGTCAATCAACTATATATTCTTATTCTTAGATTTAGATCTCTACGTATTACTTTGTTATTTGTATATATTCTCCAAAACAAGAGGGTTCACTATGGTTCAAATTTTGAGATATGACAGGAACAAGAAAATAAAAAGTGGTAGTTGGTATTATTATTGAATCTAATTATAATTAACAGGTTGGTTCCATCATCATTGGCATCCGCAATTCACCTTGTCCGTCTCATCACTTTGTATATATTATATCTTCTATTTGGATCCCCAATCACATATATATATATATATATATATAATGGCAATGAAGGTAAGAAACTAGCAGTTCTAGTGGAGATTTCTCAAACAGCAGAACATGAAGATGTCAACAATGAAGTAAGTGTCATGTTTCTCTCTCTCTCTCTCTCTCTATATATATATATATATATATAAAAGAGGAACTCCAACTATATTCAGATTTACTTTAACCAAACAGGATCACCTAATCAGGTGTTTTAAATTTTACATTTTAAATTTTTGAAGCGATAACTTATTTTTCTAAAAAAATATTACATCGAAGATTTTCATTATTTTATAAAAATGTCATGATGAAATATATCTAAATTTCTGAATTCTAATTCTAATATGATGTGAATGCATGTTTAATATTTTTCTATATTTTAATAAAACAAAACAAAAATATATTCAATTAAAAATAAAACTACACTTGGGATGAGTGTGGTACTAGTCTACTAGAGGTCATCAGGGCCCAAGAGTTTGAACCTTTACTATATGTAGCACAATAACCTAATAATGTCAAATATTATGTGTAAAAAATCAAATTAAGATATGCAATATCATACTTTAATTATCATTATTCACCAACAGTATTTATTTTAAGAAGGATCCCCCCCAAAAAATCCTAACAATGGGATTAAAATTTCAACAAAATTTTCTTAACACATTATAAGCTCATTTGGGATAGTTTATTTTTGCTTTATAAGTGCTTATAATTTGTGATTTATGGTATACGAGGTAAGTATGTGAGAAGAGTTTTGTCTCGACTTAAATAATAAATACTTATTTCATAAAAATAAGTTATTCCAAACACTATATCCGAACCAATGATATATGAGGATGAGAAAAAGGAGGTCAAAAGTAAGAGAAAGAAAGAGAAAAGGAGAGGCTCATGATTCTTTTGTTTAGTTTATTGGTTCTTTTAATTTAACACGATGGCATTAAAGATACCTTTTCAGTGTGAAATATAAGATATAATTTATAGCACTATTTTTATCTCGAGAGAAAGGTGGAAATGTCAGGAAACTGCAAAGCTAAAGAAATTAAACAATCACTCATCTCGAGCCACGCATGCCTACAACAACTAAGCTATATATACAACTTTGCTTTGGCTTTATATGCATATACCAATACTTATGCTTCTGCGATCCTCCTCTTGCCCTATAACTTTTACTCTCCTTCTCTCTTTTTTTTTTTTTATCTTTGATCAGAGGTATCCGGCGCTAGATCTGGACCTCGGAACCGGGCAGTCCGAGCAACCGACTAATCCCCTGCTGATTTGTAGGTACCTCTATGGGTAGAACAGCTGGCCAGGAGATTTAACGCTGCTCCATACCCAAAGTTAGGGATCGAACCCCCGACCAAGGTTAAGGGTGGAAGAACCCTTACCGCTCTACCACACGCTCCAAGTTTTACTCTCCTTCTCTCTTACTCTATCCATTCCCACGCCGTTACCATTCATATAAGTATAACTCTCCCTCTCTCCTAACTCTAACCCTACCATTTTCTTTATTCACCCTTCTACGTGTCACCGTTTGGATCCCCAACCCCTATCCACCTCTTTTCCTATATATTATCTTTCATGTTTGTTTTTTCCATCTTCAACCCAACACTTGGTTTCTTTACACATATATCGATCGCTTCAAATATCTTGCCCATCTTTCGAAAACTATTGACTTTCCTTCAATTAATATTTTCTAAACAATCTGTAAATCTCCATTGACTTGTGCACTATTCTATTCTCTGCTTAATTACCTCCCTCGCAAATATGCCTCATTAACTTTTTGAAGGTTTATATATACTCTATGTTGCAACATTACGCAATTTTGTTAATATATTATTGATCAATTATATATTTTGGCCCATAGCTCCTTGTTTCAATTCACTAATTTTATATACGCAACGCTAAATTATTTGGACGTTTATCATGCAATTATAATTCATGATTTTTGTCTATCATGCATGCACATATTCTTGTAGCATTGGGAATTGGGCTCGGGCTGGCCCAACTCGGGTTGCTGGCTTATCAGGTCTGGTTGAAGCAACTCGACCTCTAGTGGGCTGCCATTTGGGCAACTTGAGCCCAATTAATCGGCTGTTATTAAAAATGATTTTTTTCCTACACATTTCGTTAGTCCTTAACGTGAGGAAAGAGTACAGAAAAAAGTTCAAAGAATCCACTCATTCAGAAATTTTGACCTCCTGAACTAATTAGAATAGCACATAAACAACTTAATCCAAATACACCATCTTGTACTTTTGCAATAGTAGAGAATCCAAAGAGAAATTTTGACCTCTTGAACTAATTAGAAGAGCACAGAAACATTACCTCACTGTCTCGTACAGTAGCACACCCAACAGACAAGGCCACAACTGCAAATCGGAGAGGGAAAAGGGGGCGCCGTCGCCAGTCAAGGGCTCACAATCAAAGCCGGCAGTCGACCCCCACAGTTTAGCTTGAATGTGTTGAGAGCAGAGGAGACGAGAGGAAGCTGACATGGAGAATTAGGGTTCGATTTCAGATGAGGCATTAGTGCACCACCACCAAGCCACTTGCTGGACGGCCGGACCCATGAGACAAGAGAGGAGAAGAGCCGAAGAGGAGAGAGTTACGGTTCCGATGGGCGAGCCGTGGCGTATGCGTGAGAGACTGAGAAGTGAGAGTTGCTGAGATGAGATCAGAAGTGCGAAGTCAGAAGGGATCAAGAGAATCTGAGAAGCGAAGACGTGGTGAGGGCAGAAATTTCAATTGTTTTTAATCAAAAAGGGCTAGCCCGCTTAACTCGATGATTAAACGAGTCTAACTCGTTTAGCCCGAAATAAAATGGGCTGCGTTTTGCTCAGGCTGAACCCGTTTTTTTACACGGGCTAACGGGCCCAACCTATCAGTCTGACATGAATTACCAGTCCTATATTCTTGTGATCATTTCGCTGCTACAAAATTAAAAGGGCACATTTAATACTGGCTTGATATTGATTTAGTTACTGTGTAGGTAAGTCTCTCTCTGTCTCTGACCCCCACCACCACCGGTCTTAAATATAAAGAAGCTAGATAAGAGGTATACTTTAGTCATAAATATAACACATCAAACTATATATTTTGCCTCCTCTAAAGTAACCATATTAGCTATGTACACATAGTAGGAGGCCAATACATATATTTACTATACATGACTAACACAACAAACTTATTTAATATCCACAAATTAATTATATAATTTTCATACAATAAAAGGCAACATGGACATCCTAACAAAGAAAAGTTCTGAAAGCTTTCTTATCTACTCACTTCTGAGATGTGAATATGAGTGCATATTACATATATGGTCAACATGAAATGCTATTATTACTGGTGACATTTCTTATCCCCATCATGTACTTTAAATAACCGTACACTGGGTCTAGTTATTTATTTTTTTCCCCTTGCTTAGTGCTCGCACCCCTACCTGCACCATGTGATCAAGAAAAACGACATAGTGGCAGCAGTACGCAAATTTCAACACAACACGAGGGCCAAACAGTACTCCCTAATGTCTTTATTATAAGATACTAATTATCAATTCTCATAAATCAATAAAGTTAGTTAAAAGCATTAAAGTTGTCATAAAATTTAAGTAATTTTCAATATTACGTTTTCTAACTATGCTAAACTCAAATATCTATTAATTATTATCTTCTTCCACTACCCTTATTAAATATGAGCATACATGAAAAAATAAATTAAATACTCCTTGAAAACTTACAAGTGCCTTATAAAAAGAACTAAAATCACTCGTTAGTTGGTGCCTTATAATAAGAATAAGAGGGAGTAATAAACAAGACTGAGTCCTAGATAAGAGACACATCATTTTCGCTATAAATAAGGGCCTCCAATGCCCTTCTAGCCATGAGAAGTTTAGGACATAGAGGAAGGGGGACGCACAGCCCATCATTATGAATCAACATCCTATTCCTATTGAAGCTCATATGGCCATTTTCTCTCACTTACGCCCGCCTCCTTCATACTCTCAAATCATCCCTCAACAACGAGGTCACCTTAATTAATTACCATCTCTCTCTCTCTCTCTCTCTCTCTCTCTCTCTCTACCCTGTTATCGTTTTTTGGCATTCAGTATTAATTCTTCATCTTTGTTGTCTTCTTATTTATATGTTCAGGGGAAGAGAAGCGAAGACGACGTCGTAAGAAGGAGAAGAACCAAGGCGAAGGAGCCAATAGGAAGAGGAAGCTGAGTGAGCAGCAAGCGACTCTTCTAGAACTCAACTTCGGTAACGAACATAAATTAGAGTCGGAGAGAAAGGACAGGCTGGCATCGGAGCTTGGTCTTGATCCTCGTCAGGTGGCCGTGTGGTTTCAAAACCGAAGGGCCCGATGGAAGAATCAGAAGTTGGAAGAAGCCTACTCCAACCTCAAGAAATTCCATGAAACCACCCTCCTCGGGAAAAACCATCTTGAAGCTCAGGTGCATATATACTTGTCAATTTCATTCCCTTAATCAGTATATGAGTTATATGTTTAATATATATCTATATGTTATTAAAAAAGAATAGCAACTGAGAAAGAGATAGTGCGATCTGTAGAGTCCAAAAGGAAGAGGTTCAGTTTTTCGTTGTTTTCCTTTTTATCCAATCAGAGGCAAAGAAGAGCTATGTTCGGGTTCTCCACGCGCCTCTTATAGAATTCTTTATATATGTGTGTATTTGAGTTATAAGGCAGATACTAACAACCTGAATTATAGATGAGATTGAATCCACGGCTTCTCATTTAAACGAGAGCATTTATATCATTAGGTTACAAAGCCTTTGTTATCTTTATATATCCTTTGATTTTACTTTAGTCCATCAAATCTTGATGATTAATGTCGCTGCTCTTGAGTAGCTTGAGCTAGAGTAGTTAACTGAATTGCAAAGAAAAAGAAGGAACTAGAAATTAAAGCAGATCCCACCATATATGAACGTGGATGAGCTCTTGGCTCGAAGAAAGCTTAGTCTGTCCTGAGGAGTTATTTGCCATTAAAAATGCTCCAAAAAGATAGGGGGGGGGACAGTAAACAGCATTCTGCCATCTTACAATGCAGCAAAACACAGTTTGTTTATCAATCATCGAGTTCCTGGGCAGTGGCCATGTGACATGTGTCATCCCACTCCCATATCTCCAAAAGTGACCATATAAAAGGGATAATTTGCTTTGCATGTTATATTATCTGGTGATGAATTGAATTGACGCATACGCCCTTGCCTTTGGCCTCTGATGTTGGCTTGACTCATGCAGGTGTTGAAGCTAAAGGAGCAGCTTTCGAAAGCAGAGGAGGAGATCCAACGGCTATTAGAGAGGGGTGAGAGATCGGCGGCAGACAATACTACGAATACGAATAGCCCGAGTTCATCACAGGCAAGGGAAGCTGTGGGGGACCCACTGTTTTTGGGGGAATTCGGAGTCCAAGGTTACGAAGACGCCGATGATGTCTTGTTATACCCAACAGATCATAACATGAATGGCTTGGAATGGCTCATTTCTTACTTGTGAAGCTCAAATGATATCTAGTTTTAGTTTGTAGCTCGTGTGTGTGTGTGTGGTTACTTATCATTGATCAGTTATATATGTCTAAATGTAAATTAATGCCTTGCCTAGTATGGCCTAGTTACTTGGTGTATGTTTGCTTTGACTGTGATCTGAGAAATATCATCACCAGAATATTATGAATAACCTTTTGACTCCAAGGTGCACTATTTTGAGTGTTCTGCTTTTTCCTTTCGTTTTTATTATTTATGAGATAAATATGTAAAAAAAATTTTATCTCTGCTAGTAAAAAAAAAAACTTCTAAAACCATTATTTTATAGTTTTTTAAACAATCACTTACAATGAGACTATTATAATTGTTCACTTTATCTACCCAACTCTATCCAAACAATTTAAGGTTCCTAGACTCTAAAAAGAGATCCGGTAAAAAAGAAAAAAGTTCTAATTGAAAGCTGATGTAAACAAAAACTTTGACAATGACTTGATTTTTTTTTAACATTATGGAAACACTAGTACATGAATAGTGTTTAAGACCGGCATATTTAGACTGGCTGGTTATAACGGATAAGGTCTTAAAAAAATGACCAATGGCATTTTGGTAATTATGATGAACTTCTAAGACCGGTTCTATTAAAAACCGGTTTTAAATATATTATTTAGATCGGTTTTATCAACAACCGGTCTTATAAAATTAATCATTAAAAAATATTAATATATGCATGAATTTTCTAGACCTGTTCTAAATGTAACAGGTCTAATATATTTTTTGAAATAAAGAAAATTAAAAAATTATTTTTTTAAGACCAGTTATAGAAAATAACCGATATTAAATGTTGAACTTTTAAGACCGGTTGTTGATAGGAACCAGTCTCACATATTTTTAAGACCGGTTATACTAAATAACCGGTCTAAAATATAACTTTTAAGACCGATTGTTATGTATAACTAGGGGTGTTTATGAAGCCCAGAGCCCGGTACGCCCACCCTGGCCCAATAAAAAATTGCCCATGCCCAACCCAAAAAAAAGCAGCCCGAAAAAAATTGGGCACAATCGGGCTGGGCATTTTAACGGGCAAGGCCGGGCATCGGGCAGGGTATGCCGCCTTGCCCATTTGGCCCTGCCCAGTAGGTATATAATTATATATATTAAAATATGTGATGTAAATATTTTTTTGTATAACAGTTTATAACTTTATATAATTATATTATATTATATGTTTTGTTTTATTAGGCTCCTTTGGTATTATATATTATTTATGGTTTTGTTTTTCTTTCTTTATTTAGATCCTTTCTTTCTCAGCTTGGTCTAGATCCTTAGGGTTCGAGGGTTCTATTTGGGGTAGTTTTAGAACTTAGTGCTCATTTTCTTTTCTTCTTCTTTTTTCCTGAGCTTGGTTCTGTTTTTTTTTCTGGACAACAGAAGATTGAAGGTTTTGTTTTCAGCATTTATTTGTTGTGTAAAGCTTGTGATTTCTCTCCATATGATTTTCTTTTTTTTTTCCTGAGCTTGGTTATGTTAAGGTCGAGGGTTTTGTTTTCAGCAGTTGAAGAAGGAAGAATGTAATGGATATGGTTGGCTAATGGTGATTGAAGAGGTTTTTTTTTTCTGAGCTCTCCATATTGATTATTGTCATGGAAGCTGTTTTTTTCCCACATAAGGTGTACGTAGGGCATCTTTGGTTGTGAACCTATTTGTGCTCCCTTGAAGAGTAACTTCAAAGTTGGGTTGATAAATGTTGGGCAGGGCGAAGCCACCCTTGCCCAGCCTGCTCACGCCCAGCCCAAAAATGTCTGGGTTTCTACGGGCAGGGCTGGGCATCGGGTTGTAAAATGCAGCCCAATGATTTTTAAGGCAGGGCATCGGGCAAGGGCTTCGCCCAGCCCAGCCCAGCCCATGTATACCCCTATATATAACCGGTCTTAAAAATGCCCTAAAAATGAATCGCACCTAATTTCAACTCTGAAATATGGTGCTTCAAGCTTCTTACAAACCCCTCCCTCCTTTCGTGGCAGCTCCTCCTTCCCACGTGGCTCCTCCGTTCTTAACCTTCACCGCCGTCGACGCAAAGGTTCAGTTGAAATATTACTGTAAGGCTCGGCGTTTGTTTCCTCCAATTGCTTTCTTCTTCAAGCGCGGTTTCTTGCCTCCCTTGGGTTTTGTCTTTAAGCTTGTCTTTCCCACGTCTCTCCTACCAACGCCGCCGGTGGATGCAGGGCTACGGTGGATTGCATTCCCTCGTTTCCGTTGCTTGCCTCCCCTGGGTGTGTTCCTCAAACTCGAACTCCAGGTTTTTATGTCATAAATTTTGCTTTTTTCGTTGCTTTCTTTGAGGCATTGTTTTGCCTTTTGAATTATCTTAACTTGTGAATATTATATGTGGATGCAAGCATATCTTTCCTTTCTTATAGCTACTTCTATGTCTCTCGGCCTTGATTAACTCTGTATTGTTAAATTATAATGTGAGTTTTTCTATTCTGTAACTCTATATTGTTGGATTATAATGTGAATAATGTCTCTCAGCCTTGATTATGTAACTCTGTATTGTTCAATTATAATATGTTAGATTTTATTCTGGAACTCTGTGGATCCCAGTAATGTGTTAGACAGAGTTAGATTTTATTCCTTTTTATAGTTCCAATGAGTTTAGGAGGTGGAATTGTATAAGGAGAGCATGAGAAAGAAATTGTTATAAGTTAGTTGTTGGAAAATTGCAGATTCTAAAGTGGAATTGTATTGTGCATTTTGATGCCCTGTACGATATTTAAGTGCCAACAAGGATATAGCATAGTCTAGAATGTTAATATAGTGCTTGAAATGAAAATTGGAGGCTGAAATTTAAAGTGTTATGATCATATAGGAATATAAATTAGCTCATTCAATTTTAAGTGAGCATAATGAGTTGTCCTACTGAGGATACTATAGAGCCAACTAGTGTTAATCAAAGTGAGGGTACTTCTAGCAATGCTCCAAACCAGAATCAAAGTGAGCCCCGTAACCAGCCCATACGAAGAGGTAGAAGAGGCACCCAATTGAGAGACATTCCCCTTAATTGGAATACCAGGGAAAAGATTCTGATTGAGTTTGATAAGTATTGGAAACCAATCAAGCGAAACAAGTGTTCTATGTTACTGATCAAGCAAATAAAATGTTGTCTGTAGCTCTCCAAAGAAAAATGGTTGTTGATATTAATCAGGAAAGTCATTCAATGAATGATCTTCTTGAGACCCCTTCTTTTTCTAGGGGTTTATCAGAATTGAACGAAGAAGATGAAGTAGACAATAAACACGGCACAAGAAACGATCATCATGAAGGGATATGGGAGGATATTCCTTTATAAAACTACATTGAAGGTTAGTTAGCTAAAATAATTATCATGAACTATATTTGAATTATGTATATTGTTATTGGTGTATATATAAAACTATTTTTTTGTTATCGTCACAGGAAAATGAAGGATATGAGGTGTGCGTCTTAATGTAGATTCTCCGAAGCCAGGCTAGCTAGTGATCATCAGCCTGAGAAGAGTGTGTATAAAGTATTTTGGCCATAATAAATAACAGCATTGTCATTAATTTAATTTAATCTTTGATGTATGTATATAATTGAAAAGATAAGGAACTTGGTCAAAACAGCATTGTCATGGTTGTATGATTTCCTTGCATTATGATTCTGTCTATGATTGTGAGTTTATTATTCATGGTTGTTTTCCTTGCTTTTGTTTCGGGCAGCACTGTTTAAGCACAAGGGAGTTGAGTTTTAATATGTTTCAATGAGTTGAGTCTCTCACATGTCATTAAGATGCTAGTTATAATATGTAAGAGAGGAATTTATTTGAATGTCGTTGAACTGGCTGCTGCTTCCTAAGTGAAATATTTTAACAGGGGAAATGACTTGTTGAGTAAATGTTTTAAACGAATTTTTTTTTAAAAAAAACTACTTTTAAGACCGGTTCTCTCCAAAATTGGCCTAAAAAGTATATTTAAGACCGGTTTTGGAAAGAACCGATCTTAAAAATATTACTTTAAGACCGGTTTTGTAGAAAACCGGTCTTAAAATTTCAACTTTTAAAACCGGTTTTTTAGAAAATCGGTCTAAAATTTGAAACTTTTAGACCAGTTCCTCTGATAACCAGTCTTAAAACGTTTTAAGACCGGTTCCATAACCGGTCTAAAAAGTAGCAGACTTTTAAGACCGGCTGTATCAAGACCGAATCCAGAACTAGTCTAAAATGTCTTTTTTAACCAGTTTTAAAAGTGATTTTTCCACTAGTATGGTAAGTGGAAGCAAACTGAACACCTTATGGCACTTAATAAGTGTAGCATTGGAAGCAGCAATTCTAGGATGTGTTCTGGTTACTAACATAATAAAAAACAATAAAAAAAAATTATAATACTTTTAAGACCGGTTATATATATAACCGGTCTTAAAATTCAAGTTTTAAGACCGGTTATATGAAAAATCGGTCTTAAAAATGTTTCAATTAATATTGCCTACATAAGAGGTCTTTTAAGACCGGTGCTCATGACAACCGGTCTTAAAAATGATTTATTTTAAAACCGGTTATCAATACGACCAATTTTAAAAGTGTGACTTTTAAGACTGATTCCTTAACCAGTATTAAAAGTATCAGACTTTTTAGACCGGTTGTATCTAGACCAGATCCAAAACCAATCTAAAAAGTTGATTTTAACTGGTCTAAAAAACTATTTTTCCTCTAGTGAAAGCAAACCCAAAGACTTGGTAGAAAACAAAAAACTAGAAAAAAGGCATAGAGATCTCAATATTTAAAAAAAAAATAAAGAAAAAGATAAATAAGGCTATATTAATCTACTCATCCAAATATATTAAAGATTAATAATAAATTTGAGAAATGATGATCATATAAATATAAATTATACAACATCAATGTTAAGGAACTCGGACTGGACCGGCCGGTCCGACCCGGAAACCGGCGAACTGGCCGGTAGATCGGTTTGGTCCGGGTTCCTATATAAATTTTTTTTTTAATTTTTCCTTTATAATTTTATACTATAAGCCTAAAATCTTCAATTTCTCACCTGTTTGGCCCCGGTCTAACCACTGACCCTTAACCCAGTACCCTGATCGGTTCAATACCTGGTCTGGGTTTTAATACCTTGTATAACATAGATGGAAATGCACTATTTACAGATCCCATAAATAACATTATTGGCCATTGATATATGATTGGACTCTGCAAATACTTGTATAACATAGATGGAAATGCACTATTGACAGATCCCATAAATAACATTATTGGCCATTGATACATGATTAGACTCTGCAAATACCCGACCGTCCTAAATTTATTCATAAATTGAAAGAATAAGAAAACAAAAACAACTAACTAACATAGGGTTAATTGATTTAACGGTATAAGGCTTTTCTAGATCCATTTGGGTCTCAAATTTAAGTCATAGAGGAAACACTTGTATTGAAAAATACCAAATGATAATATCAAAAATGAAACAACTATAATATATATTAGAGCGGCCCCAGCGGTTCTACAGCAAAACATTATAACCATCGATCACTTTGTCTCTTAGCTTCTTTACCTTCATCTTCATTGGCAATAATAATGGAAGAGATTCGGAAATATAATATCGGTAAAAGGATACACCTTTATTTCTTTTTTTAAATGCAGTAACAAAAGCCTTGTTGAGTTTGCTATCATCTGTCGAGCCATATTTACACACACTTCCACTCATATAAGCAAATGTCCTTTTATATGAAACTATCAAATATATACATACATACATACATATATATATATATATATATATGTATGGCCTCAAGTGGATAAGATCGATCTGTCCAATCATTTCTAACACAAATAATATAAAGTTGGCCAAAGCTTACTGTTTGAGATAATATTTTCATATCCTATGGCAAAAAAGAGATAATATTTTCATATCATTCGTAATATATAGGGAGGCACACACAATATATATTCACTATTATGGTGCCAATTAAACTGCTTGACGGCATGTAACCACACAAAAAAAAAAAAAAAAATTACTTGAAGGCAGCTTCCTTGAACATTGTAAAAATCTTGCTGTTGTGATTAAATTTTTAGCTACTGGTTCGAAGTTTAATTCTCATTTATTCATACGTTTGGACTCGATAGCAGAACTGTGACAAATGAAATTGAGGTAAAACCCTTTAACCTCAAAAAAAAAAAATGATGGTATAACAAATTAAGTTTTTGATCTACAACCAATGGATCTTAGTCTAATAGAAGAGACTAGTTTCTTATAACGTAATAAATCAAGGTTTAAAGTATGAAAATATCTTAAGCATAATTGCCTTCAAAAAAGGTATACATATGCTTATTAAAAAAGTTTTTGATCCGTAGAATTATAGTTCATTTAAATCACAGTCCCTGTGTAATATCCCGAATTTTGGGATTGGAGGCTTTGGAATAAGCCTAAATTGAGTGGACTACTAAGCCCCAATTTAGTAGATGTCCCAAATATATTCCCTAATGATTCTAATATCTTTGGGGTATTAAGAAAGTAAAATGGTGAATTTTGGAGAATATAATTATGTTTTCGATAAAATCGCCTATGAGGCAGTGAGCTTATCATAAGGTTTTGGAAGACTAAATGATAAGCAAAAATTATGAAATTTTACAGGATGAAAGTAGACATCCTAAGCTTTAATTTGATAGGTCATATGACGCAATTAGAGCTATACACAAAAAGATATGAATTTTTGAATTCAGCACAGAAAAACTGTGAAATGTTTGGAACAAGATGCAAAGATTGAAATTCTGGGAATTTTGTGATTCCAGAAAGCAAAAGGCTATATTTTTCCTTGAAACTAGACTCAATAAGGGTTCCATAGCCTTTGGAATCACCTCATTTCTATTTTTCTAGAATTAGTTATGATTTTTCAAAGTTTGGGTAGAAATCTGCCAGAATTTTGTAAAATCCGAATTTTGGAAAATTAAACAATTGATTAACATATTATAATATATATGATAAAAGGAAAATCATCATCTTCCTCCCACCATTTCAGACTTGCTGCAGACCCTTAGAGAGAGAAAGTGTGAAATTTTAGAGAGAGAAAAGGGGAGGAAAAAGCTTACAAAGGTAAGTGATTTCTTCGGTAAATCGGTTCCTAATGCGTATAACTCCGTTCCTAAGTTTCCTTTGCATATGATTTAAGGTTTGGAGGCTCAAATTTGGAGGTTTGGCATCTAGGGTTTTCAGCCAAGAAGAGGAAAAGCTAGTGGGAGCTTGAGGTAACTTCCAAACCTTCGTATATTGACTATTCTAGCTGCTGTGGGCAATTTAATCGGTGAAATTTCGCCGGATTGCCATTGGTTGTAAAAATGGAAATTGGGTTTTCCTAGGGGTTATGCTGCCCAAATTGATACTAAATGGTAGTTGTAACCTAATGGAATAGTCAATAAAGTGGTTAGGAGTAGAAAGGAACGTGTTTACGGAGCCGAAACCGAAAAACCCCGATTTTCCCTGGAAAACCCATATATTTCGGTCAGGGGTCTAAATGGGTCTTAAAGTTGGATTTTCAATGATTTGATGGTTCCATTGGATTCAAGAGGGAAAATTAGGTGGGGTTACAGTTGGGCACTTTTTCAGAAATGGCCGAGAAAGCATAATTACGGAAACGCCCCTAAAACCCTAAAAGTAGGGCTGCCAAGGGCATTTTCGTAATTTGACATTGAATTTGATAATTATGAGTCTGGAAATGGATTCCTTGGGTGAAAATATGTAAGAATAGCCCATGTCAAAATTTCGGGAAAAGTACAGCCGGACCGGGTATGATGGGGCTGGGTCCCCGGGGGTATTTTAGTAATTTTTCAAGATAGACTCATATAACCCCCAGAAACACTATGGAAGTGTCTAAATAGTACATTTGACATTGTAGGATCGAATATGGAGCCCCGAGCTGTTTGCACGTAGATCGAGGCACGCATTTCGAGGCGGGAACGGGTTAAGGTAGGGGGCTTACCTTACTTGCATGTATTTGATATCTTTGCTTGTGTAATGATGTATGTGATTGCTTTACTTGATGTGTAGAGCATATTTGAATAGATGAAGCTTTGTTTCTGTTTTCGCTGTGGCCATAGTCTTGTTGTATGAAACATTGAGCATGCAGAAATGTCATTATGGGGCATACATCTAGATAAAGCTAACATGTCATACACATAGCATCAATCATGCATGCATTATGGTATCTGTTTCCTACTGAGATTCTCTCGAATCTCACCCTCCCCTACCAACAATTTAGACAGGAGACGACAGAAGATATGCGACCAACAATGCAGAGAATCGTACGAGGGGATTACAGTAGTGGAACGAAGACGAGAAGAAGTCTCCGTTTCACTGGCATGAGTTTAGATACCCTAGTAGCCCTGTGTGGCTACCTTGATGGTAAGTATCATGTACAAACCCCTATGGAGAATTTATGTAATCATGCACATATTATCAGTATAGTTATGCTATTCCTATGTTGCCTAGCGAACCGCATGTTGTTTTCCGTGAATACTCTGGTAAAGGTGAAATAAAGATAAGGGTGTGACATTTTGGTATCAGAGCAAGGATTCTGGCCACAGAATTGTCTACTCAGAGTAAGTGCGGTGGTTATGGCAACATGATGGTATACTGATAAGGTCTTGATTACACAGTGATAGGAAATATGCATGGACCGAAAGTACCAAAGGAGGGTATCTTTCCGATTTATGAATCTGCCCCGAGAAATGGCGAGTACTCAAGGGCCTCTAGTGGTGCAATACTAGACGAGAATGGTCTAAGGATATTGCGGAACCCAAGGATATGGGTACGGCCAAGGCTAATGTGCGGTCCACACTCAATATTTTGGTGACCGGAGATAGCCGGCATGTCTTTTGAGACAAGGGTAGTCACAGGGTACCCGTGGACGGAAACAGTAGAAGCCGGTATCCACATTTGGGCACGGGTACAAAAGAGTTAAGCGTGCTCAACCCAGGGAAATGCCATGATGGGTGACCCCCTGGGAAGTTGTTGCACATGTTATGTCATATTATGAAAAAAGAGTAAGATATGTTGTACAGTAGTTCAGAGATTGTATGTTGTTGCAGGCTTTCCTTGACTACTGTAAACATCTGTGATATGTTGTTTTGGGGTACCTATGAACCCAAAAATTTGTGAAATGATAGATAAGCCCATGTGTTTAGGTGTAATTTACCTCTTTCTTGCTTCATATAGTGAAACATAAAGGTGGTAAGACTAAGAGGTTTAGATGCTGGGCAAGGTCAAGAAGTTAGACCTAGCCTAATACAACAAACACAGGGCAAGAGAATAGAATAGCAAATAATGATCAACGATCATCAGGAAGGTTATCCTGGTAAGGCCAATATAGTAACTATAATCTCTCGTACACTATGTGATAATTAATATGTTGTATGTTCTATATTCTGTGAATGAACAGGTGCCTAGGGCACATTACCTAGCTATGGTCTGTGACCTAGCTGAGGTACACTGATCTTACCTAGCTGTAGTCGGTGACTCGGCTGAGGTACACGTAAGGGTTTCAACTGGATGGTTGGCCCTGAACTTTGTGTACACACACGGATTGTTGTTTTAACTGGGTGTTTGTCCCTGAACTTTGTGTACACACACGGATTGATATGATTTTCATTTTACACTATATGGTGCATGACATATTTATCTATCACATTTTCTATGGATGATTGTGGGTTACTATGGAGGGCCATGTGGTGTGAATAAAAGAGGCACCCTACCCGACGAGGCTGCTAGCCACGTCCTAAGGGACTCGGGTACGAGGTCAAGAAGGCCTACGGGTGTGACAATAATTAAAAAAAGGGATGAGATGTTTATATCGAAATTTCCCAGAACTCAACATTATGCATGGGATGATGATTGTGAGAGGAGCTTCGGAGAGCTGATGATGAAAATTTATTAAAGTACTAACACTGATAATCCTAGATCCATTGGAGGCCTTTGTTGTCTTCACTGATGCCAGATGGCATGGATTGGGAAGGGAATTGAATCCCCAGATGCGAGCAAGCATAGATCGAGATGAGAATTGATGCGAGCCGAGTGAGGGCATACGCATCTCGTCAGCTGAAGCTTCGAGAATTGAACTATTCCATCTATAATCTTGAGTTGATGATAAGAATGTTTGTATTGAATCGGGAAACGTTGCCTTTATGGCATAATGGTGGAGTTGTATTGCGACCACAAAGATTGAGAGTTCTTATCGGAGAGGGCTACCTACGGTGAAATTTGATCGGAAAGGGCTACCTACGGTGAAATTTGATCGGAGAGGGCTACCTAAGGAAAGTTCTTACCGGAAGGGGGCTGACCAGGTGTATGGGCACCTGTGTGAAGCACCGAGTACAGAACCCTAGAGTGCAGCCACCGTGATGACAAACCCGCCAGTGTAGCCACCATGACGTTGAATCGTAGAGTAGAGTTATGGGAACGTTGGCTTTCAAAGATGGTGCATTGTAGTGAATCTCACATTGAATGTGTTTTCTTGAGATAAGAGTTTATATGGCTCATAATGATTCAAGTACAAACAGATAAGGGTGGGCAGGCAGTGTAGCCTCACCTATATTGTATTTAACAGTGTGAAGCATTAGAGTGAGCAGCGGAAGTGTGGTGAATCTACGTGCAATTTTGAAACTTACAGGAGGGGTTGATGTTCACACCATTATTGATCATCCCAAAACATAATATGGCCTTGCTGGTCAACATTGTTACAGTGTATGTGATGAACAATATTACACCATAAGTGGTGTACAATATTACATCCTGTGTGGTGTATAGTATTACATCATGCGTGGTGTACAGTATGATGACCTGTATGGTCAACAGTCACACAACATTTGTAGTTTGTGGTGACACATGTGAACTGGAATTAGGATGAACCCTAGTGTAGTAGGGTAGAATGGTGGTGAATACCTCTCAACAGCACTAGTAATAACAATCCCAGATCCACAGTCGACCTTTACGGTCTACACAGATGCAAGTAGGCATGGATTGGGATGTGTTCTGATGCAACAAGGTCGAGTAGAGGCATGAGCATCTCCATAGCTATAGCCTCACAGAATGAATCATCCACTTGTGATATAATGCAAACAGTGGATGGTCACATAGTGAATAGTGCATATCGTATGGCTAGTAAATAGTGCACACAATACGGCCAATAAGGGTTAAATAGTCATTTGATCCTGAACACCGAATAGGTAGGCATAACTTACAGAAAGTGTACAGGTTTGTACAAGGCGGTAAGACCCGATGTGCAAGGTTGCATAGGGTGATGTCTCTGGGCTGTAAGACCTGTGTGTCTAGTACTGTGGTTGATGCCTAATGCGATAACATTAGACAAATGTGTCTAAGGTAATGTTTTGAGGTTGGTAGAACACCTAAACTGTACCAGGTTGTAGCGGAGGCATTAAGACCAGTGTGACCAAGTGTTTTGATGTCCAATAGTACCAGTCTCACATAAGGTGCGATATTCTACCATGGGAGGAACCTAACGAAGTGAACCATGGTCGGCTCACTAGCCCAACAGACCTCGTTAAGGGGGTGAGGGACATCCAATAGGCCTCATTAAGGGGGTGAGGATTGGGCCGTTAAAAAAAAAGTGATCGTGTGAATTCGGGTAAAGTCTCGAAGAGGCTGTAAGGCCTATGGAACCAAGCGTTGTGGGAACCTGTGTTTGATTGCACGCTACATACTGTATATAGAAAGGATGATGAATATTGAATACTATTTGAGATTAGTAATGGAAGTACGACTATGGTATTACATGGCTTATGAGCCTGCATGTGATAATAGAATGAGATATGACTAATCCCTAAGTTGTAGACGTTCAAATTTCGAGGACGAAATTTATTGAACGGGGGGAGAAATGTAATATCCCGAATTTTGGGATTGGAGGCTTTGGAATAAGCCTAAATTGAGTGGACTACTAAGCCCCAATTTAGTAGATGTCCCAAATATATTCCCTAATGATTCTAATATCTTTGGGGTATTAAGAAAGTAAAATGGTGAATTTTGGAGAATATAATTATGTTTTCGATAAAATCGCCTATGAGGCAGTGAGCTTATCATAAGGTTTTGGAAGACTAAATGATAAGCAAAAATTATGAACTTTTACAGGATGAAAGTAGACATCCTAAGCTTTAATTTGATAGGTCATATGATGCAATTAGAGCTATACACAAAAAGATATGAATTTTTGAAGTCAGCACAGAAAAACTGTGAAATGTTTGGAACAAGATGCAAAGATTGAAATTCTGGGAATTTTGTGATTCCAGAAAGCAAAAGGCTATATTTTTCCTTGAAACTACACTCAATAAGGGTTCCATAGCCTTTGGAATCACCTCATTTCTATTTTTCTAGAATTAGTTATGATTTTTCAAAGTTTGGGTAGAAATCTGCCAGAATTTTGTAAAATCCGAATTTTGGAAAATTAAACAATTGATTAACATATTATAATATATATGATAAAAGGAAAATCATCATCTTCCTCCCACCATTTCAGACTTGCTGCAGACCCTTAGAGAGAGAAAGTGTGAAATTTTAGAGAGAGAAAAGGGGAGGAAAAAGCTTACAAAGGTAAGTGATTTCTTCGGTAAATCGGTTCCTAATGCGTATAACTCCGTTCCTAAGTTTCCTTTGCATATGATTTAAGGTTTGGAGGCTCAAATTTGGAGGTTTGGCATCTAGGGTTTTCAGCCAAGAAGAGGAAAAGCTAGTGGGAGCTTGAGGTAACTTCCAAACCTTCGTATATTGACTATTCTAGCTGCTGTGGGCAATTTAATCGGTGAAATTTCGCCGGATTGCCATTGGTTGTAAAAATGGAAATTGGGTTTTCCTAGGGGTTATGCTGCCCAAATTGATACTAAATGGTAGTTTTAACCTAATGGAATAGTCAATAAAGTGGTTAGGAGTAGAAAGGAACGTGTTTACGGAGCCGAAACCGAAAAACCCCGATTTTCCCTGGAAAACCCATATATTTCGGTCAGGGGTCTAAATGGGTCTTAAAGTTGGATTTTCAATGATTTGATGGTTCCATTGGATTCAAGAGGGAAAATTAGGTGGGGTTACAGTTGGGCACTTTTTCAGAAATGGCCGAGAAAGCATAATTACGGAAACGCCCCTAAAACCCTAAAAGTAGGGCTGCCAAGGGCATTTTCGTAATTTGACATTGAATTTGATAATTATGAGTCTGGAAATGGATTCCTTGGGTGAAAATATGTAAGAATAGCCCATGTCAAAATTTCGGGAAAAGTACAGCCGGACCGGGTATGATGGGGCTGGGTCCCCGGGGGTATTTTAGTAATTTTTCAAGATAGACTCATATAACCCCCAGAAACACTATGGAAGTGTCTAAATAGTACATTTGACATTGTAGGATCGAATATGGAGCCCCGAGCTGTTTGCACGTAGATCGAGGCACGCATTTCGAGGCGGGAACGGGTTAAGGTAGGGGGCTTACCTTACTTGCATGTATTTGATATCTTTGCTTGTGTAATGATGTATGTGATTGCTTTACTTGATGTGTAGAGCATATTTGAATAGATGAAGCTTTGTTTCTGTTTTCGCTGTGGCCATAGTCTTGTTGTATGAAACATTGAGCATGCAGAAATGTCATTATGGGGCATACATCTAGATAAAGCTAACATGTCATACACATAGCATCAATCATGCATGCATTATGGTATCTGTTTCCTACTGAGATTCTCTCGAATCTCACCCTCCCCTACCAACAATTTAGACAGGAGACGACAGAAGATATGCGACCAACAATGCAGAGAATCGTACGAGGGGATTACAGTAGTGGAACGAAGACGAGAAGAAGTCTCCGTTTCACTGGCATGAGTTTAGATACCCTAGTAGCCCTGTGTGGCTACCTTGATGGTAAGTATCATGTACAAACCGCTATGGAGAATTTATGTAATCATGCACATATTATCAGTATAGTTATGCTATTCCTATGTTGCCTAGCGAACCGCATGTTGTTTTCCGTGAATACTCTGGTAAAGATGAAATAAAGATAAGGGTGTGACACCCTATAATTCTATCATTTTAAAATCATTCATAGAATTGCGGGCAATTTTATTCAGAACTCCTATATTTATAAAACATCATTGCATGAATGCGGGTACGATGGAAATCCAAATTACACAATCGTTGAATTTGTTTGGGCCGAAAGAAGTATTCATTGTCAGCTGGAAAATGTATTTAAATTTTGGGTCATTCAATAATAAGACAAGGGAATGAAATGTTGGGACAGTGCTTTATTGGGTCCAACAAAAACTAGTCTTTCTATGGGCAAAAATAAAAACTCCACTTTTCGGCACGATTGTTAGCCCAGCAAGCAATCTGATTTTTAACAAAGATGATCTATATGACAAGAATGAAAAAAATCTTTCAATAATGCTGGAAACCAAAAAATATTCAGAGGAAACCAATACCAGTATTCATTTATCACCCATAACATTTATAATTAATTTATATGTCACTCATCAATAATATAACTTATTCCTTAGTTCATGTGTCATTTTTGCCCACAATAAGCATTTTTATAAAAGAAACTATATTACAATAAGTATCTTTAATGTGTGTTTGGGTGAACGAGAAAAAATACTTTTAAGTTTGAAACCATGGTTTGAAAAAGTAGCTAAACATAAAAATAAGATGGAAGAAACATTTTTTTATCTCAAACTGTGGTTTTGGAAAAGTAAAGGGTTTGTTGGATTCTATTTTCTGTTTTTTGTTTTCATAAATAATTTTATAAAACAGTTTTTGGAAATAATTTTAAAATATATATATATATATATATGTTTAAATAATTATTTTGAAAAATCTATTTTTGAAATGACGTAGAGGTGCGGTCGCTGATGGTGACGTGATGGACGTTCTCACTAATTATATAATATTGATAATGGATAAATGGATGTATCAAAAAATAAAAAATAGGAAAATGAAAACAAGAAAATGACTAAAAATTATTTTTTTTTAGTTTTTAAAAATAATTTTTTGTTTTTAAAAACAATGTTATTTTTAAAAGGAAAATCAAACGGCCCCAAAAAAATTTTTCTTTTTCTCTTTCCTCTTTCTCTCTCTTGCCCCATTTTCACCTTTTTCTTTTTCCTCTTTCTCTTCCTTTCTCCATTTCCCCTTTATGCTTTTTTCTTCCCCATTTTGGTAATGAGGAATTTTTCTGCTTGAGTTATATTGCCATGCCTTTTTTATGGCCGTTTGAAGTGATCACGTACTTAAATACAAGTAGCCCCAAAAATGTTTAATTAGCAAGAACATCGGCATGGTTATAGATCATGAGATTCAGCATAGCAACGAAGAAAAGTTGAATAAATCTAATTACTTTTTTTTTTTTTTGCCCACAGGATAAATCAAATTACATTCATAAAACAATGAGGTCAATGACATAGTTTAGTGACATTAGATCCTGTTTGATTCTTGTATTGTAATCTGTCATGAGATTACAAAAATTTTCTCCTCAGAGAGCTTGACACTGCCACGCCTTTGTTCAATACTTCAAGCCCTTTATATATTATACTTCAAGACTGATGGACTTATAGCCGACAATCCCATATTAGAAAATTGGAAGCCGGTCACACTATCACCACTGGAACAGACAAATAAACTCAGTAAATCTCGTAGGAGAAAAGACCAAAAAAAAAAAAAATTCCGGTAAACACACCAAATCAAGGGAAGGGAGGCTCAATAATGAACTACCCCCATCGGTCTACAACTTTTTAGTGACATAATTGTTGTCATCAGAGAAGTTTTGAAAGAACCACGCGACCAAGATGAAGAGTACCAACTCCGACAACAATAGTGCACCGCCACCCACAATATCTCAAACAGCACCATCAAATTCAACCCAATGCAGATCTGTGCAAAGCCACCATAATCCACCACCAGTCTAAATAAAGTAGGAAGGGTGAAGGGGCAATTTTGTTTCGAAAGTTGTCACTAAAGGGCAATTTTGCCTGAAAGTTTTTCGAGCAGCAATTTTGCCTTGACTGTAATATTAGTTAATTTTGATTGTTAGTTGATCAAATATGCTGAGTTGACAATCTGCATGTCATCCATATCATTTTTGTTAAGGTGAAATTTTATCCTAGAAGTTCATGCCCTACACCCCAAACCTACTTCATTGTTTAAAGTTAGATTTAAAACTTTAGGAACAAATTTACACATTAACAAAAATTACATGGATGGCATGTGGACTATCATCTCTTCATATTTTATCAACTACAGTCAAAATTAACTTGGATAACTGTTAAGGAAAAATTACTTCTTTTTTTACACTTTTGAGGCAATGACAACTTCCCGAACAAAAATGCCTCATAACTCAATTAGGAATATTAAAACCAGGGGAGACTAACAAGAGAGAGATTGATGAGGAGAACCCTTGAAACCTGACATTCACCTTCGCGCTTACAATCTTAGCATTAAATGCTTCAAATTCGTTGTCCCTAAACCCTCCATCTTCCCCATGAATACCACAATACAGGTATCACTACTACAAAAAACTAAATCTGTGGCGTTTATAATTGCATTAGCTGTGGCGCTTGCGAAATGCCACCTATCTTAACGCTACTAAAAAAAGCTGTGGCGCTTGGAAGCGCCACAGCTATTTAAATTTTTTTTTTTAAATAGCCTCATGTGGCGCCTGACCAACCAGGCGCCACAGGAGGCTACCTTCCTGTGGCGCCTGGCTGACCAGGCGCCACAGGAGGCATCCCTCCTATGGCGCCTGGCTGACCAGGCGCCACAGAAGGCCTTTTTTTTCTTTTTTTCTTTTTTTTTTTTTGCGTTTTCTTTTTCTTTTCTTTCCTGTAGCCCTTTTTTTTGCTTCCTGATTGTGAAGCTTTATTTTATAATGAGTTACTTTCATGTTTATCATCTCTCAAATTTTCAATCTTTCTATTTTATATTTCAACCTATTATATATATATATATATATATATAATTTTCACATTTAAAATTCAAGTTCCCCAACAATAATTTTCTTACACAACAATATATTTATTGTCATTTCCTCAACAATAATGTTCTTACATTAATACTCTCCAAAGCTAACATAAAAAATATCACAATACAAGAACTTGATATGTGAACACAGTACATCAACAACTGATTAAGTAAATTAAAAGATTACTAAAAAAATTTAAACAAAGCAAGCTAGAATGAAACAATCTTCTTCTTACGTTGGTGACGCTAGCTTGAGTGACGAGGATGAGCAAATGTGAGCTGTGGAGTGGAGTAGGGATCAACTGTAGTGGGGTTCAAAAGAGGAAGAGAGACAGAGAGTATGAAGAAAAGGGAACAACTAGGAACAAAAGTGGGGACAGACGAAACAAAATGGAAAAAGGGACAAGAGAATTTAATGAAGAAGACGAGTGTGTGTTTTTGTTGTGCAAGAGAAAGTGATATCTTTTACGGGGGAGAGGCGTCAACATGAGCTAAGGAAGAGGGAATAAAAAGGAAAAAGGGAGGGAAAAGATAAAAAGTAAAGTTAAAGGAGGGAAATTTGATTGGCGGGAGAGTTGAAAAAATTCATTATTCAGCCAATTGTGGCACTTCTTTAAAGAAGTGCCACAGCTGCCCCTTTTTTTTTCTATTTAATTTTTTTTTTAGGACCCAATTGTGGCGCCTGGCAAGGCAGGCGCCACAATTGGGTGTGACCAGCTGTGGCGCCTGGTCCACCAGGCGCCACAGCTGGCCAATTGTGGCGCCTGCCTTGCCAGGCGCCACAATTGTCCCCACCAGCTGTGGCGCCTGGTGGACCAGGCGCCACAGCTGGTCCCAAAAATTAAAAAGAAAATTAAAAAAAAAAAAAGGGCAGCTGTGGCACTTCTTTAAAGAAGTGCCACAAAATATGCGCCACTTTTCAATCTTTTTGTAGTAGTGTATACTCACCACACACACCTAAGAAGAAACGCTACTCCCCACAAACACACACGACAGGCGTATCAATACTATTACAAAAAACACAAGCTATGACACTTAATTTAAAGAATACGTCGTAGCTTTCAACAACATTAAAACAAGCTACAATGCTTCTTGAATATATGGAAGCGCCGTAGCTTGATTATTATTATTATTATTATTTAAAATATCACTTCCTACCGCGCTTCTCTAGGGAAGCACAGTAGGAAGTCTTTTATTTTTTTTTAAAAAAATAATTTTTCATAATTATTTTATTTTTCTAATGAAAACCTCAATTTACAATCCAAAATCCACAATAATTTATAATATAATACACAGCAAAATGAAATAACATGACATATATCTTTTGCAATATTACGTCTTCATGTATTAAGCATAAAAGAACTCTAGCATTTAAGTTGCTTAAGCTTGAGCCATATATAATACTTCTACGGAGAATTAAACTAAGTATTATTATATTTGTAAGCTCAAAAATTTAAAAACTTATAATGTATAAGAAGTTCAAGAAAATAAAGTTGATACTTCAAATAAATACCTGAAAAAAAATTACGATGAGCACACATATAGGATTCAGAACAGATTTTAACTAAAAAAACGTGAACTAAATGTTGAAAAAAGAAAAACACTTACATGCTAGGGAGCTTCTGAAAGCGGCCGAGATAAGAAAAAAAAACACATGGGAGAGGAAGCTTTCTGCAGCAAAGGAGTTTTGGGAAATGGGGGAACTAGAGACAAAGCGGAAAGATGAAAACGAAAACGGAAGGTTATGAAAATTAAATTATAAGATGAGAAAAGCTACGACTTTTTTTGTCAATGCTGAAGCTTCTCAAAAAAAAAATGATAGCCAATTTTTTTAAAAAAGGGCAAAAGCTACGACGCTTTTTCTTAAAACGCCAAAACTTCCCAATTTAAAAAAACAATGACCAATTTTTTTTTTTTTAAAAAAGTCCTAGATGACATTTGATTACCAAGTGTCGTTCAAAACTGAGCCTTAAATGGCACTTGGTGTCCAAGCGTCCTCTAAGGCCTTAAAATATCAAGGCACCACATGGTGCCTTGACCAGCGCTTGGAGACCAAGTGCCGTCCAAGGCTTGTGCCTTGAACTATCAAGGCACCTCTTGTCGTGCCTTAGACGGTGCTTGGTCTTCAAGTGCCATCCAAAGCCACATCTTGGATGACACTTCATAATAAAGTATTGTCTAAGGATTTTTATTAAAAAAATTAAATTTTTTTTTAATATGGATGATTTATCTTTAGGTTTTAACCTCTAAAATGATTCTTAAATTTAATTTTTATTTCTTAGTATAGACAAACTTTCTCAAGAAAGCATCTTATCATAATAATGGAGTTTTGACACTTACGGAATTTCTATTATTCTATATTTGCCACACTTTTTTTTTAATAGTAGTAAAGGGATTAATTTTTATTTTAAAAAATAACCCATTGACGCTTTGTCAGGCAAACGCTATACAATGTATTAAGCAACTATGGCACTTTCCTGTTCAAACGTTGTAGCTGTCACATGTATTTTTTTTGAAAAAAATTAAAAATTCTCCTCCGACATTTGGTTGAAGAAGTGTCATAAGATTGGTGCTGTTAAATCCATATTTTATAGTAGTGCACCCGGATCAATAGAAAAATTGTTTCTTTGGCAAAGGAAAAGTGTTCGGTTAACGGAGCTTGTGTTCGGTGCACGAAGACGAAGTGGCCCTAGGTTCAATTTAATGAGAAGTTTTCATTATCGATAAAAAAGTTAATGAGAAAAACTTAAACCCCACAACTTAAGCCAGTGACATTTCCCCCCATCCTCCCTCTATATATATGCACGCGCTAGTTCTTACATAACCAATGTTCTTTTGTAATTATAATCCGAATTGTTTTTTCCATTATTTGTTTCTTTTCAACATTACTTTTCCTTTCTTCTTGTTAGATGTAGAAGTCAACAATGATACCTTGCCGACAGGAAGCAAATGTAGAAAAGTCGTAGAGTTAGGAACGGCGTGTCTAATTCATACGTGTAACTTTGTGTATATATATAGATCATATGTAACATTGAATATATGAGAACTTGATTTTACCTCATTACATGGCATCAGAGCCTGGTTCTCCGTTTTGTGTCTGATTTTAAGTTTTCCGGCAAGAACCTCCATATTTTCCGGTAACGAAGCTCCCTTGTTCCTTCAGATCCACCATCGCCGGAGTATCATTGGGCAACACGCGCCAGCCATCCGTGTTCCCAGCCACCAGATCGGTCAAATCCCAAAGTTTGGTAGCCGTCCGCCTGCGCGTGAGCCTCCACGCGCCACCACAATCACCGTCGTCCAAAGACACGCGCCGCGCATGAGCACTGTTCCGGCCACCTTTTGTGACGGTGCTTCCACCAGATTGATCGACTGAGCCTCTTCTACCTTGTCCTGAAGTTTCGTGACCATCCAAGACTTTTGAATTTTTTGAGCTTTGATCCCCGCATTCGATTTCAACCTTCGTGAATGGCACTTTGTTACTAACTTCAATATTTGACGTTAGTATTTCTGTCTGCGGGTCACTCCTTGCCTTTGATTGAGGTACTATATATCTCTTGACTTCATATCTCTCTGCGGGTCCAGTGGGTTGCAGCTTGCTTAAGTTAATCTCGCTTGGTTTGTTGTGTATCGTGACTATTCCTACTCATTTGGTGATCTTGTGATTTTTTGTGCGAATTGTTCGTGTACTACTAGTCATTATGGCTGATTCTAAAAATTTTGATATGTTGCCTATGTCTGCGAGGATTACTGCTTCACAGTTAAATTGGACAAATTATAGTGATTGGAACAAAACTGTTAACGTTTATATTTTGGGGATTGCGATGGAAACCCATTTAACTGCGGATCCTCCTTCTGGTGATGAAACCAAACTTTTGACTTGGCAAAGAGCAGATGCTCAACTTCTGTTTCAAATTCGAAATTCTATTGAACCACGGATCCTGTCTTCTATTAGCCATTGTAACACTGTCAAAGAAATTATGAACTATCTCGAGTTTATGTTTTCTAACAAAGGAAATATTACTCGGATTCATGAAGTCTGTAAAGGTTTTTATCGTTCCCAACAGCAAGACCGATCATTGAAAGATTTCTTCTTGGATTTCAAGAGGATGTATGAAGAAATGAAGGTTGTTATGTCTCCACAGGCATATCTCTCAACTCGTATCAAGAACTTGGAACTTCAGGCTATCATAAGTTTCCTTGAAGCTCTCAATCCGTCTTATGAGACTATTCGTTCTCAGATTCTGTCTAGTCAAGAGCTTCCTTCTCTTGAAGATGTTTTCTCCCGGGTTCTTCGTGCTGATAGCCTGATTCAATCTTCTGTTGATCCAACTGCAAGTGCTCTAGCTGGGTGTGGTCCCTTTGAGAACAGGAATTATGGGTACAGACAAAACAACCATCCCCCGACAATACCTTCTGACAGTATTATCTGCAATTATTGCAAAGAACCTGGACATATTAAGAAAAATTGTCAAAAATTGCAAAATAAACAGCAGCGTGATCAACAGTGTGACCTTGCTCATATTGCCCAGACACCTGGTGCCTCTGATTCTGGATCTTCTTCTGCAGGGGCCTTAGCCACAGGTACTCTATCCTCTGGTCTTACTACTGCTTCAACTAAGTGGGTCATTGATTCTGGTGCCACCGATCACATGACAGGTAATCATCACTTATTCTCTTCATATGCCCCTTATGCCAACCCGTCATCCATATTTGTCGCCAATGGTTCTCCCGTCCATGTTACTGGCTCCGGCACTGTTCAACCTACCGCATCCCTCTCATTATCTTCTGTTCTTAACGTTCCTGATCTCACCTTTAACCTTTTATCTCCGAGTAAACTCACTTGTCATTTAAACTGCTTTATCTCACTCTTCCCTGAATATTGTTTAATTCAGGATCTATCGACGAAGCAGATTATTGGTAGAGGCTATGAATCTGGTGGACATTACATCCTTGATGATCAGGTGCCACGTTCTATTGCTTGTTCTGGTGGGTCGTCTCTCTTTGAAGTTCATTGTCGTTTAGGTCATATGTCGTTGTCCTCTCTCCGAAAATTGTATCCTCAGTTTTCTTCTGTGTCTACTTTAAATTGTGAGTCATGTCAGTTTGCCAAACACCATCGTGTTCATTTGGCACCTCGCGTCAATAAACGGGCTACGTCCTCCTTTGAGTTAGTACATTCTGATGTTTGGGGTCCTTGTTCAGTTCTGTCTCAAACTGGTTATCGTTATTTTGTCACTTTCTTTGATGATTTTTCCTGAACCACCTGGCTTTACTTAATGAAATAGCGTTCTGAATTGTTTACTCAATTTCGTCATTTTTGTGCTGAAATTCAAACCCAGTTTAATACTCTTATGAAAATCTTACGAAGTGATAATGCAAAAGAATATTTTTCCTCACCATTCACCGATTACATGCAAAGTCATGGTATTCTTCACCAATCCTCTTGTGTTGATACCCCTGCTCAAAATGGTGTTGCTGAAAGAAAGAATCGACATCTCTTAGAAACTGCACGAGCTCTCATGTTTCATTCCTCTGCCCCTAAACGTTTTTGGGCTAATGCTGTCTCTACGGCTTGTTTTCTCATCAATCGCATGCCTTCAGCTGTTCTTGGTGGGGATATTCCATATTCCGTTCTGTTTCCCACCTCTAAGCTATTTCCTGTTGATCCTAAAATCTTTGGCTGTGTTTGTTTTGTTCGGGATGTCCGTCCTAGTGTTAGCAAACTTGATCCCAAGTCCCTAAGATGTGTTTTTCTTGGCTATTCTAGAATTCAGAAATGTTATCGGTGTTACTCTCCAGATCTCCGTCGTTACCTTGTGTCCACCGATATTATGTTTCATGAGTCCTCTTCTTTCTTCAAGACTTTGTCTGTCTCTGAGTCTTCCTCTGTCATGGAGAATTCAGATGACATCCTAGTTTATCCTGTCCTTCTCTCACCAGTACAGGCTGCTGTTCCAGAACCTGAAATCATCATTGATGCTGATATTACTAATGATTCACCGTCGCCACCTCCTGCTTCGCCAATTGATTCTGTTGATGTCTCCCTCGTTCCTGCCTCTGTTTCCGTCGATCCTCCTCTTGCTGTTACTGAACCACTTGTTCCTGCTTCTATTATTGATACTTCTGATGACCAACCCATTGCACTTCGTAAAGGTACACGTCCACATTGTCCTCCCAAACTATATGCTAACTGTATCTATCCTATCTCATCTTTTGTCTCTTATCGGTCTTTATCAACTGTTTCATCTTCTCTTGTGGCCACCCTTGATTCCAAGCTCTAGCTCATCCTGGTTGGCGTGCCGCCATGGAAGAAGAACTCTTGGCATTGGAAACAGCTGGTACCTGGACTCTTGTTGATCTCCCTCCTGGCAAGAAAGCCATTGGATGTAAATGGGTATTTATTGTTAAGACTAAGGCTGATGGTTTCTTGGAACGACTGAAAGCTCACCTTGTTGCCAAAGGATATGCCCAAACTTATGGTCTTGATTACTCCGAGACTTTCTCTTCTGTAGCCAAACTCACTTCAGTTCGTCTTCTTGTTTCTTTGGCAGCCACATATCATTGGGATCTGCATCAATTAGATGTTAAAAATGCTTTTTTAAATGGCGATCTTCTGGAAGAAGTTTATATTGAGCAACCACCTGGGTTCGTTGCTCAGGGGGAGAATAGGAAAGTGTGCTACCTCCGGAAGTCACTGTATGGTCTAAAGCAAAGTCCTCGAGCCTGGTTTGATAAATTCTGTAATGTGGTCAAGAAGTTTGGGTTACGTCAAAGCAAGTGTGATCACTCTGTGTTCTACCAACAATCTGATACAGGCATGATTCTTCTCGTAGTATATGTTGATGATATTGTGATTACAGGAAGTAATTGTTCTGAAATCTCAGAACTTAAAATCTTTCTGAACTCTCACTTCCAGACAAAAGATTTGGGATCATTAAAGTACTTCCTTGGTATTGAGGTTTTGAGAAGTAAGAAAGGTATTCTTTTGACTCAAAGAAAGTATGTTCTCGATCTCTTAAAGGAGACTGGAAAACTTGGAGCTGCACCAAGCAGCATCCCCATGATTCCAAATCCCTTTCTAAATCTTGATGCTAGTATGTTTGATGAGCTTCCTAATGATTTGAAGAAGAAGATTGATCCAGAGAAATTAAAGCCATTTCCATTTCCTGAGAGATATAGAAGACTTATTGGGAAACTGAATTATCTAACAGTAACTCGTCTTGATATAACATTCTCAGTCAGTAGGCTCAGCCAATTCATGGCATCACCAACAGTGGCACAATTGGAAGCTTTAGAACATATCTTGCATTATTTGAAAGGTTCTCCAGGTCTTGGTATTCTTTATACAGATTATGGGCACACTAAAGTCGAGTGTTTCTGTGATGCGGATCATGCAGGATCTAAAGCTACAAGACGATCCACTACTGGTTATTGTGTGTTTGTTGGTGGAAATTTGATATCTTGGAGAAGTAAGAAGCAATTCGTATTTGATATCAAAATCAAGTGCAGAAGCAGAATACAGAGCCATGTCACAGTCAGTACAAGAAATTGTGTGGGTATTTCAACTCTTGAAGGAAATTGGCATTACCACGATATTGCCTGCAAAACTATGGTGTGACAATAAATCAGCACTTCATATAGCTTCAAATTCTGTGTTCCATGAACGAACAAAACATATTGAAATTGATTGTCATTTTATTCATGATAAGATCAAAGAAAATATTGTATCTACAGGACACATACGATCCGACGATCAACTGACAGATCTTCTGACAAAAGCCTTACATGGGACACGGGTTAAATATCTTTGTAACAAGTTGGGCATGATCAATATATATGCTCCAACTTGAGGGGGAGTGTTAGATGTAGAAGTCAACAATGATACCTTGCCGACAGGAAGCAAATGTAGAAAAGTCGTAGAGTTAGGAACGGTAGAAACGGCGTGTCTAATTCATACGTGTAACTCTGTGTATATATATAGATCATATGTAACATTGAATAGATGAGAACTTGATTTTACCTCATTACACTTCTCAAGTTCTCATATTCATCAGACACGTTATGAAATTTCTAGATGAAAATTAGTCAAAACAGTGACATGAAAGAACATACACTATTATCATAGAACTCATAAACATTTTTGTGAGTGGTATCTCACCATTGCCAGCTGAACCAAATAGTTTTATTACCCTTATTTCTGTGTACATGAAATCAGACAATTATGTCTGGAATATATGTAATCAATTTCACGTATGTTAATTGCGACAAAAACCAGGATGAACCGGAAGCTGTCGCAGCCAGCCCTTTTATTTTACCATGCTTGCACACTAAAATATCTTGTCGTAAGACAACTCCATGATCATTCTCATTCTACATTCTACATTCAGATGCATACTACTGATATCTTCTCTCTCTCTCTCTCTCTTCCATTTTTTAACTAGACTTGATAAAACAATCGCATAGCTGAAGGGTTCACGTACGCTTGAAGTCTCTTATATATGGACCACTCTCAATCATATCTGAAATAAGAATGCATCTGGGATACGGAGATGCTCATCATGTTTTTCACACCCTCATCATGTACTTACAGAATATCTTTTACCCATACGGATCTCTGATGCGTGATCATGTCTCTTGAAAAGAATGGAAGACGAAGATAATGCTTCTATTCCTCTCGTACTGAATATGCCTTTATTCATAAACTCAGCTTTTCTAATTATTACTTTCTTTAATTGCAACATTTCTTGAAAGGTTACATGCAACATCAACTGGTAAACCAGCAACCAAATTTGATCACTCTTCATTAAACTAACACAACAAGAGCTAATTAATCAAAGAGTTCTCCACCCTTGTTCCACTATATATTATCCCAAAAAGAGAAGAACAAGAAGAAAAAGAAAAAGGCTGATGAGTACTAAATACATGTTATATATGTTTATGTACTTTTCAAGGTTTGTTTTAACCACCTAAAAATTATTCACCCCCCACCTTTGATTTTCCATAAACTAATTATTAACTAATAGTTATGATCGATCAAACTACTGACTGCCATTGACCTTGTGAATCGTGATGTTCTCAGAGTTGTTCTAACATCGCCATGCTGACGTGGCAACCATGGCCCGCTCGTGCCAGCAGAGCACCAGCTCAGCCTGTCGTTTTGCCACCTGGAACCCTCGAATCTGAACCTTGGCCAGCAAGCACTCGGCTTGGAAATCAGCGAACTGGCTCAACTGCACCGGCCTCATTCCGGCATCATAAAACACCTCCCTCCACTGCGAAACCATCCTTCCTGCGCCTTCCACCGCCGCCATGATCTGCGGGCGCAGCAGAAGCATCTCGATCCTTCTGACCCAATCGCCTGCAGTTGACGCATCCAACGACTCCAACATCATTGAGTAGAACTCCAAGCTGTTCACCACTCCCCGACGAAACGACGTCGCCGCTGACGCCTCCGTCCACCCTTCACCATCTACAAAGACCACCACGCTTGGCGAAATCCTTCGAACGTCCGACAAAAAAGCCGTCATGTTGTTGGTTGAACCGAGACGGCGGAATATGGAAGGAGATAATAGAACAGCCGACTTCTCTCCGTCCATGAACTTCACAGCCTTAAACGACATCGTCTCGAAGGTCCGGAGCGGAACGAACTCGACTTGGACTCGGATTCTAAGCTCGAGAGCGAACTGGTTCAGATTCTCCCGTATCAACTTGCACTCGGCTGCGTATTCTTCCGGCACCAACGCCGTGATCCGGAGCAGCGGCGCGTTGATTTTACACGATTCGGCCTTCTCGGCGACCTCCTTCAACAGCGAAGCGTACTGAATTCCGAGGCCGATATCAAAATCGATGACGTGCACAAAGGAAGATCCATGAAGAGCTTCAAGAAGTGCTTGGTTGGTGGTGAAGATGGAAAACATGGGTATTGGCGATATTCCAGAAAAGGCCTTAAAAGTTTTGATGCTTTGCACGATTTCCAGCAGCGAAGAAACGCGTGGGGTACGGTTCGAACCGGAGAGAAGAGATTGGAGGGCTTCTTTGAAATAAAACGCAGCTCTCTGGAGAGGCTTTCCGACGGGAGATCGGAGCCGTTGATTAAGCCGGTCCAGTATAGCCTGAGCGAGATGAAGCTGGTTTGAATCAAAACAATCGGCTGCGCGGATAAGCACTTCGATCAGATCAAAACCGTTACTGCTCCAATTACTGTTAGGGTTGAAATCGTAAACCAAATGATCCAGACCGTTGACGCTGTATCCGAGATTTTGATTGGAGTAAATATCTGAGAGGCTGAAATCCGCTGAAGCATGATCGAACAGTGCTGGGTCCTGGGCAGGAGGGAACTCTGCAGGGAGAATGGTGGGGACCTGATGAGGGTCACATGGATTCGGCTGATGAGGATTAATACTCTTCAACGAACTGTCATGTAAATCCAAGTCCTTCATAATGGAATCCCAATCCAGGCCGTGAAACGCATGCTCGTCCACCTCCACGGAGTCCTCCGCCGCTGGCGGTGGCTTCGACACGGACTCGATAACGGCCGGAGGGCTGGGGCTCCGGCAGAGGTCGAGCACGGAGGTGGGTTCGTAGCACAAAGAAGGGTTGATATGGGAAGGGCTCTGGAGAGAGATATTTAGGGTTGTGTTTGTGGTGGCGGTGGTGTTTGTGGTGGAGGAGTTAGAGAGAGAGGGTTTGAGGGATGCTTGTGGGGAAGAAGAGGCGGGAACTCTCATAGCTAAGGGAATAAGGAAGGGAAGGATTGAAGGAGAAGATGATATACCTATATGCTTCTAAATAGAGACGTTCTTTGAGTGGTTTTGGCAGTGAAAGTGAGAGGAGAAGAGGAAGGCTTGTTCGTGTTTATGATGATGATGGTGATGGTGATGTGGTGGTGTGGTGGTGGGGTTTTTTTTTTTTTTGGGGGGGGGACGCGTCTCTTTATTATCTTTGAGTGAGGGCACGTAAAGGGGAAGAGTGGGGTTACATATATGTGGGGGAGGCCATGTGTGTGGGGTCAATTAATAGTGTCAATGCATGAGCATGCACATATTAGTGTGTGTTTGGAATGGCTTATTTTTGTCCAAAACGTGCTTATAATTCGTGATTCACGGTATACGAAGTAAGTATGTGAGAGGAGTTTTTTCTCGGCTTGCGTAATAAGTGCGTTTTTACTGTGTAAAACGCTCACACAAACACACACTTAATCAACTTGTGAGCAACCCTTTCTATCTTCACGAAGCTTCAAGTCCAAGCCTCTAAAGCTTGCCCTCAATCTTTTGTCTTTTTGCTTGTTTTTTTTTTATTTGGCCTTTTTTCCCATCGTCAAAGCAAAACTTTTTGTTAAATGAAAAGCCCCGGTTACTTAGTTTTATAATTATCATATTAATTTTTTTTTTGGGGGTAAAATTGTTATATGTGCATCAACCTCTATCGCACCAATTATTCATATTTAAAATTCTAATTATATAGTTTGATTGAAAAAAGAAGAAGTAATAATATATATAGTGCACTGAAAACTATACTTGGACTTTTCGTTGAACGATCACACCATAAAAAGGTTTTTTTTTTTTTAAATATTAATCTGATTTGTAGTAACCGAAGAACTTTTACAAGGGCTTTGGTAGAACTCGCAAATTGTGAGTTTGAACGGTAAAACAAAGATAGAAAAACCTAGAGCTAGAATCTGTAAACTCAAACTCTAGTCAAGACACAATAACTTTATGATAATTCTCTAATAATTCATAAAATAACAAATATTACATACGTACGTACGTATGTACGTATGTATGTATGTATGTATGTATGTATGTATGTATGCATGCATGCATGCATGCAAGCATGTATGTATAAAGTCTAAACATAATGATAATAACTGAACATAAAATAACTTCTGAACCCTAGATAATATGAAATAACTGTCCCTAAGAATTTAACTCCTAAACTGTTCCCCTATTGCTAAGTGTCCTCTTCATAGAAAAAACTAAAAGGGGGCATCCTACCAGGCTTCATCAAAGTTTTATTTGGGTCTTTCATGAACTATTCATAAGCACCCTAAAATGGCATCTTAATGTAATCATTTGCACTATAGCTACTCTGTTATGGAAACCCAGATGATGTTCAATCAATAGAGATGTATAGCCTGGAGGAAATTATAAATTTATGAGATAAATAAAGTGGATTAAGATTTTATATTTAAGAATAAAGTAAACTCTTTAACTAACGAATACATATAGGATTAGAGGAGTATTTCGTTTTACAAGAGGAATGAAAGCAAATTCCGGGCTTCAATCTCAAATTAAAATCAAATGAGTTAATTTCACATAAAAGGAGTTTATATCTTCTAGACTTCAAAGCCTTTTCTTTTCAGTAAAGTTAGTAAGTATTAGTGAACAAATTTTACATTTTCACTCTTTGAAGCACTTTTTCCAACTAAAAACGTTACAATTTGAGAAACTTTAGGGGCAATATTAATTACAAAAAATGTCAAAGGAGGGTTTGAATTGCGAACAGACAAAAGGGTCAAATAATAAGCGTTAAAGTTGCAATAGTGAAGGGTGGCTCCATGTTGGGGGAAAAAATGGACCCACAAAAGGTTCTAAAATGAAGCCCCAAGACAAGCGCACTAATATATATATACCACTTTCTTTATACCCTCCCAAATAAAGCTCTCAGAAAGGTCCATTATTAACTACTTTGTATGTTGGCATGCTTCTTCTTTTGCCTTTACCTCTCTCACTCTCATGCACTGTTCTTCCAACTAATGTGAAAAAGGATCGATCAAACCACCTTCAAAAAACATTAAAGGAACTCCAATATAAGCTCACGAATCTTGGCTTTGTTGACTTACTCCCATATTTTTATTAAAGTGATCGATGGTCTTTAGTTATGAGCAGTAAAAAAAAATGGTGGGATTCAGTATCTCTGTGTAATTGAGATGATATATATATGTTACGTTAGGTTTACCACTGCATGTTCCATTGAATCATATCGATTCGTATGATGAAAGTTTCATTACCTTTATTCTTTCTGTGGAAATATACACCCATGTCCTGTGGCAGTTTTTTTTTTATCTTTGAAAAAAATTATTTTATGACATCGTGTTTAGTGTTATCTAGCTTTTGTTTTTTCCAACTTTGTTTGACATTTTATTTCAACGATTCTTTTGGTTGAAAGCTGAATATCATTTCCATCTTTTTGAGGGGATCTTTTTTAATGAAACATAGATAGCAGTTTAATTAAATTTTAATTAGGGTTTTACATAAACAACGTCCTAAATAACAACTATTGATTTATACAACTATATATATATATACACGCTAGAGCTTTTGTTTATATGTGAATTTTATTATTTCCTTTGATGAAGAAATTGCCTTGTCAACTTTTTTGCTCTCAGCAATTAGTCAAGAACAGAAAAATTCTAAAAGTTTTTGAGAGAATTTTTTAAAAGAATACTCAGTCTTATTTTGCTTCAGTGGATCAAATACTTTGCTTCATGAGTGTGAAATTATTTTGTTAAGAGTTGTTATATTTTATTATGTAAGTTCACCTTTTTAAACATAAAATAAAGAACGGGATTCTGCGCCACACCAATCCGTTCCTGGGTTCGATCCCAGGAAACGGAAGGTGTAAAGAATTTCTATTGGGAGCTCTCTCCCCTGGGGCGCCTCAAAGAGGTGAATTCCTGTCGGGCCTATCAGATTGGGGGCGCCAGGACTAGTCGGTTGTCGGGGCCCATATCGGTAAATCCGGCGTTGGCCTTCAGGTTAACGCCGGATACCTGGAAGGTGGGTGCACCGAAGGCCAAAAATGGTCCATTGCATAAACCATAAAAAAAAAATAATAAAGAACGGGATATATAAAGAGATAGATTTAGGAAAGGCCAGGTCACCACCCCCATCCACAACATTTTTTTAAACCTTTTGTAATGTTAAAGAAACCTTTTCGAAATTGAGGTTTGAGAAGGATAATCGTTGACGAAGTTTTGACACCGCCACATTTGATAGAGGGAAAAAAATATTGCCCCTGTGAAATATTTTTAGATCCTTCCTTAACTGCATTATATTATTCATCATTTGAAATATCACATTTATTATATTATATTATATATATATTTTTTATAGTATCTATAATAATATTGATGGATAAAAGTATTACTAGCTACTAGCTATTAATACTTTAGTATATTACTTAATTGCCGGATAATTACTATACCCGATGGTTGCTCTGGTGTTGCTTGCTCTGAGGAAGAAGCTCCCATAATCTTCGTTAAATATTTAACAAAGCGACGAGTATATTATGCTATCAGTAATTTATTAATTAATTGAATGAAGATCGTATTTGTCATTTGTCAAGAATCAAACATTTGGAGCGTTCACACTTGGAAACGGAAATAACAGAATTTTCTGCGATTCATGCAGCATCCACCCTTTTAACACGGGGGACCCCTTTCTTTAATATTCCGCTAATTATTAATTAATTTAAGCGGGACTCAATGCTTGACGTGGAACCGTGACGTGATTAGTCAGGAGGGCCGACTCGGTGGTGGACCCCATAGGGTGGCTTCTTTTTCCTTTTTTTTTTGTCGGATATGTAACATGTATGGTGTTTGTCAAGGCAAAAAAATATACTCATTCGTCCAAAATGTAGAATCTAGTGCAATTTACGTTATAAATTGCGTCATATGTTAAATGTATGTTTGAGTAAGCCTACAGTCGTGATTTTAAAAGTTTTTTTTTCTTCTATAAATTGAGATAAAATTTCTCTCACATACTTATCTTATAAATTATAAAAATTATTTTTTAAAAGTTAATCCAAACACACACTAAAACTTAGGTAAATAATTTCTCCTTTAACTTTATATTAAATTTAATTTAAGTCGTTTAGTTTTTAAAATTTCCTTTTCATCACGCATGGTTCATTGTCCTTGTGGTAAAATGATTTCGATATAGGAGGGATGGTAGGTTTATCATTTTTTTTTATTTGATTAAGAGAGAATAACCCCTTTCATGGTTTAGAGCGCAACAAATTTTCATTTTTTTTAGTAAGTGCGTTTTTTAAAATTTGAATTAGTGTTCTCCCCTTTAGAATGGTGATACCGCTTACCACCTAAATTAACACAGTCTGTACTTTCATCTTAAAAAAGGGTTAAGGAGAAATTTTGGCTTTGAAGTTATCATTAAGGGGTAATTTTACATCAGAAGTGTAAAAAAGAAAGCAGTTTTTCCCTGATTGATATCCCGATTAATTTTAACGGCTAGTTAACCAAATATAGTGAGTTGATACTCCACATTTCATCAATATCATTTTTATTAATGTGCAAATTTACTCCAAAAATTGATGTGTTATCGATTTTATTTTTTTTTAAAAGTTAAATTTAAAACTTTAGAGGTTGCATCTTAACAAATATGACTTGAATGACATATGAACTTTCAGCTTAACATATTTAGTCAACTAATAATCAAAATTAATTAAGATAAAAGTCAAGATAAAATTACCCCGAAATTTCAAAACAAAATTGTTCATTAACCCTTTAAAAAATTGAATGGTAAAGAAAGCGCGTGAGGAACAAGGTGCAAGAGTTGCGAACGGGGAAATGAAAAGGAATATGTTCGGAGTTGGGGAGGGCCAATGATCAGTGACAGGCGACAGAGCATCCAATTTGATGTTGAATCCACCCGTCACTTAATTAATAAGTGCCACATTTTTTTCTGGCCTATTTCAATTACGTGCCTCACACTCCCACAAAATCTGGTTATCGTTTATTTTTATTTGTTAGAAATACAAATTTAGACATCATCATTTTGTTTTTTAAATAAAGACATCATCCATATTATGAACTGTTTGATACATGAAATTAGATAAGAAAAGGATATATATGAACTGTTTGAGAGATTAAATATTATATTAACCTATTTATCTCAGAAATATAAATATGCTTTGGGGTATTTATATAAAATAATGGAAGGAGACCGACCATACTGTGGAGATGAGGGAGCAGCTTGGCACAAAGTTAGGCTACCCAAATTTAAAAGCGTCTTTATGTCCATTTGCTCTGTATTGGAAGCATAATATCATATCAAACAGTGACCAATTATACACACAAAAGTAAGTATATTTTTTTAGCTCCTGCATGTAGCAGCACACTTTTCATCCTCAATTATAAATGTGCTCCACAATATCCACTTTAAAGGATTGATTTTAATATTTATTTATTTCTTAATGCTTCCTTTTTTTATATCGTTCATGTGTAAACAACGCGTCTTCTGTTAACAATGCATGGTGACAAGGGATCCAATGCAAAAAATTCCCATGCAGACATATATGTAGTCACCAAAAAAAAACCAAGAGATGTGTAATTATATTAATTTACATACCCACTCACACCCATATAGACTAGGATTACTGATAAGATGAGGCCGGACTGATCCAGATTGGATAGAAATCGAAGTAAGTGTATATATATGTGCCTATTTGGGTTAACAGTTGAAGTTACTTTTTTTGACATGATTTATAGCGTACGAGGTGAGTATAGAAAAGTTTTGCCCCATTTGCGTAAATGTACTCCTCCAACGCTAACTCAAACAGATCCATATATAGTGTTCATAGTTGCATAATATGGGAGTTTAATTTATTCGATCTTATCAGCGTTTAAGTGTAATAATCTCTTTAATTATTTTTGACAAATATATATATATATAGTGTTCAAATTGCGTCATATATTATTGAAAAAGAGGAAGGAGAATATTAAATAAGTGGATGAAGAAGATGGGAGACTTAAGGATTAAGGAAGAAAAGAAGGGGTTGAGGGAAGCTTGAAGGGCACAAAAGAAAGAGGAGAGATTCCAAGTTTCATAATAAAAAAGTGAAAGTCCCCATTCACTTCATAAAGTTAAAGCTAAAGGCTGTTTTTCTCAAGTGTCCCTCTCATATCTCTTCTTTCATTTTTTTTTTGGCCCATCCTATCATTGCCCTGCCCATTGATCGAGAGCCACACTTTTCATCTTTTTTTAAAGTATTTTACGTTATACGTATTCCAAACGATTTATGGACTTGTATGATTTTATATATATTTTTTTCTTACAATCAATTTAAATACACATATAAATATGTCAGTGTCATATTTGAGCCAGGACCTTATTCAAACGTGGCGGATATATAGCTCTACCATTGGGACAACTTATCATTATCTGACTAGACCAGATTCGAGTAATATCATACTCAATTGGAGGGTAGCTCTTCCAAAAATAGTTTTTACGTTCACACAGACTCAAACTCAAGATATCATCGTGTTTAAATAACCAAAGCGTCTTCCAAATATAAGAATAATATACACAAGAAAGAGATTGACATTTTAAATTCAAATTTAAATCTACAGAGAAGTAGTGGAACTGTTATGGTTTTTTTTTTAAAAAAAAAATACACACACATAGCTTGCATCTTCTGAGCTCTTATATCTGTATATCTCATGAATCAGTATATTACCAGTATGTGTGTTGTGGTTGATGAATCTCTTGTTTCATTTATATTTCCCTAAATAATGGCACACACCCAAAGCTTTCATTTCCTCTTTATTTGCCATATGCTATGATGGGGGTATCCTTCAGTATATGTTTTCTTTTTCTGCTTTCCTAACCAAATTCCCTTCTTTCCTTTTCTTTCTTTCTTTTTCCTTTTTTGCAATTTAATTAATTGTAATATACTAATACTTGTTTCTTTTAATTCCCGCGTGTGATTCCTTCACATGTTGCCCCTGACCTTTTTGTCACTTTCATGTTGGGTGTCTCCAATTGAAAATAATGTTTTAATGATATATTCATATATATCATCTGTCAAATTCTTTCATAAACTTAGAATACACACACTAGTTCGTTTTTTGTTTTGAAGAATTATTAAAAAGCGGAACAACTGAGCATTGAAAATTAATAGATACTCGTATTTTCTAAAACGCCCCAATCATCTTCTTAAATTCCCTTCTTTTCTCTCCTCTTGTTTATTGTTGAGGGGGCAATAATAGGGATAACTTAAAAAATTGATAAATACGAAATATATATCTTATATTTAAAATTAAGATCAATTTACTAAATATATTTTATATTAAAAATTGGATAGAGTATGACGGGAAGGGTTAGAACAAATGGTATAAGGAGTGGCAGGAATACTAATATGTATTTAATGAGACGAACCTTGATCAAGTGTAGATTTTATCCCTGTCCATTTTTTTTTATTTTTGGTTTAAAATTTAACTACTTGTGGTTAACACTAATCAAAAGAATCAATTTAAATCAATGGTAGTATTTCTTAAAAATAATATTTATATCTACGGGTTGGGGTTTGGGGGTAGAGTCGTATGGTTGACACAATTCACTTGATTCCCGGCCCAACCCACACAACGAATTCAACCTGACCCTCTGGCATCTGAATTCGGCCTGATAATGACAGTTGGGTTTGAAGATCAGTAGTCAACACTACATCAATTATAATTATTTATAAAGTTTAATTGTACAAAAAGATAAAATAGAAAAAGATATTAAATGCTCTAGATATCATTAAACTGGACTTATTTTTTGAACTAGGTTAAACTAAAAAAGAACTTATATTGTGGGTCCAAAGAATAGATTATACACACACACACACATATATATACATGCATAGTGATTTTTTAAAATAAATTTTATAATATATATATATGTATATATGTTATGTACATATTTAAAATTAAAAAGATAAATAAAGCCGTCTCCATTCTTCAATTAATGCATGATGTTGCCAACTCTGATGTTTTCCACTTTGGAAAAAAGGAATTTCTGTCGTCCGGATCTCAAATAATAAGTTTTCTTTCCAACAAGGTGGGAATCTTTTATATCTGTTTTCAATCTTAGAGGGAGGAAGAAGTTGAAAAATTAATCAAAATTACTTCTTCTAACTAACAAGTATTCTTCATCACGTGGCTACTCTGATTGAAGGATATTCTATTTTTCCTCAATGTGATGGATCCCTTGTGGCCCCCTTTGGTCAATTTGCAATTTTGCGTTGATGCAAAAGAATTATTTTAAGGCTCATACCGGTACTAAAAATTTGTTTCAAGCCTCCTTTTTATTTAAAGCTTAATAACATGAATTTTTTAGTTCAAAATAAATATTTTGACTTTGTATAAATAAAATATATATTTGACCTTGAAAATATTTGACTTTAAAAATAAGAACAAGAAAAGAAAGAAAAATTATTTTAATTGCACCTAGAATTTTGTAATGAGACTTATAATTAGAACACAAAAGAGATAAAAATTAAAACTTATAAGAAGGCCACCTCCCAATATTAAAAAATTATTTTGTCTTTCGTTTATCTAAAGCTTAACTAAAATATTTTCTCTTTAAAATTCATCCAACTTTAAAAAATATTTGACTTGAACAACACTCCTTTTTCGTCGGTAAGCGCCAAAAACTCCGATTCAAATCTTATTTTTCATATCAATATCATATTCGTCAGTTGTTTGCCTTATTTCTTTTACTCTTATTATCATTTCTAACACTCCCTAATCTCCATCATATAATGCCATTAGTTTTATTTCAATATCGGACATAAAATTATTACTTTCAAGATCATAGAATTTAAAATTCATAATACTAAAGCTTCAAATGCTTCCTCCTGTTCTTTATATAAGACATCATAGTGCAATAGTATAACCTTTTTCATTACTGAGAGACTGGAGTCCAAGTGCCAACGGGAAAAAAAACGTAAATGGTAAAAAAAAAATCCCTGTACTGTAACTTGTAAGGACTAACTATTCATATCTTTCCCGAGTATACATCTCACGAGTAACTCATGTGGAAGAAAATTTGCAAGGGGCAAGGGAGCACGGGTGAAGAGGTTAAAAAAGAAAAAAATCAGTGAGGAGCCAAGGCACAGCGTGACGTACAAATATTCATCAAGAGCCAAAGCATGATCATGGACATGAACTCAGGACTCATGATTTTGCTGAGATTATGTATGATACAACAACAGTAATGTCATCGAGCTTGCCACCATAATACCGGTAGCCGGCCTCTTGAGCAGCAGTGGAAAATGGAGTCTGCCTATTTTTGTCCTGTGCTCGCTGACGGGCCAGTGCTGCTATCTTCTGCGCAGTAACTTGGGGTTCTAGTCCCGCTCTAATTGCATGGACTACAACTGCTGTAATTTCATTAGTGTACAGGTTGTCGAATAATCCGTCTGTTCCAGCAATCACAACATCTCCTCCAGCAACAGGCACTGTAAACACCTGTTCACATTATTGCAAGAAACATGCATGCTTAGGTTGCCTTTGGGTTTCACTAGTTATACAGATTCTTTGCATTTTTATTTCTTCCCATTTCTTGTCAATGTTAAAGAGACATAGGCAGAGTGTGTGTGGGATACATCACTCAACTCAAGTAGGTCTCACAGACTGGCACATTCAAATAAAATCTACCACTTAAGACAGCCTCATGTACTGTGTTTTACTTTCTTCAAAATTGACAAGAAATTAAGCAATGAAAACTGAGAGATTCAAACAACATACGTTTTCAAAAACATATATTTCATCTTCCACGAGGCTTTGATGTTGAAAAATACCGATAGTAATATCATTGTTTCGGCCTTTCGGGAGAACAAACAAGAAACTCAGTTGGCTAACATCGTTAAGTGTCTGCTAGGGTGAAAATAGAAACATGCAACTGGACAGCTTATAAAATTTAGAACGCAAATCCTCTTTCATGTCTATACCAGATCCTCTCTAATCTCTGTCTGTCTGATAAACTTCCCTAACATACATCAAAGAATCAAAGAATCTCATTTCCAACAGGCCACATCTCACTTGAAAAATGGCTACCAGAAGAAAGACTGCCTTAATTTTGGAACTTTCCATATCGCTAAAGCAGGTCATTGAAAAGATCAAGGTCATGCCAACAAGAAGTGAGGATGTTAGTGTGTGAACTTACCTCACCAGAACTGGGTAAATCACCTCCATCGCCACTCTCCAATTGATATGTAAAATTGAAGCCATGCTGTTGAACAGGGGACTTGAAAATGGTGCTTCCATATCTAACCACAATGAATCCACTGTCACCCAAATTAATAGCATGTAGCTCCTGGACCAAGAAGTCAAATGGATGGAAGTGAACATTAATAAATTAATTTTACTCGTTACATAGCTATGTACATACGCAATTATGTACACATATGGTAAAAAGTAGTCAAGTTTACTCAAACGAACAATTCCGTGGCCACAGAATGCACCTTAGTGCTTGTTTGAAATAACGATTGGAGCCTTCAAAAACATCTTTTCAATCGTAATTTACGGTATACGTAGAGTTGGTAATTCGGGGTGAGTTGGCGGGCCACCCAAATAAACGGGTTCAAGTCGCCATTTTAAATTCGGGCTAAACCGTAGGCTAGCCTGTTGGCCCACATTATTTTTTTTTAAATGCCCTTAGTCTCCCTTATCTGAATCTCCTTTCTTTTGATGATGTGTTTAATTAATTCCCCATATTTTTTATTTGACACTTATTTTCATATTATATTTATTTATTCTACTATTATTAAATTTAAAAGAGATATGTTTATATAGTTTTGTGATATGAATAGATTGAAAAAAAAGGAAAGTAAGAATGAAATTGACTTCATAACACAAATATATAAAAGAAAAGAAATGTGATATGAGAGGGTGAAAGAGGAAGAGAGTATCTAAAAAACATTAAAAAAATTTGGTGGGCTGGCAGGCTGGCCGGCTAGCCCACGAGGGGGGTGGGCTACACCAGCCCGCCTCGTCCCAACCCACAACCCGCGGGCCAGCCCGCATTACCACCTCTAGTATACAATATAAGTAGGTGAAAGGAGTTTTATCTCACTTTACGTGAATAAGCACTTTTGGGATCCCAAACGTGATCCCAAACAAGCATAGTCAATTAAGATGCAGGATATAGAACACCAGCCAGACATTGATCTTAAGAGTGCATAAGCAAGTTAGACAAGATAAAGTATGTGCATGTATGTGTATCCATGTAGATTGTCAAGAAAAATGTCATCAAAACACAAAAGAGAAGACCCAAGCAGAAATTCCTACATGCATTAATTCCATTTACCTTTTGAATTAAAACTTGGTTGTTGGCATGATAAAGCCATCAATCCACGAAGACATTATCAAAATGATGATCCTGAATCCTAATTTAGATAAGAATTTAATTATTGCTGTACAAAATTATCCTCTGCACATCATGTTTCAAACACACAAAGTTTGGGCAATATAAGATCAAATGTTATTAACAATGTAAACTACCGCAGAAGTGGCAGTTCAATTGTTAAAACTTAAAAGCTTTCATGTTGATACAGATGAAAATACGAAAAACCTTGGAGATTCAGAGCCATTAAAATGCTTTAAAGGCTAAGTTCACCTATCTAGAGTCCATTTAACTTATTCTATAGAAAATTGACCAAAATTATTTGGCTTGTATGAAGTTATAATAGAAAAAGCAATACCTTCTCAGCAAGGGCAATGATACAGGCTGTTGATGACCCCTTGGCTCTTGTATTTGAGTGAGCCTTCTCTAACACCCTCGCTGGATTAATAGAACCTTTCGGTTCCTCTTGGATTGCACTTACTGAATTGGACATAAGTTCACGAGAAAACAGTCCTGCATTAACACCAACTTCTGCCCAACCTCCTACACCGTCGGCAACACCAAATGCTTGTTCATCAGAGCAGATAAAATGAGCATCTTCTCCCCCCGTCTCCTCCTTATCAGGATGTGGCAGGTAACTAGATCCTGAAAATAGCTTCAAAGTCTCGCCACCATTAATTGTTCTGAAAGTAACACAACTAATGTTATTAGGAAAGATTAAATAGTTTTTATAAGAGACTAATTAATTAACTAAAGAGAAAGCAATATTGTAGCCTGGTACATAAGAAACGTAAAGAGGGTCTTTTCAATCAAAAGACACATAATACATCACCATATGCTCCTCTGTTATACTACTAGAGCAACACTGGCCCCTCTTTTAATTATTTGAAAGTTATGATTGATACAAACTAGTACACAGAGAGCACACTTACAGGTCTACTGTAGGGGATGAATTTTCTAGCTGTTCATTACAAGCGCTGCTGACATATGACGCACTGTGTGCAGCCCGAGCAAAGTAGGAAGTACAAAATGTAGTAGAGAAACTCCTCAGCCATGGCCGATGAGGAAAACTTGAAATAGCATCAAGAGTCGAATACCGAATATTAAGACCACTATTTAATGAATATTTTCTTTTCAGGTTCAAATGAGCTCTTAGGCAACCTTTACGGGATCTGTCACCAAAGTAAACAGCACCAGGCTTATTGAAGTCCAGCCTATTGTTACAGCTAGTGTGCATATCATCGACACAAACATCTCCCAGTACAGATTTGGAGGTTGAAGTTGAACAAAGTGAAGAAAGAGACACAGATGAATGTCTATATAGCATAGATCGCACCCCTTGTTGCCGAGTTATTCCTTCCCGAAGACGACAGTACATGGCAGTGTATAGCTTTGAAATATAGAGATTAGAAATGAAGTGACCCAATTCTGAAATTGAAAATTGAGAAGAAAAATAAGTAAAATAAACAATTATTGAAACCGTAATATAAACTTCATACAAAAGAACATATAAATATGCAGAGATTAGAGATGCGTAGTCAATCAGCACATTGCATATGAGAAATGAGAAAGAACATCATCAAAGACACAGAAAATAAATGTAAGGAGGCGCATGACACTATGATATCAAACTAATTGGAGAGATAAATCAAATTGAGGGGAATCATAGTTCGGAATATAAAGAGATTTCCCTCGGTTTGAAAGAGATAATTATGAAGGGAAATGGGAAACAGAGTCTTATACCAGGAAACGAAAGATGGGAAACGCCGGCAGATGTTAGAGGTTGAGGAAGAAGCTCCGATGATGGCCTGAATACTAAACCGGCGGAGCTTCTCGTTCCGCCGATGGCGAGACCTAATTCGCGGGCACCAAACGACCTAACCCCCAGTTGGCTCCTAGCTAACAAATAAAACCGACCCTTTGGCCTGGAAGGGGGGCAAAAAAAGATGCCACACTTCGGCTCCTTAGAAAAAGGGAAAATTGCATACAGGTCCCAGGAAAAAAAACATATGACAAATAGTCCCTGAAAATCTCAAAATTACATTATGGGATTTTTTTTATAATAAATTTCAATTGCTATATACCCATTGACTTATTAGTGGATGCCCATGAAGTTATCAGTAGAATTATAATTTATTTTAAAAAAGTTCTACGGGACTTAAATGTAATTTTAAGATTTTAAAGAACCATTTTATCATATTTTCTTTTGTTTGAGACATAAATGCAATTTTTCAAAATTTAATTCAATTTATTATCAAATTCATTTTCAATTTTTGAAGCAACCACAAATTAAATGGGTGATTAATATTTGGGAAAATGAAGTGTCCGGTTTCTATATTTACAGCTTAATATAAAAGGCAAATGGATTTGTCGACCTTACGAGAGAAAAAGACGGCGGGATTGGATGGGGGAGTAATTTCATTCCGGAAGTTTTAAAACGTGGCAATGTTACCATTTTCCGTTAAAAAATTAACAATTGACTATTAATTTTTTAACGGTCAAAGTTTGTTTTTGAATGGAAAAGGAATTACTCCTAAACTCATACTTTCAAGATAAATTTATTGCTTAATCCTGATATAAAAGGGGGAAACAAAATTCAAATGATGTGTTCATAGATTCTTCCTACACTTGTGACATGACAGGAGGACCCAATGAAAAACCAATAAACAAAATTTAGTGACAAAATTTTTATCGCTGGTCAATTTAGTGACATAATTATGTCACTAATACCTTTAGTCACGATGGAATTTGAATTATGATAAGATTTTAAAATTTCACCACCAATTCAATTTTTTTTTTTTTTGTTTTCAGTGTGTATCTTCCAGTTAAAGTTTCGTCACCTTCAAACTTGATGACTTCGTGTTGGGGGAAAAAGAACAATTGATTAATGGTTTTGGTTGATTAATGCCGATTACTCATCATTATTCTTGATTTAAGCAGACTATGCTGGTAAGAAAAAACTGTACCTTTTCTTTTCTGATGAAAATGGGTTTCGGACTACTCCAGAAGCATTGGTGAGTTGTTGACTTATTTTGTAATTGATTTGCTTATGAATTATGAATTGTTTTTATTGATTTACAATGACTTAATTTTGATTTCTTATTTGCAGGAAAAAAGGAAAAAGGCCCAAGAGAGTGGTAGAAAGAATGATTGCCCCCATACAATGTCTCGTAGGGGTATGCGAAGGCCGAAAAAGACTTGTTGGCGGCCAAACGGAAGAGATTGGAAGAAGCAGCTCAATTCGATCCTTCTGTTCTTCTTTCTCCACCATCTCCGATACGTCGAGAAGAGAAGTGGTTGTTCGCTTGCCAAAAGAGGAGCGAGTCTTATACGAGTGAACAATCTCGTGTAGTCGGTGAGAAAATTGTAAGTATTGTTGTTAACTTGTTGTTATTAATTATTTAGTAAACAAATTTCATTACTAACATTTGTCATCTGTCTTATAGGAGGAGCTTCAAAAAAAACAAGCCGAGGGATCGTTTAGGTCGGATGGGAGGAATGACATCCTAACCGTAGTTACAGGAAAACCTGAGCATCCCGGCCGTGTCAGGGGGATTGGAGGAGGGGTAGGCATAAGGGATTATTTTGGAGCACCCTCACGCCGTTCCTCAAGTGGTATGGTGACTAGGGAGGAGATGGAGTGTATATTGGCCACTGTGAGGGCGGAAGTTAGGGTCGAGGCAGAAGCATCATTTGATGCACGATTTGAAGAAAGGTTCAGCAAGATGAAGGAGGAATGGATGATCATGACGAGCACAAGAGAAGCAAATACCAGTGCTCCCCAGCTCATTCCCTAAACCCTAAACAAAGCACTAAAGGGAGTTGTATTGGTCAGTCATCAGAGGGTCCTGGCGGCCAAATTGGTGAGCCTTGTGACTTGTTTATGGAGGATCCTCTTAGACGATTGGTTGCACGGGGGAGCGTGCACAACTTGGGATCAACTGTCCACCACCAAGAAATAAAGGATGATCAAGTCAGAGTGGCAGTTGAAGAGGTGATCGTTGCAGATGCACCTCTCCCTATCCCTGTTGATAACTTCAAGGTTATGGGCGATGTCATCAATTCTTTCATCTTGTGGCCAAAGAACCTTGTTTCTAATCGAGCTGAGGAATCCCCGCCTCCGCCTCCACCTCCACCTCCCTTCACTCAAGATGTTTCACGGCCTCCATTGAATGTCATGCAGCAAGTGATTCTGATGGCATATGATACATCTTTTTGACCAAGAGATTGGCTTACTGAGTCAGCTGTTGGTAAGTCAGGAGCGCACTGCTATCTTGAGAGGGATGATTTAATGTCCCTGGTAGCTCCTCTACAACAGCTTACGATTTCGATTGTCCAGCTCTTTTTGATGTAAGTATCTTCTCAAATTGGAAGTTAATATTTTACAAATTACGCCGTTAAACTTTGATTTAATGTCCCTGCTTGAATTTTTGTAGGTTGATGCATCGCAGGTTGATTGACTCTGGAAAAACCGATAAATTTGGACTCCTATGCCCTCATCAACTCTACGACAAAGGGACCACTTCTTCTATCAGACACACATACTTATCGCACAGGCTTAGTGAAACCGCAATTGAGTGTTTCTTGGATCCATATTTATATGGGTAAGACAAATTTATATTTCATACTATACATAATATTTTATATTTGCTTAAAAGTTTTCCCTTTTTTCAGTGATCATTGGCAGTTGGTTATTTTGTACAAGAGGAGTTATTCTATCATCCTCTTATGCTCCCTTCACCTCAGCAAGCCAACTAGTGAATTGAAGAAAAACTTGAACTCGTAAGTTTTTTTGCATTATTAATTACCTTTCGTGTGCAAAATTTATGGAATTTGTGTAAAATAAGTAACCTTTGTAATTTTGATGATATAGAGCTATGTGGACATTCCAACACACTTGTGGTAGGCCTATGCGTGAGGTAAAAGACCCTACATGGATCTTGCCAAAGGTTAGTTACATATTGGTTTGTTTTAAGAATGTATTCAATAATAAGTCATGTTTTAATTTTATACTTGTTTTAACGATATCATATTATTTTTCAGACCCGTAGGTAACCACCGGGGTCCAACTTGTGTGGGATGTATATTATGAGGCACATGTATAATATTATTACCCTAGGCACGATAGAACTTACTGAAGAGGTAAATGTATATATATATATATATTTCAAAAATTTTGTACTATTATTTTTTTAAGTGAATTTAATGTTTTGCCTGGCTTTGGTGTTTCAGATGTTTGAACTTGCTGACCCTTTTCCAGAAGAAGATATTGAGCACATTCGCAAATGTTGTGCTGAATTCATTTATGAACTTTTACAATAGTGAGTTCTTGTAAAACTGAGGAATTGTTTTCTGTATATTGATGAATTGACATGGTGATTAATTGGGTGCAAATATTGTTGGTTGCATGATTTGGCACGTTTGTTGGTTTTAAGATGATTTTTGTATATTTTGATGAATTCACTAGCTTGTTGGTTGAATGATATATATGACATGGTTGAATTCATTTATGCCTACTGAACATTGTAAGTGGAACTGGTAAGTGGAAGGATAAAGCAAAAGGAAATGGTAAGTGGAAAGTTAAAGCAAAAAGACATTGTAAGTGGAAGCAAACTGAACACCATATGACACTTAACAAGTATGGCATTGCAGGTAGCAATTCAAGGATGCGTTCTAGTAAAAACCTAATCACACACATTTAAAAAAAAAACAAAATATAACACTTTTAAGACCGGTTATAAAAATAACCGGTCTTAAAAGTAATTTTAAGACCGGTTCTAAAACTAACCGGTCTTAAAAATTTTAAGACCGGTTCTTTTCAACAACCGGTCTTAAAATTACTTTTAAGACCGGTTATTTTTAACAACCAGTCTTAAAAATTTCTCTAAAACCCCTTCCCCTAGAGGTCTTTTAAGACCAGTGCTCATGACAACCGGTTTTAAAATTGTTACTTTTAGACCGGTTTCAAAATCGGTCTTAAAAATGATATCTTTTAAGACCGGCTGTATCAAGACCGGATCCAAAACCGGTCTAAAAAATCAATTTTAACCGGTCTAAAAACCCTTTTATGTACTAGTGTCATCATTATTCTTGATTTAAGCAGACTATGCTGGTAAGAAAAACCTGTACCTTTTCTTTTCTGATGAAAATGGGCTTTGCCTCTCATTTTTGTAATTATATTCAGAATTTTAAAAAATTTTGGTGGAAAAGTATATTTTGATTCTTTTCGGTTTTCGCCCTTCTTTATTCTTTTTAAAATATATATGCAAGCTCAACATTTAATTTTATTGCTATTCTTTTTATTTTTAATTTTTGTTTTAAAAATATTTCAACCTGAATGATCTTGTGCTCGTTACATTTGAGTATAAATAACATTGGGTGACCAAAAAAAAAGAACAGTCTAAATGAAAACAAAAGCTTAAAGCTTAATAAACAAAAAGGAGGATGGATCCACCTGATCACTGTATGTGTGCCTGTTTGAGTTAGTGTTGGAAAAACATGTCTAACACAAACTGAGATAAAATTTTTTTATATATTTATCTCGTATATCATAAATCATGATAGACAAGCAATTTCTAACACTAATCATTGCAGGAACTCAGTCTTCCTTGGTGGCTGGTCTCTTTCTTCTCTTCGCTTTTATCAGATTCTCTTCGATCAGAAGAGAATCAGATTAAGCAAAAAGATGTTTTTCAAATTGCTCTATATAGATGATGGCTCCATAAACGTTAGGAATGTTATTTTAATATTCTTTCCTCGTTCGGCCTCCCTCACCACTCACACGGAATCATTTTTTATTCAAGTAATTAAAGACCCCCATTTACTTCATATGCTACTAGTCGAAATATTCTAAACAATAAGCTATTGCTAAGTAAATAACACACTGTCCATTAACTGATTACGGAGGTGTTAAACACAATTACTCTGTGAAAGTTTTTATTCACTATTCATCAGTGTCGTTCAAATATACAAAGATTAAACCAAAACAATGAGCTGAAGGAACGTAACACAGATGTCTGACAAACTAAAAGGCGCAAATTAAAAAACTTGTAAAATTGATTAATAACGCATGCATGAAGCAAGAAAGTAGCTTTTTACTGATCATAGTTTCATCTGTGAGAATGAAATTCAGCTGTTGAAGCAGAAAAGCAGAAGAGAGTTTCCCAAATATCAGTGAAAGCCTGAACAATGATGGGATGATATTTAGTGGAATTAAGAGACAAGAAGCAACACAAGAGTTGCTCCAAATCTTTCTGCTCAAACATCTTCTTCTCCACTATCATCTCCATCATCGATCTCCTGAAATCGTGGTACGGATCCTCCGACTTCTTCACCACCGCCACGCTCTCCCTCACCTTCCCCTCCACCTTGCACCCCATCATCTCCTCGAACGCTGACACCCTCGCCGCTACCCACCACACCGGCGGCTTCTCCTTCTTCTGCTTCAAATTGTGTTCTCTGTGAGGCGGCGGCGGCGTGTCGCTTCTTGAAGACGAAACTAGATCTTCCGTTTCTTCTTCATCGTCGTTGTAGCTGTCGCTGCTGAACAAACCACAGCTGCGATCAGCTGAGGAAGTGCTGATACGGCTTCTACGGCCACGGCCTCTTGGTGTGGTGGTCCTTTTCTTCTTCTTCTTATACCGCCGTTTGGGTGATGGAAGGGGCAATGCGTCGCCGGAGGCAGAGGAGGAGTTGTGGATTTTCCGGCGAGAAGGAGTGGTGGTGTGGTGGTGGTCTGAGATCTTGTCGATGACGTGCCATTTGTCTTCCTTTTTCCAGAGGAAGTCGTCGCCGTCGTGGAAGGCGGAGAGAGGGGTGGAGGGGTGTTTGGAGCAGCAAGATCGGAAACAGGGGATGATAAGACGGGATATTCGAAACTTGAAACGTTTGGCCATGTTCAGGATCGTCAATTCTCTGCACAGCAACTTATTGTCGCTCTTTTGTAGATGAGAAGGCCGCTTGGTCTCTGACTCACTCCTTATATAGCCAATTCATAGTTTTTCAAAGCTTCACCAAATTGCATTTATCATTTACAGCACTTTTTTCAAGGTTTCCTACAAGTATTAGACTTGTAGCCTTGTATTCTTTATATACTTCATATGTGTGTGTGGATATAAAAGCCAAGGTTTCATTTAAAAACTATTTGAAATTAGTCAATCCCAAAAAATCTCTTTAACACATGAAAATAATATACAAGTCTGTAGGAAAGAATATGAAATTTTGAAATGTTGTATTTTTTTCAAAATGTCCATCACTTTTATTTTTTTTTTTAAAAAAAGGCAAATCCCCCTTGTTGGCAGGAGCTCTGTTGCTCGGGCCCACCCCCACCACTGCTAAAGCTTTAGTGACAACTTGAGTAATGCGGTTAATTATTTAAGTATAGAGATTGACAATTTTAGCTCCCTAGGCCCTATTAGACGTTGTTGATAAGTTGAATAAAAGAAATGACAACTTAAGTATAGAGATTGATAACTTGAGCTCCCTAAGCTTTCATTCTCTATACCATAGTTGTGAATTGTTATACATAAGTTGTCATTGTCATTATTTAACTTATCAAAAGTAAGGGGCATTTTGGTAAAAGTATAGTATTTCAAAATCCCATATTCCTTCCTAAGGACCTATATGTCATTTTCATGTATCTACAGACTTTTTATGGTTTTATAAGTTCAAATGGTATTTATTTAGAACTTTCCCTGTGTAAAGAGGCAATCTTTATATATCCAATGTGATTTTGTTACTAGAGGCAATCTTTGTAAGGCATTGATTAAAGTTAAATACAGACATATCTTCCAACAGAGTTCATATCTTGTATTTGGCCCCTTCAAGTACAATTTCTTCAATTAATCCACCGGTATTTGGCGCTATTAACAATTGATTAGTCTGGTTCACAGGAATATAGACCCATAATAGGGCACCTCACTACCGAGGACTAGACTTATAGGCTTATATTCTTACACGCACACATATATAAGCAATGTGATTTTGTTAGTAGAGGTAGTGTCTATTTGGATTAGAGGTAGAAACTGCTTTTCCAACGTGATTTACAGTATACAAGGTAAGTTTTGAGAGGAGTTTTGTCTTGACTTGCGTGAAGGAGCTTTTCCACCATTTTCTCAAACAGGCATGTAATCCTTTTTAGGCACTATCAAGGGTTAAATGTATGCCTCTCTTAGCAAGGTTCGTATCTTGTTTTGATACATTATGAGGACTAGTTCCATCGGTTACATCTATTCAACTCCAGCTGGTTATATGCCTTATTTTCTATTATCCAATAAAAATATCTAGGCCTCATTAATAATAAAACATTAAACTATGAAATCATAAAAATTATATACGTATAATATAATGATAACAACATGATAATAAAGCGTTAAGTAGCAAATTTGCCCCGGAAGTATGGGTCCAGGAGCAACTTTACCTTGGAAGTTTTTTGGGGATCAATTCACCCCGGAAGTTTCAAAACGTAGCAATGTTGCCTTTTTCCGTTAAATAACAAATGTTGACCATTAAAAAATTGACGTTGACTGTTAATTTTTTAATGGAAAAGGGCAACATTGCTACATTTTGAAACTTCTGGGGTGAAATTGATCTCTAAAAAACTTCCAGGGCAAAATTGCTCCTGGACCCATACTTCCGGGGCAAATTTGCTACTAAACCCTGATAATAAAATACACACAAATTATACATACATTTTTTCCAAATTCCATTCTCAACGTTCTCTTTATCAAAAATAAAAGCTAGCAATAAACACATTTCAATTGAACAGTTTCATTTTTGCCATTTTTGAAATTTGAAACTTTCAATCTATTTTTGGATTTCTCCACTAGCATCCGACACTACTAGCAACCGGGTAGTTAGGTTCACGGGAATGTAGGCCCACAACATAGGGAATCTTACTACGTCTAAATAATTATCACAGCTACACTAAAGCGGGTTGGCGCAAGTGGTAAAGCGCTTGCGTTCTCTTAAGCGCTCTAGTCCTGGGTTTAATCCTTAGAATGGAGTGCATGGAGAAAATCCGTTTGGAAGGGTCACCCCCATCTTGGGCCTGACAGTACCTAAGGGATTAGTCATTGGATTCGCTCTAATGGATACTCTGTGTAGCAAAAAAAAAAAAAAATCATCACGCCTTCATACTCATGACTCAAACCTAAGACTACTGTTTAAGTTAAAACCACCCCAACTAGTTGATCTAAATGATTGGTGGTAAAACTTTCAAATTTTATAAAAAACAAAAACCCAGTATCACTCTTACAACAAAAAAAGTATATGATACTCGGCTAAAGACTGATCGATGTATGTATTAAGAAAAATAATAAAGACTGATTGTTGTTTTGTGTGTGTGTGTGTGTGTATTATAAGATGTAAGAGTATCATGTAATGAACTATATTTTGAAATAAAAGGGGCTGAGGATACGGACTACTTAGGCGGCCTTCTTCAAACAAGAGATGCTTAATATGGACTACGGAGGAGTAGGAATATAATGGAACACATTACGATATATCTCAGTTTGTAAATCAACAAACATGATAAATCTGTTGAGGGGCACCCAATAAAAAAAAATAAAGAAGATAAGATTATGATCCCCGTATTGTTAGTGTATCTTGCCGTACTCTGTTGGCCTGGATTCTTTATTTTGACAGATAGAAGGAGACCATGTGAGGAATAATACATCCAGATTTTTAAACTGCTGCATCTCAGGGAGCCTGTTTTTCAAATTTGTTTTTGGCTTCCATTAACTCTGAAGCAGCGGTTTCTTTGCTATCCAATTTGATTAACTTTCAGTAACATCACCGAACCGAACGTTCCTTTTTGGTGCCAGAGTCAATAAAGTCACGACAAATATATATGATGTCTTAATTAAGGTTTTTTCATTTACTTTTTTCTGAGCATTGATACGTCTCAAGGTTGGATTACACGTTTTTGGTTCACTTCCCCTGTGAACACTTTGGAAAGTAACCTCCGAACTCATATCAGTTTGTCTTTCTTTCTGCCCCCGAACTCTCCTTTTCTTTCACGCATTTTCATGCATACACAATTAAAAATAGCTATTTATCTGAATTTCTGTGAAAAAGAAAGGAAAGACAAGAATAAAGAAAAAAGCACAGAGAGAAGGACGTAGTTGTTACGTGCCTTAGTTGTGTTGTGTTTTCTCCGTGTTATGTATTCAAAACATAACATACGTTAACATAATTGTAATTATTTTGTAATTATTTTATAAGTATATAAAACATGAATTCCTTTATTAAAATATTCCAAGGCTCAAATAGTGTGTTTCTGAATGTGCGGTACACCTGATACATAGTGTGTGTGGGTATGTATATATAAACGTAAGCTAGGATCCTAGGCCAGAAGGTTGTTTATCCAGCAGGGAAAGAAAATTGTCGATAGTGAAGGCCCATTGGGGATATGACAGAATCTCCAACATAAATGAAAGCAATATGGGAATCTCAGAATCCTTTTTTAGCTCACTACACTATCGATAGAAGGAAAGCCGAAAAAATTTGTATATCTGAGAGAGATCATGAGTGGTCATCTTCATTATTACGCCTTACATTACATCTCTCTCTCTCTCTCTCTCTCTCTCTCTCTCTCTCTCTCTCTGATGAGATACCTTCATAGTATCTTTTATCTTCAACAATAATTAAGCAGATTTTGTTGCGTAGAAACAAAAAGAAAAGTAATATCAACTTTTGTCCTTTCATTCTATACATAGTATTAAAATTGTAATGCTTATGAACGCCCCCTCCAACGCCTGCATGAAAAAGGAACGTACGTAGCCTTTGCCGTTTTGCGAGTTGTTTGGAGTTAACATGAATTTAAAATCCTCCAACCGTGCACCGAACTGTGTAATTGTATAATTAATATTAGAGTGAAAATATAAAAATACCCGTAAACTTTTATTCAAAATGTACCTCACTTTATGTTTCTCGAAAAGGCAAAAATATTCAGAAACATTTAAAATAAGAGTAAAAATAACAAAACCGTTAAATTTAAACTAACATTGTTATTTTATTCTGGTGAGGCCCATGTTTTTGTGATTTTCAACCTTGATACTTGTCTTTTGGGTTCTCTATGGCTTGATTTTTTTGCCTTCAATTTCTGGACGGAAACAAGCTTTGTTGGACGGTGGTTCACAGCGAGTGTGTTTTTTGAGTTGAGGGCATTTTGATACTTTTATTTTTATAACAATAACGTTGGCACCATCACAAAAAATAATAATAACTATCATATTATTTTTGTTCTCTTTTTAAATGTTCATGGATATTTTTAAACATCCGAAAAGTATACTGTGTACAGTGTATCTGTTAGGTACGTTTTAAAGTAAAATTCATTGTATTTCTTTAGTACTTCTAACCTTAACAGTAATTGTAATTAGTAGGGTGAGGGAGAAAGAAGTTGGTGTTGAAGTTGACGCCCAAGAAGAGGGATCCAAGGGAGCAAAATAATGTTTCCATGGAAAAGTGTTTCCTTTTTTTCTTTGTGCTTTTGATGAGAGACTCAAATGGTTTTTAAATTTTGAGAAAGAGGAATGCCTATTTTTACACTCAATGTGTCCCCATCATGACACGCTCTGGCAATACGCTGTCAATCTCTGCTTGCTTCTAGTTTTCACTTTTCAATTCTGATTTTGAAATGTTCAAATTTTATATATGGGTTATTCTTGGATCTGATATGTTCTAACATGATTTGTAAAATTAATCTGGGGACAAAAGCTAGCACCTTAGGCTCCAATTTGTCGGGTCAAACAAAGGCTCCAATTTGGACTTCCTCTCGGATCTCTCCTCATTGCCATACATCCACACTATAATTAAAATCAAACTATGATTCGATCAAAATCAATATCAATATCAAGATTGAGGGGTTTTTTTTTTTTTAATTACAAGCACAATTACCAGCGACATGAGTTATAAGAGGGATTGAATCTGTGACCTCCTATTTATAAGGACATCTATACCACTAGGTTATAAAGTCATTAGTCAAAATTTAGGATTCTAACTTGCAGAAACTCGATTGTTTAAAGATTAATTCCGGAAACTATATCATTCTCGACCCCTACTTTCCTTCTCCTTCGCCAACTCCTCGGAATTAAACACTTGTTGCAACATATTTATATGGTCGCTGACACATTTTCTCCCGTCAGCCCTTCTTATAAGAAGTCTACATTTTAGAATGTATTTTTATCCATTTTACAAGAGGTTTTTGATAGTGTTAATGAGCATTAAATATTTTTTTTCATATACATCCATATTCAATAATGATAGAAAGATAAAAATTAATTATATAATGTTGGAGTTTAATGTGGTTAATAACGGTAATATTAGAAATCACTTGAATTTTATTACAAATTTAATTATTTTAATTGCTTTTATCGATATATGTAAATTAGTTAGAAACATCTCATAATAAAGAGCCGAGAGAGTATTAACTATCCCTCCAACCTAACATATTTATTAACTTGAATATCACTTTCAAATATAATTAGCTAGTTAGAAACGTAAGGACCGGAGAGAATATTAACATCTCATAATAAGGACCAGGTAATAGTGCACCTTTAGTTTGATAAAAAAAAGTGAATACATGGTGATGGATTTTTATCAAAATCTTTACTTCTGTGATTCAAACCCTGAAACGGGATGCAATACCCAGCACAGATTTCCTAGTCTATCTACAGAGGAAGTGTCAATGCCATTTTGTAGATATCAATATCAAGGAAGTTAAGCTAGCAGTCTTTGACATTGGTGCATTTAAGGCTCCAAAGCCCGATGGTATCCAAGACTTCTTCTACTAGGAGTACTGGAATGTCATTGGTGAATTGCTATATAGGATGGTACAAGATATCTTTGATGACCCAGGCAAACTTAGAGAGATAAATTATACTAATATTACTCTCATCCCAAAGGTTGATAACCCAGAGACTATGCGAAACTTTAGACCGATCTCCTTATGTAATGTAAGCTATAAAGTGATTACTAAAATACTCAGCAAAAGACTTAGATCGGTTATGAGCAAGGTCATTGGTAATCATCAATGTAGCTTCATTGCAGGCAAGCAGAGTAGTGATAATATTATCATCACACAGGAGGTTATAAATTCCATGAAAAGAAAAATGGGAGACTTGGGTTGGTTAGCGGTGAAGGTTGATCTTGAGAAAGCATATGACATGTTGGAATGGTCGTTTATTAGCGACACCTTGAGGTCAGTTGGTACTATAGGCAAGATGTATGAACTCATTATGGCAAGTGTATGTTCTTCCTCTCTTAGGGTGCTTTGGAACAGTGAACCGATGGAGTCTTTTAGTCCATCTAGAGGGGTGAGGTAGGGGGATCCACTCTCCCCTTACATTTTCACCCTATGTATAGAGGGACTACATCATATCATACAAGATGGCATTGATGAGGGTTTATTGATTCCCATTAGGCTTAAAGTAAGAGGGCCACCACTGTCTCACTTGTTTTTTGCTAATGATTTATTCTCTTTGGAGAGGCATCAGGTTTGCAAGTAAAAACCATGCTTGCTTGCTTGGACCTCCTTTGTAGTGTATTCGGCTAGAAAATGAATAGAGATAAGATGAAGATTTTCTTCTCTCAGAATGTTCACTCTTCAAGAGCCATAAAGTTAAGCAGGATAATAGGGGTGGGTTTAACAGGTGATTTAGGCAAGTATTTGGGAATTCCGCTAATCCACAAAAGAGCTTCTTATATGCATTTGCACCTATCATTGAAAAGACTAGGAAGAGGTTGTTCGGGTGGAAGAGATGATATATGAACCTTGCTGGTAGGACTACGCTCATCAAAGCTATGTTATTAGCGTTGCCAACGTATTACATGCAAACTATCTTACTTCCCAAACGAATAATCAAGGAGTTGGAATAGAGTAGTAAAGGGTTCTTATGGGGAGATATTGGAAATGGCAGAAAGTTACATCTAATCTCATGAGATCAGGTTCATCAAGAGAAGTATACAGGAGGGTTAGGAATAAGGAACTTACAAAAGCAAAATAAAGCTTTTATCATGAAGCTTTGTTGGGGCCTTATTTGCAATAGAGAGGCATTATGGGCGAGAGTACTTTAAGATAAGTATAATTGTGATGATATGGAGTTACCAAATGTTAAAAAGTTAAGGGGTGCATCTCTAACATTGAGAGGTACACCAACATTTGGTGGAGGTTTCATAATGGCATCGGTAGGAAAATAGGGAATGGTCAATCTTCGTCTTTTTGGCTTGACAATTGGATTAAAATGAACATTTCCCTCATTGACGTTATTCCTGGATATGAACATCTCATTGATTGGTCTCAGAGTATGGCGGAGTATGCCGAGGAAGGAGGTGGGTGGGATAGGAGGAAGATGGAGTATTGGTTTCCTTCTTGTGTAGTATATTGATCATATTGTGCAAGTGCATTCCCCTTGTGAGGAGAGAGGAGAGGATAAAATTATTTGGAAATCATCTATTGATGGTTGTTTCTTTGTAAAATCTGCCTATCATTTTCTTGTTTCAGGTACACGACGAGATAAGGATAACATATGGAAGATCCTATGGAGATGGTCTGTCCCAGAGAAAATCAAAACTTTCATGTGGTTAGCTGCTCACGGAAAAACTCATACTTCGAGTTGAGAATGCAGAGAGGATTGGAGACGTTCGCTCCATGCCCTTTTAGATGCGATAGGAAAGAAGACCTGACGCATATGTTGCAATTTGCTCAAATGTTAGGGAGTGCTGGAAATCAGTGATCAAACAAGAAAAATGGAATGTGTTCTTTTTCTTACAGGGTGTAGAGTGGATCAAATGGAATCTGACTCATGAGATTGGCAAGGATTTTACTAAGAAGGTCTCGTGGTTAAACTTGTTCGGTTACATTTGTTGGGATGCATGGGTATCACGATGCAACAGGCTTTTTGATAGTGAGTTGACCAGAGTAGACCTCAATTCCACAGTTTCTTCAGAGCATACTCGGACGAGAATATTCTCATAATAGGAGCTACAGAGAATCAACATCAACAAGAAGGGGATTTCATCAAATTAGAAGTCGATGGCTCAATATTGGAGGACAGAAGGAGTGGGTGCGGAGGCTACTTTCGAGACCAAAATGACAGATGGCTTGCACTACAAAAAAAACGTGATTTAGTAGCGGTTAAAAATGGGTATTCGTAGCGGTTTTATAACCGCTACAACCTTTGTAGCGGTTAATATTAACTGCTACAACACCCAGAGATATTTGTAGCGGTTATATAACCGCTACAAATATCAAAAATTTTATTGACAGCTTAAAAAAAGAATTTTTTTTTGTAGCGGTTAATAAACCGCTACAAATATAAAAATGGGAAAATCCCTAAAAAATGCGCTCGAAATAGGTAAATTCCGTTTCAGTACAACGAATTTCAAAATGCCGAATCAGTCGTGTGTCAGTACGGAATGAACAGTGCAGGGGTGCTAAAAGACGATTTTTCCCTTCAGCCCTCATTCTCATCACTTTCAGAATAACAACACGAGCCTCTTAATTAACAACTTTGTCTTCTTGATTAACAACTCCAATTTCAAGACCGGTATTGTTATTGTGAAAGTAAAAAGATGAAATTGGAGTTGTTAATCAAGAAGACAAAGTTGTTAATTAAGAGGCTCGTGTTGTTATTCTGAAAGTGATGAGAATGAGGGCTGAAGGGCAAAATCGTCTTTTAGCACCCCTGCACTGTTCATTCCGTACTGACACATGACTAATTCGGCATTTTGGAATTCGTTGTACTGAAACGGAATTTGCCTATTTCGAGCGCATTTTTTAGGGATTTTCCCTATAAAAAATTCAAAATTTGTTGGCGAAAAAAAAATGACATTTTTTATTTGTAGCGGTTAATGAACCGCTACTAATTTTGAATGTCATGAAATTAGTAGCGCTTTTTAAAACCGCTACTAATTTCATGAAATTCAAATTGGCGCCAAAAAATTTAAATTGAGCCGTAAAAAGGTGCGTTATTTAGTAACGGTTTAATAACCGCTACAAATATTTAAAATTTTTTTAAAAAATATACGATGATTTTTTTTCTGTTTTTTCAATATTATATTAAATAGTTTATTTTGTTATTATTTTATCTATTTCAATTAGTTTATTATTCAATAGTTTAACTTATTAATAAATAAAAAGGAAAAATGTAATTGAATAGGATTAGTATAAAATTTATATTAATAATATTATTAAGGATATGTAGGTAATAAGGAATTATTATGTTTTCTAATATAATGTAATTGTGTATGAAAAATAGATGAAAATGAGATAGAGTTATGATATATCTAGAAAAAAAATAGTTAGAATAAATTTTATAGAAAGGAAAGAAGTATTCTAAAAAAAATTGAAAATCTTGTTACCATATTTGATCGTATTATTCAGCTCCTCTACTCATACGAAAGAAGTTGTAAATGAGAGGAAATGAAAGAAAGGTAAGGTGAAAAGAAATTGGGGAGTGTTTGAAATGAGTTGTGATAAGGGTATTTATAGGGATCCACGTATTATTTGTAGCGGTTAATGTAGCGGTTATTAATTAGTAGCGGTTATTTATATTTTTGTAGCGGTTTAATATTCATCGTGCTATTTGTAGCGGTTAATGTAGCGGTTATTAATTAGTAGCGGTTATTTATATTTTTGTAGCGGTTCAATAACCGCTACAAATATTATTTTAATTTTTTTTTAAAATTTTTTTTTACATTTTATTTTAACACAATTTTTTTGCATTTTTTGTAAAGACAAATTTTTTACACTTGAATTTGATTACTCATCGTCGCCATCCCTACAGAAATTTTATAGAAAAATTATTGTTATTGATGTATTATTAAATTTAAAAAATTTAATTGAAATGACGTGGACTAAAAAAACTCACCGCAGTAGAGGTAAATTGTCATCGCCTTCAGGGAAGTAGTTTTCAAAATCAGCTGGCTGAAATGGCTCACTCTCGTAGGCGATGTTATCACCTTCACCCATGTCGTAAAGGTCTCTTGGCTTTAAATGAACGACCATGTACCAATCCCTATGCCTCTCGTCCTCGACATAATAAACCTGATGTGCCTCTGAAGCTAGAATATACGGCTCATCATCTTGAGAAATACCAATATGAATCGGCCGTGAGAAATTGACTGATGTGATCCCTAGGTCGTCAGTTGTCAGTCCCCGAGAAGTAGTGGTATTTGCCCACAAACACTTGAACAGCGTCACGGTGAAACGGCCTTGATAATTAAGCTCGACCACATCAAGAAGCTTGCCATAGTAAGGGACGCCTCCGAACTGCATGTTGGCGTCACTGCTGCTCGCATAACTCCTTGTCCCAAATGTGCCATAAACACCCAAATTCTGTGTTTGCAATCCCTGATCCCGTGAAACCGTGCAAAACTTAAAACCATTGACATTGTATGCTGTAAACCGTTTTGCATGATCAAGAGGGCCGATTGCAAGAGCTCTGAAATCTGGTGAGTGTGGGTTGTGGTCATTTAGTATTCTGCGCGCAAACCAGCTCGGGAATTCTCTGTGGACCCTCCTATCAACTTCCGAGGATGTCTGTGTACGGATCCTGAGCTGACGCTTGACATGACTTCTGAATTCCCTGCAATTAATAATGGAAAGGCGTTAGTGAAATGAAAGTGAGAAATGTTACGAAAGATATAGATCGAATAACATGTGAGTGTACAATTCTTACCGTATGAAAGGTTCAACTTGAGTGCAATTAATCAAGACATGTCTATGTGCTTGGAACTTCTCAGTTGCCGTTAGTTTGAAGTTCTCAGTTGCTCCAACTGGTTTACCAACACGAGGGATAAATTCTCCTGATGTCGGTGCAGGTTCAGGACAATCGTCAACACGAGGCGGGCGGTTGAAAGCCGTCTCAAGATCATCAAAATACCTTGAGCAAAAATATAGCACCTCATCCCCTATATAGCCTTCAGCTATAGAACCTTCTGGCCACGCCTTATTCCTCACGTAAGATTTTAATTTCCCAAGGAACCTACGAAGTACAGAAGAGAAAATTGATATAAAAAGATGAAAAGGACGACTAGCAAATATTAAATACGGACAATAAATGAAAGCACATATTTAAAATGAGTACCTCTCAATCGGATACATCCAACGATATTGTACTGGTCCAGTGAGCTTTGTTTCATGAACGAGGTGGACTGTGAGGTGAACCATCACAGTAAAAAAGGATGGAGGAAAGATCATCTCCAAGTGACAAAGCGTAAGAATGATTTTCGACTGCAGCTGATCGAGCTCCTCAACGATCAAAACCTTAGAACACAACTTCCGAAAGAAAGAACAAAGTTCCACCAAAACGATGGAAACATCGGGAGGAAGTGTATTCTTTATAGCCAGAGGGAGTAACTGCTGCATAAGAACATGTGAGTCGTGACTCTTCAGGCCACCAACCTTTCGAGCCTGCAAGTCGACACATCGAGAAATGTTGCTTGAATACCCATCAGGAACTTTTAATTTCTTCAACGTCGCGAGGAACACATCCTTGTTCAGTTTTGTGAGGGTAAACTTTGCCGGTGTAAATCTGTCATGCTCATCTGGCCAAGCGTCTTCACAAACTCCCATGTCACGTAAATCTTTCCTCGCTTGAAGGTGATCTTTTGTCTCGCCGGGTTCGTTAAGCAGCGTATACAGCACATTGTCGCAAACATTCTTTTCAATGTGCATTACATCAAGACAATGGCGAAGTAAATTAGATCTCCAATACGGAAGCGTGAAGAAAATACTTATCTTCTTCCACTGCTGAGGCGCCGAAGTCCTGCGCGTCTTTTGGCGAGTTTGTGCTGAATCGTCACTTTTTCCAAACTCAAAGTCAACATGCTCAAGCTGCTGTAAGATATCTGTACCGGACAAAGTCTGAGGTGGTCCTCTTTTCTCTGGTTTCCCATTGAAGCGATTCCGTTGCAATATGAACTTATGCGTTCCATCGAGAAACCTCCGATGCCCCATAAAGCACCACTTTCGGCTGTGGGGAAGGCGCAATACGTCAGAGTCAAAATTACAAGCTGGACACGCCGACCCAGTATGCACATTCCAACCAGATAATGTGCCAAGGCCAGGAAAGTCACTAATCGTCCACATCAAGGCTGCACGCATGTTGAACAAAGTCTTGCTGTAAGCGTCGTACGTCTCCAAGCCGACATTCCACAGGTCAAGCAATTCCGCAATAAGCGGTTAGAGATACACATCGATGTCATTGCCCGGTGCCTTTTTGCCTGGAATGATCATAGACATAATGAAAGAGGTTTGTTTCATACACATCCAGGGGGTAAGTTGTAGGGAACTAAGACTACCGGCCAAATACTGTAACTTGTGCTAAGATTCCCGAAAGGATTGAAACCGTCGGTCACCAACGTAAGCCGAACATTTCTGGGGTCAGTCGCAAAATCTAGAAAGTCGTTGTCAAACGTTTTCCAAGCAGCTGCATCCCGCAGATGTCTTAATTTACCGTCTTCGTTTTTATCAACGGCATGCCACCTCATGTGCTAAGCAGTTTTAGACGACATAAATAATCTTTGTAGACGAAGTTTCAAAGGGAAGTACCTGAGAATCTTTACAGGTTTCTTCTTCTGCTTTTTCCCCTTCCGAATTGTCTTGTACCTCAATGTGTGACATCTCTTACACGTCTCCCTGCTGGAATCGTCTCCCCAATACAGCATACAATCATTTGGGCACGCATCAATCTTTTGATAATTCAACCCCAACCTGTTGATAATCTTCTTAGCCTCGTAGAAGGTTGTGGGAATCTCGGCGTCGGGGAATGCATCTTGTAATAAGTCGAGCAACATCGACATTCCCTTATCCGTGATCCCACACAAGCACTTGATATGATACAATTTGATCAAGAAAGATAATTTAGAATATTTGCGACAACCTTGATATAAAGGACGATCTGCCTCATCCATCAAGCTGAAAAAAATCCCGAACTGCTTCATTCCCCATAAAAACCGGCTCAAAACCGTGCACTTCTTCGTTGAAGTTGTCGCCTTGAAATCCAAACGCATCACGCACAGCATCATTCACAGGATCATCTTCATCTACTTGAACGCCTACTTGAGAACTTCGAGGAAGAGCATCGTCATATCTAATGCCGGCCTTCTCACCATGAACTGCCCAGAACGTATAGTCCTCAGGGAAAGGCTTCACAAGCAAATGTTCCTTCACAACATTTCGTGCATGCCACTTCTTGAACTTGCATTTCCGACACGGACAGACGATCTTGCCGTTACAGCTGGCGTGAGTGAATGCGAAATCCAAGAAATTGTTTAATCCGTACAAATATTCAGGAGAATTGCGCGGCAACCTTATCCATGATTTATCCATAGCTACAAGTGAGAGAGAAGAAAGTATAGTGAAGAAGATGAGTGAGAAAATAATGACGAATGCCTAGAACCTTATATTCTGAAAATCCAACGTTTATAATTTTGTAGCGGTTATTAAACCGCTACACCAACCGCTACAGAAATTCCAACGTTTATAATTTTGTAGCGGTTATATATATAAAACCGCTACTAATATTCAAGCCGTTAATTGGTGGGAAATTCAAAATGTACTTGTTGAGTATTAGTAGCGGTTATATATATATAACCGCTACTAATGTTCAACGTATTAGTAGCGGTTATATATATTAAACCGCTACTAATATTAAAGCCGTTGGACATTAAATATAAAAATAATTTTCTAATTTGTAGCGGTTATACATAACATAACCGCTACAAATGTGCACAAAGGCGGCAAATTTTAAAATTCAAATGATTTGAGTGTTTGTAGCGGTTATTAGTGGATAACCGCTACAAACATAGATATTTGTAGCGGTTTCTGAAGGTAAACCGCTACAAATATCTATATACATTTGTAGCAGTTATTAGTTTATAACCGCTACAAATATGTATCTTTATAGCGGTTATACACTAAGAACCGCTACAAACATATATATTTGTAGCGGTTATAAACTAATAACCGCTACAAATATATATATACTTTATTTTTTTTAAAATTTAGATATAAATAATTCATAAATTATTTCAACGCGATCCAATAATATAAATATAATTATATAAAACACAATAAGAAAATTCTGAAATAAAAACTCATAAATATTTACAAATGTTTAAACAAAAGAAAATGTCCTAAACTAAGGAACTGGGGGCTGATCCTCTGGTGCTCCCTCAGGTGGGGCTCCCTCAGATGCCGCTGGATCGGGCCGCTGCGCAGAGTGAACCGCACCATCGTCATCAGCAGGAGGAGGAGCCGTAGCAGGAGGAGTAGTACTTGGGATGACATAGCGAGGGACAGGGGGAACCGCTGGATGCTGCTCGTTCAGGAACAGGCGACTCCATGCTCCCTCGAGCATAGTGTTCGCGATCTCACGCCACTGCGTCTGCTGAGCGTACATCATATCTGCGTGCATCTGCAGCTGCTGCTGCTGCTGCACCTACATCTGCTGCTGCTGCTACGCCATCTGCTGCTGCGTCTGCTCCAAATCTGACCGCAGCTGGTCAATAGACTCGTCCCTCCGACGTCTGACCCCTCTAGAGCTGCCAGCCTCAGAGGCGGCGCTCCTGCCATAGATCATGCTGGGTCTGGCGCCTATCCCCATCCCCCGCACGCGTCCAGGGTGCTCAGGCTGAGCCAGACTCGCCTTCAAAGGAGCCGTCGGGTCCACTGACCCCTGTGACTCCTCAGGCTGGGTCTGTCGCAGCTCAGCCTGCGACTGCTGCATCCGCTCTTGCCATTTTATGAAACAATTAATAATTACCATTTTTAATTATTAACTTGGTTTTATAAAAAATATAATAATAAAATTACTTACAATGGCCGCCTCTGCCTGCTGAGAGGTCGCAGTCCCATCACGGTGTCTGTGTGTGATGGCGTACAGCTCCGCATTGTCCGTTTGACGGTTCTCCTGCTGTGCCTTCGTCTCCTGAAACAATTACAAAACAATTAGTATTATGAAATAATCAGCTAAAAGTAAGTGAAGCACTTGAAAAGTTACCAGCTCGCTGTAGGTCACAGCAAAGGTCTTCGATCCTGCTGTGTGGTGGATTGTCTGCTGCGCCCGGATCTCGGTGTTCCTATGAGAAAGCTCTTGGAAAAACAAATAATTAAATGTATTATAATTTAAAATTAAATACAAATTAAATTGAAATTATAATTTAATATTTAACAATTACAAAATTATATATCAAAAATATAATAAATACATTACCTGCGCCTGAGGGCTCCTCCTGAACTGGACGAAACGCGCCCAGTCGTTCGGTGGCACGCCGTCTGGGACGCTCTCCTGCAGCTGCTCCAGAGGCATCGTCCCGTCCCCATCCACCCTGTGGAAGAGACGGTTCCTCCTGTTCCTCCAGGCGTCGCCCATCTTCACGAGGGCGTACCTCTTCCGGTCGGCCCAGACGGCAAACCGCAGCTGAAAAAAATACATTTAAATATCAATAATTATAAAAACCATAATTTAACAAAAAATAATTAAATAGAATTAATTACCAAAAATATTAATTAAATATTTTTAATTACCTGAACCACCTCCTCCTAAGCCTGGTCCTTTGGCCCCTTCGGAATGTGCCTCCACGTCGGGAAGTGAAGGGGGAACCGCATCCAATTCGCTCCCAGGTCGCTCAGGAAGCGGTTGAGCAGGTGACCCCCATTATGGATCGGCTGGTCAGTGCCCTCGTTCCACGGTACTATAACTCGCAGGGACCGGTCCATGCTGTTCAGACCGACCACATCCAGCCTCCTCGTCGACACGTTCCCCTGCTCATCTGCACAGTTGACCACACGTTAGATAAATTATAATTCAAAGTTAACATTTCTAATTTAAATAAATAATTTACTAAATTAAAAAATTAATTTACCTTCGACCTGCACCTCAAACCCAGTGGACCGCGAATACGACCCTCGTGGGTTGTTCTGCTCCCGAGCGTCCTCCTCATCGAGGAACCGCTCCATCTCCCTGAACCCCATCGGGATCTCTAACTCCTCCTCGTTGAGGAAGTCCTCAATGCTAATCTCTGGCCTCTCCACCTCAGGCACCTCTACTGCGGTCGTCGCCTGTGGGATCGTCTGCGGTGCCTGTGGGGGGATGGGCTGAGATGCCGCGGTAGCCCTGCCTGCGCGCTGCCCCCTCCCTCTGCCCCCTGCCCGGCTGCTGCCACCCCGTAAAATCGGTCTGGGGACCTCAGGGGCCTTCCCCTTATCCTGTCCTGAAGCCATATCAACTGTACAAATTGAAAAAAAAATTAGTCCATTATTATGCAAAAATATAATTAAAATACAAATATAAATAAAAATACGTGTTATATACGTACCTCAAGTGCGAATACTGCGGAAAACTGACCAAAAACTCCTATAGAGACGTCTGAACGCTCAAATCTCGAAGAAATCACTCAGAGAAACCTCAGGAAACAAAATGAGCAAAAGGAGAAATGAAGGAGGTAGGGGTTTAAATAGGCCAGATATTAGTAGCGGTTATTAAAATAACCGCTACTCCAACCGCTACAAATAATTAAATTTGTAGCGGTTCTACAATAACCGCTACAAAACTTCACAACGTTTGAAATTCTGTAACGGTTATTGCCCAGAACCGCTACAAATGTCGAGACTCTTGAAATTCTGTAGCGGTTATTGCCCAAAACCGCTACTAAATTCTGACCTTTGGTATTTTGTAGCGGTTTATGTGCATTAACCGCTACAAAATAACCGCTACAAGTTTTGGCGGGAATTTCGCGCCAAATTTGTAGCGGTTTGTTGTAGGAAACCGCTACAAAAATTCTTGCCGCTACAAATTTGTAGCGGTTTAGGTAAAAACCGCTACAAATACTATAATTTGTAGCGGTTTAATATAACCGCTACAAGTGCACCGCTACAAAATACCTTTTTTTTTGTAGTGTTGGTGGCTTCAGCTGCAAACTAGTAAATGTCCCTCCTGTTTTTGTAGAAATATTTGGATGTATTCAAGGGTTAGAACTGTGCTGGTCTAAAGGGTATAGAAAGATTTATTTGCTTTCTAAATTGTATAGAGGTTATAAACTATATGTTGAGAGGTTGTGATGATGAGCATCCTTTCAAGGATATTGTGGATGATATTAGATTGATGTTTCATAGAGATTGGCAGGTTATGATCACTCACAGATATAGGGAATACATAATCACTGCTGATCAATTAGCTAGATACTCATATAGTATGGATGAGGTCTTTTGCCTCTTTAATCAACCTCCTCCTTTTATTCGAAAGGCGGGTGTTGATGAAGGGTAGGTTTCCCTTCTAAAGATTGATGTAATATCTCTATTGAGATACTGTTTCCAGTCTTTATTCAAAAAAAAAAAATAGTGAATACATTTAATTCTTTAATTTCATACAACGTTTTGATTGTCCCTTAATTTTATAAAATGTTTTTCAGTTATTTAACCCTAGCACTGTAAATAAGAAATTTTGATATTGAAATTTTAAATATTAACAAAATATTTTTAAATGCTTAAAAAAATCTGAACTAAACTAATGATGTTAGGAATAGAAGATTAATTTTTGGGAGAATTACACGTAGGTCCAAGAAAGAAAATAAATGAAGAAATGGTCCCTGGAGATTGCAAAATGAAAAAATGGTCCCATTGACAACTATAGGAGTCTGTATTGACACCTCATTAATAACTCCAGGAGCCTGTATTGACAACTCATTGGGACCATTTTTTCATATTACAATCTCCAGGAACCATTTTTTCATTTCTCTTCTTCTTTAGGACCTTAGTGTAATTCTCCCTTAATTTTTTTTAAACAAAAAGGAAGAGACTAAACTGAAACCTTAAATAGAAAGACTAAAGTTGCACCTTTGCAAGAGTTTTTGTTATTCATTCAATCACTGCATATATAGACATCATCATCATCATCATCACTGTTTTTTGAAAAAATATTGCCTGGACGTAATAATTGCCTGGCAGGCTGGCACTACAAATTCTGGAATTGACCATAATCAAACTTAGTTAATGTTAATTAATTAGTGTTGATTTGGTATAGCTTATTTTTGGGCAATAAGTGCTTATAAATTGTGATTTACAGTATATGAGATAAGTATGTGAGAGGAGTTTTATCTCGACTTACGTAATAAGTGTTTATTAACCCCTAATAAATAATACCAAACACACACTTAAATCATCTTTTCAAGAGTATTTCTCTCCCCCTCCACATCACCGGTGCATTTCCGGACATTATAAGAGACTATATTGTGAATTTTATAAAGTAGATTAGTTTTGGACGTAATTAATTATTGACCTATTGAATCAATCAACTAGTCTGGTGAAAATTTAACATTGTAACCTTCTTATCACAACGTAGACGCGACCCTTCAAGAAGGGAAAAAAGGCCATATTTGCCACGAATAAACCTTATGTATTCTTGATGCTACATTTGTCAATGATTTTGTGGTTTTTGTAGTCTGGATTTCATAGAATATTAAATGCAAAAATACTTTAATTTAGCCTATGATAGACTACATATATCTGTTTCGTTAGGCACCGTTAAATTAATTTTCTTTAGTTTGAAAACTACCATATATATATATATATATATATATATGTTTGGATACATTTGGTTATATATAATTTGTGGATGGGACAGATTTGATGAAATAAAATAAACCAATTATACTATATAATATTATTTTTTATTCATATTTTAAGGTCATTTTATAAGTTGCTGGCAAAAAACAAAGTCATTTTATAAGTTATAATATTCTTTAGTAAGTCATTTTAGAAAATTTATGAAGCATTACTTTTTTCAATTTTTATCTTATATATATATATATATATATATTAAAGTGGAGATGGAAATTAATGAGATGTTACAAGAGGTAATTAGTATGGTGATAAAAAAATTAATGAAATAGAGCCACCTAATTAAAGCTAGTTTAAGAAGGGTGTGAATAATATGTGAAACAAGTATATATAATAAAATAAACTAATTAAGTAAGTAGATGAATTTTGATGTAATTGCTGTGGAAAGTTTTGATAATTTTTGAAAAAAATTCAAGATTATCAACTATACATAATTTTCAAGATATAGCTTTCTGGTGGGCAAAAAAAAGATATAGCTTTCTGATATCCAATGCTATATATTGAGTCGGATTAAAGGTAATTCCCTTAAATCACTCGAAAAAAAGGTAATTCCTTAAAGATGTATATAACTTTCTTAACCTATATATTTTGGTTAAAAATGACTTATAAATTGTACTAAAAGCAATACATGTTTATTTTGTCAGGTTGAGGGTAATCAAATTTGTTTTGTCTAAAAACTATTAAAAAATCTCAATATTTGTTAAACAGAAAAATAAAAAAGGATCAAGGATGTATTAAAATTAATACAAACCTTGTACTGAAAAAAATTAACACGCTAACGCTAACCTCTCTATTCACGTTAAGGAGTCAATATTCCACGTTTTGGAAGCTACTAGAGTTAATTAAAGAGGCAGTCTTTTAAAAATCACTATATAGTTAATGTACAAATTTTTTCAAAAAAAAAAAAATCACTATGTATATATAATATTTAGTTCTTCCTGAGAGTAAAGTAACCCTTTCTTATTTTATAAATTAAGATTAATTGCGTCATACATAAAAATTTGTTTTTTAAGCTATTTGTGAGAGAGTTCGCGAAGAAAGAGAATCGCTATCTCATAATTCTTTAAAAATTATTAATTTCACCGTAAAAATACTCGTGGGGCCGTGTGTAAATGTGTATATATTGCATCCCTGAGATTTATTGTCCCCATGTGAAGTCTAAGATCTTAATCACAAAAATGTGGAGGGAAAGAGAAGAAGCAAACGGTCATTGCCAAGAAAAGGGTATTGAAGCAAAACGCGAAAGTGAGGATCAGAAACTGAACAAGTATGCTTTTGCTTGTGTTTTGGCTGCCTCTATTGTCTCTTCTATATTTGGTTACGGTGAGCGTTTAATTTCCAGCACACACACAAACACACACACACACACACACACACACACACTATATATATATATATAGCAACTTGTACATTTTAATTAAAGTGTTAGTTATCTTAGATTAATTGCTTGTGGCATGCATGTAATTCATAGTATCTAATAGATCATGTAAAAATTGATCCAAAAAAGAAAGATCATGTAAATAATTTGGGATTTTTTGCGGTCAAAATCATGTGGGATTGAATGTGGAAAACTTGAAATTGAAAGCTCACTATAATTAGAGACTAAAACATATATGTTTTCTTTTGTTTGAGACTTGTGGCTTGCTGATTAGGGTGCTTCAACTGCTAATTCATGAGTTCGAATAGGCATCATTATTACCACAAAACAGATGTTTTCTTGTCTGTGTTTTTCTTAAAAGATCATTACGGAATATAATGGTAAGAACAATAAGAAAAGTATAGAGAAAGCGGAAGCAATAATCTTCCATTTTGTTTTACTGTAATAAAATGTCATGAATAGAATGAGACGTAGAGATGAAAATGTAATAATCTTCCATTTTGTTTTACTTTCAAATCTAGTGCCATGATTAGAATGAGACGTAGAGACCTTATAAACCTAATGGTACAAAAGCTTTCTTATAGATGAGACATGGGTAGGATCCCACTTGTAACTTCATTTCGTTAGCGCCTAATTCCCTTATTTTCTTGAAAGAAAAATGAAAAGTACACCCGGGGGGTGTTTTACAATTAAAGAAAGAGGAGAATTCATTTTGCTTGGGGCTTGCGATATATACTTGCAATTAATGTATTACTCCGATCCGTTCAATCGGTTTTAAATATAAGAACTAGTTATGAGGTTTTATTTGATAATAAATATAAGACCTCAATCTACTTATTATAAATATTAAGGAAATTTTTTATTAAGGTTAGTTTTCTATATAAATGAATGAACAAATAATTAACTTTTGTGATTTTCATTCTCTATAAATTAGTTATTTAATGCTATAGTATTTAGCAAGGGAGTATTTTAGTGGGCGAACTGTTATAAGGTTTTAAGAAAAAGACTTAATTACTAAAATGTCTCAATGACAATGAGATGAATATAATAATAAGTTTTTATGTAAAAAATGATAACATCGATTTCATTTGTTATTGAGAGTTTTTTATAATTAAATCTCTTCCTTGAAACTTCATAGAACTTGTGCTAAGCCATTTGATTCATGTTCAGCCGTCGGAGTAATGGCTGGAGCACTACTGTACATCAAGGAAGACCTCAAAATCAGCGACCTACAAGTGGAGCTCCTAGTCGGAGTTTTAAACGCCTGTGCTATTCCAGGCTCCATGGTTGCTGGAAGAACCTCCGATTTCATCGGCCGTCGTTACACCCTCATCCTCTGTTCCATCATCTACTTACTCGGCTCAATTCTTCTGGGATTCAGCCCTTCCTACGCCGTCTTGTTGATCGGACGATGTATCACCGGAATCGGAGCAGGCTTTTCCCTTAACATTGTCTCCGTTTACTGCGCAGAAATATCACCTCCTTCACATAGAGGCTTCCTAGCTTCTCTTCCAGATCTTTCCATCGTTATGGGCATCTCGCTCGGCTATGTCTCCAACTATTTCTTCGGAAAGTTGTCACTGAAACTTGGATGGAGAATCATGGTAGGTCTACCAACAATACCCTCACTTGTTCTCGCGGTTTCAATGCTGAAACTAGTAGAGTCACCTAGGTGGTTAGTAATGCGAGGCCGTATTGGTGAATCTAAACAAGTTCTTTTACTCATCTCCAACACAAAAGAAGAAGCTGAGAAGCGCTTACAGGAGATCAAAATCGCCGCCGGTATTGTCAACGATGACGACGGTCAAGACTCGGTCCAAGTAGTCCCATACCAAACTCGTAGAGGCGAAGGAGCTTTGAAAGAACTATTTTGTAAACCTTCTCCTTCCGTACGCCGGATTCTTATCATATCCATGGCGCTCCATGTCTTCCAGCAGGCGGTCGGAATCGAGGGTGTTTTATCGTACACTCCAAGAATCTTCCAGAGAACAGGAATGACCAATAAGAGCACGCTTCATCTAGCCACACTTGGAATGGGAATAGTCCAAGTTATATTTACATATTCAGCCACATTTTTAATGGACAGAGTTGGAAGGAGGGCTCTCTTGTTGATTAGCTCAGGAGGTTCTGCAATGGCACTATTAGGGTTAGCTATATGCCTGACCATAGTGGAGAGTACAGAAAAGAAGGTGATGTGGGCCCCATACTTTGCCACCATGGCTACCTATTTGTTTGTGGCTTTCTTTCAACTTGGGATGGGTCCTGCGACTTGGGTTTATAGTTGTGAGATATTTCCTTTGAGGTTGAGAGCACAAGGACAGGCGATTGGTGTGGTGGTGAATAGGACGGTTAATGTGGTGTTGGTTACGGCGTTCATTTCAATCTATAAGAAGATAACAATGGGTGGGACCTTCTTTATGCTTGGTGGTCTCACTGTTTTGGCTTGGTTGTTCTGCTATTTCTTCTTGCGTGAAACCAAAGGACGATCATTGGAAGACATAGAGACCATCTTTGGTCAGGATTATTACAAGTCACGTAACGAATCGAAGCCTGCAGATCATCAGTGCAATGCAAATAATGCTTAGTTGCGTAGTACGCTTTTACTTCATTAGTATAATGCTACGTATAAATGGATTTGAATGATCCTCTTCTCTTGAAAATTATATCGTGATATTTTCTTGTTAACTTCAATCGGTGGTTGAAAAGGAAACTTGATCATTGATGCGTGTCAGTGCATTGTATTGACGATAGAATTAGAATGATCAAGTCTCACATTGAATGATTGAAAAATGAATTAAAGATGTATGATGTTGACCCTAGTCCTATAAAATTGGCTTGAACTATTTTAATAAAAAGGTAAACCTAATATCATGATTCCGTGCATGCTTCAAAAAACAACATTGATTTCAATTCACATGATGAACAATGCTGCTTTGGCATTTGGGAGTAAGATCAATTGTATGATTATGACGGGCTCAGTTTCTCTTCAAAATGGAACTGAAGTACATGCGTAGAAAATAAAATATAGAAAGAGTATTTGTGAATGAGAAAAGGCTTTCCTAATTATGAGAATAATATATAAATATTATTTCAGGAAATATTTTTAAAAAACGTGTTGTCCAATTGTCCTCCAAACCAAAGACCGTTTAACTTTTGTAAAGACTAATTACAATGGATTAGGCCCAAGCCCATTAATATTGGGGCTCAAAGTGCAATAACGTAACCATAATTATGGGTAACTGACTACGGGTGTGTTTTGATTATCTTTTGGAGAATAGCTTCTGGAGAAAAAGTAGAGAATAACTTTTAGAGAATAGATTATAAGAATAATAGCTTATGGGAAAAAACTGATTTTGATAAAATGAGAGTGTTTGGATGTTGTTATCAGAATAGCTTTTTTTTCATGGTCAAATTACTAAAAAAGACATTAGCTTTTGTAATAATCACATATAAATGATAAGATAATATTTTATTTATTATTTAAGGGTTAAAGTGAAAATTTAACAACCAATTTTTTCCTGAGGGGCGTCTGGCACAAATAAGTTTGGAAATATGCAAAAATAATATTAAACATTAAAAAGGGTGTAAATTTAACAAAACCGTTAAATTTGATCCAACGGAATTAAATTATAAGAGAAAAAAACCCCTAACAGCGTTAGTTCAAATTTAACGGTTTTATTAAATTTGCACCATTTTTAATTGTTCAATATTATTTTTGTAGCTTCCAAAACTTATTTATATCAGACGCCCCTCAAAAAAAATTTGATAGTTAAATTTGTACCTTAACCCATTATTTAACATTTTAAATTTCATAACATTAAAAACAAAAAATAAAACGACAGATACAACAGCCAACAGATGCTCTTTTTTTTTGGGCTAGCGAATACAATACAATAATATCTAAGAAAGAGACATTTCAGAAACATGAGAAAGCTTAAAAAAATAGATTTTGTCAAAATCATGGTTTGGGATCTCAAACCATGGTTTTGTGCAAAAAAGTGTTTCTCAAAAACTTTCAAGTGTTCGGATGAATTTATCTCATGGTTTTATTTGAAAAAGTGCTTTTGAAATGACATACGAACACACACTATATGACATTCCCATTTTATTTAAATTTGCATGGTCAACCAGCCCGAAGAGCTAAGCATATATATCTACATCATCCAGATTAGATATGGATGATCCTTATTTAATTTTTTAAAAGAGTGATTTTTTTAAAAAAAAATGATTGTTGAGAAATTATTTTTATATTAGATTCTATATTCATTAAAATAAATTTTTTTAAAAAGATCAATTTAAAAAAAAATCAAATCTAAACCATTCAAATTAGATATGAATGGCATTTATATACTTAGCTATCCCTATTAAGCAAAATACTTAACAAGGAATCCGATTTCATGTCGGGGTGGGACAATTTTATGTTTTGTGGGACAATAAACCATAAATGTGCTCTTAGTTTCAATTGGGTTTGAGAACACTCTCGCTTTTCTTATGTGTTCGGATTACTTTTTAGAGAGTAGTTTTTACGATTTACGAGGTAAATATGTGATAAAAGTTTTGTCTTGATTTACGAAAAAATGTTTCTGAAATCATGATTTGAAAGGTTACTGAACACTTCTTCATGTATTTGCTATGTGGTATAATGATGTCAATCACTAAGATCCTATTCGTGTGGGTGTCTAAGTTAGTTGATTGAATTTTATGTACGGGTCCGAAAACTCACAATAATGATTATATTGTAAATTATTGTAAAATTTAAAAAATGATAAAAAATAGATAAAACAATATTTTATGAGCATAATATGAAGGGACAATCCCAAAAAAAATACTTTTAAAATTGACAAAAGACATGTGAGGGTGTCTAATATACAAAATTCTATATTATATGAAAGGAAGGAATCTAGGATAATGAAATGATGTAAATTTACTCATATACCCTTTTTTTTCATTTTGTCTCTCTCCTCTTTCCTCTCCTCATGCATTCTAAAACAATATATACTTTCTCGCCGGAAATTGATCTCACTCTCGGGCTATGGTCTTCATTCTAGGATAATGCTTAGTTGCGTGGTACACATTTAATTCATTAGTATAATGCTACGTGTAAATGGATTTGAATGATCCTCTTCTCTTGAAAATATATCATAATATGTTCTTGTTAACTGCAATCGGCAGTTGAAAAGTAAACTTGATCATTGATGCTTGTTAGGGCATTGCATTGAGGTTTGTATTAGAATAATTAAGTCCCGCATCGAATGATTGAAAAATGAATTAAAGATGTACAATGTTGAAGCAAGTCCTTATAAAATTGGTTTGAATTATTTTAATAGAAAGGTAAACCTAATATAATGATTTTGTGCATGTTTCAAAAAACAACATTGGTTTCAATCCACATGACTCAATTGCTCTTCAAAATGGAACTTTTTTTTTATCGGAAGAGAATTTCATTATATGAAAACCAGATACAAATACTAAACCAAAACTAAAAACATAACCGATGGAAACAAAGCCAACAAAAACCACAAAGCTAAATCACAAGGACCCAATTCCTAAAGGACATTATAAGCCTAAACCTTGCAGGTAGAAGGTGAGGAGGCCAACTTACATTCTACCATGATCAGAAGAAAGAGCAATAGAGGATGATTGTCTAAAGATGTGCTCTCCCGATCGAACCCACCAACTTTGATGCCAATAATGCTTCAAAATCAAAAGTAGCTTCAAACACAACTCCTTTAAAAGAAGGGTGAAGAACGATTTAGAGTTTGAGGCCAAACAACAAGAAGTCAACAACCCTGGTAGAAGTAAGCAATCTTCCAACACAAACAAAGTTAACTCACAAGAACATACTAAAATAGAATAAACAAGACACCCACAAAGGGAAGCTAAAAACAAATCACAAAGCATAATCCTAATAACTAACAGGGGTGACCAAGATAGCAAAATCATTAAGAAAGAAACCCCACACCTCTAGTAGCACCAAGAAGTAGCCCTCATGGTGTGTGGGTGAATGTGAGCCAGCCATTGAGCACCAGAGGGGAAGCCGAAGCCGGAGAAGCTTTCTTTGACCCCAAACTCTAACCATTCCATAGCTTCAGCACACCAAACCTCAAGTTCATTAGAATCTTATTCCCAACCATCTTCAAAGCTTCAAACACCCACTTCGACTGCTCAGCCCCTTTCAAATTCTTGGTCCCTGCGATCTTCATGGCACCGAGTCTATTAGCTTCAATAACCTCATAGAACCTTTGAATCTCATCCTTCAAACCCACAAACCCCTTTTTCCATTTCACAAACCCCTGTCCTTAGTGTCCTAGCAAGTTGAGAAGCCACCCCCGATCTACGATCTCACCTTTGCCGACCACCTTCCTCTCCCCTTGCTTGGCGACACTTCCAGCAAGCATCGGCCAAAGCCCCTAGCCATCTCTATTGACTCTCTCACCATTTAGAGAACATAACCGAAGACCCCACTTCAACAACCTAGGAGAAACCCTAGACCTTCACACACATAGACTACCCGACCTAGACGATACCCCCTTTTTCTTCAAAATGGAACTGAAGTACAGGCGTAGAAAATAAAATATAGAAATAGTATTTATGAATGAGAAAAGGCTTTCCTAATTTTGAGAATAATATATACATATTATTCAAGGAAATATTTTTTAAAAATGTATTGTCCAATTGTCTTCCAAATCGCTTGACTAAAAAAAATTGTCCTCCCAAGCCGAAGGCCAATTAACTTTTGTAAAGACTAATTAGAATGAATTAGGCCCGAGCCCATTAATATTGGAGCTCAAAGTGCCATAAGCATAATTATGGGTAATGGACTATAATATTCCCATTTTTTTTAAATTTGCATGGTGGACTGGCCAAATTGGTTGCAAGAGCTAAGCATATCTACACTATTTGGATGATCCATATTTAATTTTTTTAAAAGAGTGATTTTTTTAAATAAAAAGTCATTTTTTGAAAAAAAATATGATAATTGAGAAATTATTTTTATATTAGATTATATATCCATTAAAATAAGTTTTTCAAAAAAGATCAATTTTTAAAAAAATCAAATCTGAATCATCCAAATCAAATCTGGATGGCGCAATGCACAGATATCATTGTTTGGAAACTCGGATTGGAACGGCCAGTCAGGACCGGAAACCGGTGAACCAACCGGTAAACCAAACCAACTAGCCTGGTTCGGTCATCAACCTGGTTCGGTGTTTTTTTAAAAAAATTGTTTTGTTTTCTTTTTAAAAAATTTGATATTAATAACCCTAAAATCTTCAATTTTTCACGGGTTTAACTCCATTCTAACCTACTTACCCTTGACTCGATCCCTTGACAAATATGCTTAGCTCTCCTTATTAATCAACGTACTTAGCAGAGAAACTGATTTCGTGGCGTGGTGGGAACAAGTTTATGTTTTGCGAGAGCATAAACCGTAATTGTGCTTTTAGTTTCAATCGGGTGTGAGAAGACTCTGGCTTTTCTTCTCCTTCTGTGGGTATTTGCTGTGTGGTATGATGTTGTCAATCACTAAGTCTAAGATCCCGTTCATGTGGGTCTGAGTTCGTTGATTGAATTTTATGACGCCCCGGACCGAAAACTCACAATAATGATTATATTGTAAATTGCAAAATTTTAAAAATAATAAAAAAGAGATAAAACAATATTTTATAAGCATAGTGCAGAGAAAATCCCAAAAAAATACTTTTAAAATTGACAAAAGATACACGAGGGTGTCCAATATGCAAAATTTCATGTCATATCAAAGAGAGGGATCTGGGATAATAAAATATTGTAAATTTACTTATATACCCTTTTTTTTCATTTTGTCTCTCTCCTCGTTCTGAAACAGTTTTTCCTTCCTCACCGGAAATTGATCTCACTTCTCCGGTTATAGTCTTCATCTCCGGATTCCAACAATAGCCATAAAAGCACGTACTGGTCTTCCGATGACCAGATAAGGACTATGTTTACTCACAGAAGAGCGTTATAGACTACTTCACATATACTAGAATCGCCCATACCTAATGTTGATCTAGTAATCTCTTTGCATCCTTGTCTATCTCCCTCCTGATACTTTCCTGATGGCGATTCGCATACCACCCTTGGCCCTGCTGAAAATGCCATCGATGACTGCCGACATATCCTTCCACAAAAAATCGGAGACCTTGCCCAGACTAGCATTCTCAATGCCGTTGTTGCCTCCAATCCATTGAAATTGGACCGTCACGGCGTCGGTTGGAGTGAGTACGCATTCGACGACATGTACCCGGACAACCGAGCGCTTGTGGACAGTGGACAGGTACCCGAATCCCATATCGCCATGCCCAAACACGACATTATGACCACCTCCAGCCGCCGTTGCCTCAGAAACAGCCCCGTGAAACTCATACAGCTAAAGTGTCGTGTGGACGAAAAATATATCCGCATTGGACAGGTTGGAGGGTTTAGGCATAAGGCCCATCGACGAAGGCAACCCAAATTCAGGGGCTGACGATGTGGAACGTCGAATCCGCACATGGAGACGCCAAACTTGGCTGCACCATTGATTCTTCAATCAATTTATTTGTGGCTTTTCCTGATCAAAATCTGATTTGATTTTCCCTGTGATTCCTCACACCATCCATTTATTTTTCTTCTCAAACAACTGATTTGGGGCATCGAGAAACTTCCTTGCTTGATTCTGAAAAGAATTAATACCATTTTAGTTAGATGTGTAATAAGGAGGGCTCTGTTTGAGCTCATACCCATAGCCGAAGGTCAATAGGAGTTCATATTTGATTTTCCAGATGGTGGAAGGCAGTGACGGAAATGAAGACGGCCAAAGAAGCTATAGTGGAGTCCAGAGATGAAGACCATATCTAGAGAGGTGAGATCGATTTCTAGCAAGGAAGAAAAAATTGTTTCAGAATGGAGAGAGGAAAGACGAGAGAGACAAAATGAAAAAAATGGTATATAAGTAAATTTACAACATTTCATTATTCCATGTTCCTCCCTTTGACATGACATGGAATTTTGCATATTGGACATCCTTGTATTGTCTTTTGTTAATTTTGAAAGTATTATTTTGGGATTTTCTATAAGGTGAACCGGGTTCTAATTTTATAAAAGCAGTTCTAAACTTGTAAGCAAAAGTCTGTCTTTTATCCCCATTACCCATCTTTGATGGAATGACTAAAGTGCAAATTTTTTCTGGAAGTATTTATTAGGAAGTAATATTGCCCAGGAAGGTTTTTTAGGCTTAATATTACCTCAAAGATTTCAAAACGTAACAATATTGTCTCATACCTAATGCTGGGAAAACGGGCCGGCCAGTGACGGGCTCGGGCCTAAACGGGCCGGCCCGTTTAGGCCCGAGTCCAAATCCGTACCCTTTTAGGACGGCCCGGCCCGTTTAAGTTAGGCCCGCGGGCTTTTGGCTCGTTTACAATTTTTTTTTTTTGCCATTCCTTTTTTGTTTCTTATTCTCATAAAGACTAAAATACCTAATTTAAAACATAAATATCATCAACACTAATTTAAAACATAAATATTATCCAAGTTTAATAGAACACAAACACTAAAACTTAAGTCCAAACCATAATTAATGTTCATAACCAATTAAATAAGTTCACAGCCACAATCAAACAAGCCTACAAGCTTCAAATGTCAGTAATAATATAACATCTGATTTGGATTTTGGCGTATACATGCAAAAAAAGAAAAAAGAAAATCAAAGAAGATAAGCATTTTTGATATGAGGGTTAGGTTAGGTTAACTCTACCTCTGACCAATGCTTACTGCCCATTGTCTTGTGCCCATTTTTTTTTAAAAAAAAAAGTTAAACGGGCCTAAAAGGTAGGGCCGGCCCTTTTAGGCCCGTTTCCATTTTCAGCCTCCAAATTATAGGCCCGGCCCTTGACGGGCTCGGCCCGAATTCCCGGCTCTACTCATACCATTAAAAACTGTTGACCATTAACAACTTGTTAATGACAAGAGGTAACATTACTCAATTTTAACATTTTTAGGGTAATATTGCTCCTCGGTAAAAACTTTCGAAACAAATTTACACCTTAACCCTTTAATAGCAACAAAAAAGTTTTGAAACTATAAGAGAATAAACAGGAACAAAAGATGAGGACGGGCAAAAACTTAACCATCTTCCACGGATACTTCAGTTAGATACTTAGATGGGTTTCTAATTATTTAGAATTTTACATACTAATGTCAAAGATTTGAGATTTCCCTAATTCCCACTTTATAGTTATTAGGACCTTACATGGATCCAGTTGTGGATATTACGTATCCATATAAATAGAAAACTTTAACCACTAATTAATATAATCCTAATTGCAATTTGAACAATTTGGTAGATCAATCGCCATTTTAAATTTTTTAAAGCCTAACATCCCTACCCAGATTGGGTCTATTCGTTAATTAGGAATTTGGTGCTCTTGCATTTATCATTTTATAATTTTATATCTTTTATTAAATTTTGTAATTTTTTAAAAAATGATAAAATTGATTAGCGTTAGCAGTTGCATTTACAGATTTTAGCCAACGCTAATCAATTTTATCAATTTTTAAAAAATTTAAAAATTTAATAAAATATATAAAATTGGGGACAAAGACATATAATGACCGAACCCGCAAATTAGTAGATGACAAAGGATAATAATGAAGACAAAATATTGTATTCTACAAATTTGTCATATATATGCTGATTTTGTGGGTCCTAAGTCCTTACACGGCTTTTTCCCTAAAAATTATAATAATGAAAACAAAATATTGTGATCTACAGCAAGAATTAAAGACTAAAATAAAAAATAATATAATTATAAGTTTATAACCACTTAAATTAAATCTAAACCCTTCTCACCCTTATCGACCCTCCAGCATATTTTGTGCAATTATTACGTATACAAGCTCTTTATTTCATTATTTGTCCACATGACTAATTAGACACCTTTTTTTTTTTTTTGGGAAAATGTGAAACTTAGTGTATGTTTGCTTCTTCTTCTTCTTCTTCTTCTTCTTCAAAAACAGTTTCATAAAATTGTTTTAAAAACAAGTCTTGAAAACCAAAAAATTATTTGGATAATTGTTTTTTAAAAATTTGTTTTTGGAGTGATGAGATAGCAGCGGCCGTCATCAACGGTGAAGTAGCGGTGGTCGGCGCCGATGGTGTGGTGTTAATAATGGACAAGTGGCGGCCTCAAAAAATAAAAAATAAAAAAATAAAAACAAGAAAACAACTTATTGAAAGTGCCTTATAAATTAATAAACATAACTTATTATCCGAGCTTTATACTGTGTTTGGCTAGATGGAGGGGAAGGAAGGGATAAATTTCAATGGAGGGTAGGGGAAGGGAATGACAGGGTGGATAGAGTGGGAAGGGGGGAAGAGGAGGGAAATGGAGAGATTATTATAATCCTTGTTTGGATTGATTTAAAGGGGAGAGGTGGGGAGGAATTTTAATGGTACATTGTTTGACTTGTGAGTAGATTTAATAATAAATTGACTATTTTATTCTTATAATATTAATTGAATTTTTATAGTTGTTTTTTTTGTTAGTATATAAATATGTATAATATAATTGATCAATTTTGATCTCCATAGTACAAATTATATTTGATCTCTTATTCAATATTAAGAAATTAGATATTTAAATGATATCACGTAATGGGTAGTATTATGATATCGAGTTAATATATCATATACTATAAGATATTAGGATTAGATTTAAATTGGATATTTTATAAGGATTTAAATTAAATATTTAAATTATATGTATAGTATTATAATCTATCATTCCTTTTTTTATTTAAATTATATTTTATAAGGTTTTATTAAAAATATTAAGAATTGAGAAAGGGTAGGAGAATACTCACTTGTAAAAAATCACACTTTCATTTGTCTCGTCACTGTGTTAGCTTGGTAAAGATGATGAATTGTTAGGACAGAAGGAGTATATAAGTATTATAACACTTGAGGATATAAAGGTAATTTTTTTATTTTACTAAAATTAATTTTAAAACATTAAAATTTCTCTCTCATCTTCCCTCTAAACAACGCCATGTTTCATAAACTTATTAAGAGATTGCAAACTCGTGTTTTCCGCAACCGTGTTCATTCATGCTCTCAGTAGACAAACGTGTTGACATTTTCCGTTATCTGACGCATCCTTTGTTTTCGGTGTATACCGGTTTAATTAGTTTCTCTTCTTATATTTCTGAGTTCGCGATGATAATAACGATATAATTAGGTGAATAGTTAGCGTCTTATCGTATACTTATTGTTTGCAAATTATGCTCATTGTATACTCATTGCTTCTTGATAGGAACAAAAGGGTGAGAGAGCACAACTGAAAACTAACCTTTTTATAGAGATTCTAAAAACATAAAATAATAATAATAAAGTCATAAATGAAATCCTAATCATAATAAAAGATAATAGAGATAATTACATAATATATTAAAAGATAATAACTCAAATACTGAAATCCTAATCATAATAATAGAGATGATTGCATAATATATCAAAAGATAATAACTCAAATATTTCTAATTTTAGAGGAAGGCATAACTAAAATTAAGGATCGTGTGTGGTTCATATAATTAGTTTCAATTCTTGTGGATAAGACTTGATTTTCATCAGATTAATGCAAAGATAATTAAGAACAGTCCTGGTCATCAGCAAATGTATGTAGATTTGGCGATCTGACGAAATAGTCAGGTCAGATTTTAATTTAATCTTATCCAAAAAATAATAATAATAGAAGTTTGGACTGTTTTGTGATAATGTTAATCCTCCCAAAGTTAGGGACAGTTAGATAATTCCGACGCTGATGGAAATCTCCCCACAATTCTCTCAGCTCTCACTAATTCTTGCCTTATTTAAGCGCTTCTGTGTATCTCAACTCTTGCACTAAGCAGCTTTGGTTTCCTCTTTATATATAAACGCAGATACATATAGAACCAAACAAAATACGTAAAAAGAGACAACTTGTACTGATCGATAATCTATGGCTGATCCAATGGACAAAAGCGCAGAGAACCGCACCAATAGATATGCTCTTGCTTCTTCTTTAGTGGCTTCCATGATAACCATCATCTTTGGTTATGGTAATATATATATATAAGACTTTATTCTCATCTCTTGTTTTTTTTATTGAATTTGATATTATTCTCCATCTCTTTGTGATAAATCATGTCCCTGTTACTTGTGAAAGTCCTCCTAACAAATATATGAGTTAATAACATAGATTTTTCGTGACTCAGCTTTAATGCTCACACCATTAATTAATTAGTCCATGATATGTATTGCGTATACATGCTGCGGAGTTTTTTCTTTTTACTACCAAAGCTTGAATCAATTGGATGTGGGTTTTTCCAATCTAATCAGTCATTAGTCGTTTATAGTTTGAGCCCTGGGTATACAATAGGTTCCCTTGTAAACTGGAATAGTCCGTTGCTATTAGAGGCAGATACCGGTGGATTAATCCACAAAATGTTTTTTTTTCTTTTTTCCTGCGATAATTTTTGAACTTTCGACCAGTATTTCTCTGAATTTTGTATCAATTAAAGGCAAGAGATGTTGGTTGCTGATGAGTATTTCTTTTCTTTTCTGTTTTTTGGTTTTGTCTTGTGTAGACACTGGAGTGATGAGTGGAGCGATGCTATTCATGGAGGAAGAACTGAAGCTGAATCACATCCAACTGCAGGTCCTGGCCGGCATCTTAAACCTGTTGGCGTTGGTGGGCTCTTTGATGGCCGGAAAAAGCTCTGACTACTTTGGTCGCCGGTGGAGCATCGCGATCGCCTCTTTCCTCTTCATGTTGGGCTCAATTCTCATGGGCTGGGGCCCAAACTACGGCACGGTACTGGCCGGAAGGTGCGCTGCCGGCATCGGCGTGGGCTTCGCACTTATGGTAGCCCCAGTTTACGCCGCTGAGATAGCCGGCGCCAAAACCCGCGGCTTCCTATCCTCCCTGCCGGAGCTCGGCATCGGCATCGGCATCTTCATCGGATACATCGGAAACTTCTTTTTCGGAAAATTACCTCTGAAAGTGGGATGGAGAGTGATGCTTGGCATAGCAGCAGTTCCTTCATTACTTTTACTCTTCTTCATTTTTAAATTGCCCGAGTCTCCAAGATGGCTTGCGATTAAAGGCCGTCTCGGAGACGCCAAGAAGGTGTTGAAGAGGACCTCCAATACCGAAGAAGAGGTAGAAGTTCGCTTCAAGGGCATTAAACTTGCCTTGGGGATCGACGAGAACTGCCAAGACGACGTCGTTGTGGTCTCCGACAAAGGCAAAGGACATGGTGTCTGGAAAGAGTTGCTCTTCCCTACCCCCACCGTCCGACGTGTCATGTTGGCGGCCATCGGAATTCACTTCTTCGAGCACGCCACTGGCATTGAAGCGGTCATGTTGTACAGTCCAAGAATCTTCAGAAAAGCTGGGATCACTAAAAGAGAGAATCTTTTGAAAGCAACGATCGGAGTAGGAGCCACAAAAGTGGCGTTCCTGATAATATCAACATTCTTGCTTGATAGAGTAGGAAGAAGAAAGCTGTTACTGACTAGCGTGGGAGGGATGATCTGTACACTTGCGGTGCTGGGAATAAGCTTGACGGTCGCCGGCACTACGACGGAGACGCTGACATGGGCCTTGGTGGTGAGCATTATAGCCACGTACGGGTTCGTGGCCAGCTTCAATAGTGGGCTTGGGCCTTGTACGTGGGTCTACAGCGCAGAGGTATGGCCCATCAATTTGAGGGCCCAAGGGTCGGGCATAGGAGTGGCGGTCAACAGGCTCATGAACGCGGTCGTTTCCTTTACTTTTATTTCCATCTACACGGCCATCACCATCGGTGGGACCTTCTTCTTGTTCTGTGGGGTAGCTGTCATAGCTTGGGTGTTCTTCTACTATCTCTGCCCAGAGACCAAGGGCAAGTCGTTGGAAGAGATTGAGATGCTTTTCACCAAGAAGAAGAAGAATGCAGAAACTGATGCTGTTCAGATTGCTTAATTAGCTTAATTATAGCTTTATATGTTTCTTTTTAGTGAGGTTTAATATCGTTTGGTGGGTCCATGTCATAATAACGTAGTTGGTGAAAGGTCGGCGGAGACGGCAGTACGTAGAAGCTCCTGTTTAGAAGTGAGTACGATGATATTATTATTTTTCTTTTTTCTTTTTTCTTTTTTGAGTGATTACCTGATTGTTGATCATATAGAAATACCATAGATTGTTGGGAGATGGCAGCACTGTTTGAGAATAATAGAGATCCGTTTGATTTTTATTTACCAGCAGATCATATCCGTTTGATCATAGAAATACCATAGATTGTTGGGAGATGGCACCACTGTTTGAGAATAATAGAGATCCGTTTGATTTACTTAAATGATAGATATTAAAATTACAATATTTATTATATTACTTATTGTTATTATTAAATTCAATCATATTGAATTGAAGACAATCTTATTCGAGGTACTTTTACTCACTTTTAATATGAGCACTTCTTTCAACGAAGAAAATGTCTTGAATATGATTACCTTTAAGAGAAAGATACCTACGCTTAACCAAAAAAACAACAACATTTTTTTCTCTTTTTTCCTTATTAATCATGAACTAGTTTCTTAGAATTTTTTTTTTTGGCAGTAAACTAGTTTCATAGAATAATTGAACGCTTGAAAGTAAAATTTTATCTAAAAAAGGAGAGGAGGCAGAGATATATAAGAAGATTCCGTCACCCAAAAAAACATGAAGGTAAAATGACGCATAGAATGTCGCCTGCCTGGCTGGCCCTGACGTTCGTTAACTAACCCAGTTCTTTTGTTTTTTTTATTGCAAAAATTCTTCTTTAATTCTGCATTTTTTTATGAATAATATATATCAATACTTTGTTGGCAAAAAAATATATATATATCAATACTTTGAATTTAACTGGGCTAGAAATTCTATTACCTCTACCCAACGATACTTCCTTCCCTCCCAAATATAAAAGTTATTCCTTTCGGATCTAAATATAATATAAAACTAATTTTTTTAAATATATTAAGAACACTAATTAAATCATTTTAAAATACTTATATTTATCATTTTTTCTAAATTATTTTTCTAACATATAAATCGATATATAATCTAATAGTATATAATATATGATACGATTAAGTAATTTATTTAACTTTCTTATATCTCCAAAAAAAAATCAACTCTAACTTATATTAAAAAACGGAAGGAGTAATTGAGATATTGAATTTGGTCCTAATAAATATAATATATCTTGATCCAACTTCTTTGTTTTTTTTTAAACAAAATCTTGATCCAACTTCTCTACTCTTGTATTTATTATTGGGTTAAGGGGCAAAAATGCACATGAATTTTTGCTGAAAAGGTTGAGCACAACTTTATTGTTTATGTCTATTTATATTTTTATATATTGTAAACTCTAAACTACGAATGGTTTGTCACCAAGTAGAATAACTAAGGTTCTGAAATCCGGACCAGTCACAGGACCGGTTGGGGTATTGGGTCAAGAGTTAATTGATCATACCAGAGCTAATTCGGGGCCCAACTAGTGAGAAATTAAATATTTTAGACTTATTAATATAAAATTCTAAAGAAAAATTTTAAAAAATCGATTTTTTTAAAAAAATAAAAAAAATTACTGAACTGATCTGATTCACGAACTGGACCAGTTTTATGCTTGGTTCGCCTGTTTGTAGACCGGTTGGTTCAAGTTTTAAAACAATGAGAATAACGTTAAACCATGGTCACTTGTGCCTTGTCAAGAGTGGGGGAGCGAGTTGATAGGTGAGAATTGAGAGAAAGGGAGGGAGGGAAGACGGGCGAATTGAGAGAGAGGGCAAGGAGAGGGAGGGGGGAAGAGAGGGAGGGAGGAACTTTTTTTACAAAAATATTCATTTAAAAAATAATAATGTGAAGCCCAAGTACAAAAAAAACTAACGGAAGTTTAACCATATTAATGGAATTGATATTTTTGTCCCATTTTAAAAAATTCATGAGCATTTTTATATTTAAAAAATATATATGGTGCTAGACGCAAATTTAACAAAAGTTTATAAACATTTTGCCTCAAACCTTTTATTATTGTTTAAAATTAATTTATCTAATTTATAAATTGATATATAACTAAAGTTACCAAGAAATATTTTAGAAGATCATATTACATGAGTGGCTAACAACAAATAAAGCAAAGAACAAGAGGAGCTTGCACCCTAATGGAATTTGTGATAGATGTAAAGCTTATACAGAAGATGTTCTCCACGCACCTAGGGATTGTGAGGAAGTTCGTACCTATTGGGAATCGATCATTCACCCAACCTATTATCCCAATTTTTTCTCTTGCAACATTGGTGATTGGTTTATCTTAAATTGAAATCATAATGTTAGGAATGGGAATTCGATCCTACTGGAAAGGATTGTTCTTCGTCATATGCTGGCTGATCTGGAGAGATCAGAACGATCTCCTTCACTCGAATTCATGTACATCTCTACCTACAGCGTTGGTAAGAGCCGAACGCAATACTGGATAGCATGTCAAAAGCTACGAGTAAACTCAGAGGAGTGAACGTAACCTTGCATGGGGCTTTCTCCCATACAAACCGAAACCTTGCATGCGGGGGTGTTTTAAAGGACTCACGAGGGTGTGTGTTAGAAGGTTTCCAGTATATCAAAAAAAAAAAAAAAAACACACACACACACACACAGTTTCTCCGAGCGACGTAAGCAACATAATTTTCTTGATGAGACTGATGTCAATGAATGAAGCAAAGGGAGCGAGGGTTTTTTTATCCTTTTCTCAAGGTCAATGTGGATACTTGGAAAGACAACCTTATGTTTCATACGGGCAAAACTATCTGAGAGAGTACAATCCCATGAAGACCACTAAGAATGAAACTCGGTTGTCAAAAATTATGCATGGATTCAAGAAGTGCTTCGCCCAACCTTTTTCATGCACCAAGGTTGATTGATCCCTGCAATGGATGAATTGAACCTCAAGTTCCATCATCATACTAGCCAAGAATACAAGTCATGTACGTGAATTTTTTTTAAAAAAAATTCTTGATATGTATGAGACTTCAACAATTGTTTTTATTTATTTGATTCTCCCTCTTTTGATACATGCAAGGTTGTTTAATGAAATTGACATTTAAAAAAAGATTCCATAAGGTGAGCCTTCTGTTGTCTCGGTTCTTCATATATCCTTACTTTCCAGTTGCTTTCAAATTTGATTTTCCCTTAATTTATATCTCTTTCATCTCCATCCATAGAGGCGAAAGCGTAACCATCTTTTATTATTGAGTGTAATTATTACAGAGTATCGGTCTTGTGGAGTCTCAAGTGTTGAAGTCTTTTTTAATTTGTTGTAGAGATTTTGTTTAAGAGTTTGTATGAATTGTTTTGGCTTGTTAGCCTAAGTGAAGTTATTTGACTTAACCTATGTGCCAATCACAACTTAAATTTTCGGTCGTAGCAAAGTTGTATCTGATCTAGGTTGTGGTTCCGTCATAGTCCTCATTGGATGAGGAGCAGAGGAATGAGGAATAGAGGAGTAGCTAAAATCACGTTTGTAATTGTGGTTTTGGCCAACATAGGAGTAGCTAGACCTTGGGAAAAAAATCTACGCAGTGTTCAGGCTTTCTTAGATTGAGTTCACTAATTAAGTCTAAATCACTAAATATGATAGGTGGTACTAGCTAGTAGCTAGTGCTAGTTTTACTCCTAAACAGATTATTTAGCCTAAGTTAACTACGTGATACATAGCAGGAAAAACCCTAGTTGGGCTTCTAAGGTCTTCTTAGATGTATTCAAGCCTCGTTGGAAAAATATGGAACATACGAACCATCGGACTCCAAAGAGTCAAGTTATATATAAAGCTTTATCTAGGTGCAACGTACTTCACCATATGCAAAGTCCTTCACTTTCGGAAAGAAAAATGTCATTAGCAGTTCCAAAAAAAAAAAAAAAATCTGCAATCATTCAAAATCAAATTTTACAGGACAACTCAATTCAAAGTTCAGATTCATTTGAACCTCTATGGGTCACTCCTCTTCTTTATTCTCATTTTCTGGTCTCCTTATCTCATGCATATTCGTCTTTGGTTTAAATATTTAGGGTTAATATAATGTTTGATTCTTATAGTTTGTCCTCATTTTGATTTTAGTCCTTATAATTTTAAAATAGAGATTTTAATCTCTCAAATTTCTTTCCTTCAAAGTTGTAAGTACTTATAGTTTAAAAAGGACTTGGAATAAAATTAACAGTATTAAATATACGGATGTGTTAGTAGCACTGTCATTTATATTGGTGTGATTTGATGACCAGTAAGATTACATGACAAAATAAATTATAAGCTCATAATTTTAAAAATAGTTCAATAACAAAAACAATGAAAAACTAATATGAAAGTCTTTATAATTTTTCATAATTTTGAATTAGTTCCTTGAACTTTTTCACCCGTTTTTATGGGGTTTTTTAACTTTGTACTATTAGATCTGTTAGTCACCGCAGTTAAATAAGTATTAACACCGTTAAAACTTCAGTTAGAAAGCACTGATCCAGGTCTGAAACATCTTTGTCTTTCTCCTTTCGCCATAACTCCATGTTTGACCAAGCTCTCCTCCTCATTTCTTAGCATCTTCTCCTTCATTGTCCAGCTTGACCCCTGTTTGGAGCCTCCAGTGCTTCAGCCGGTCAGGGCTCAAACCCACTTGTGTGTGTATGCACGATATATATACTAGGATGGCCTCCCCTGTTTTAGTAATAAAAAACAGAGCTATTTGAGGCAATATCTGCAAGCAATCGAACAAATGGAGATGTTAAATAACAAACGAGGATCCCCACATCACGAAGCCAACCAATGCCATTGGACTATCAACTCCAAAAGTTCCTTATTTGGGATTTTTGGTATCATGCTGAAACATTTGTTTGTTACCCATGAACCTGCAGCCCCCATGTGTCAGAATTAATTCTTAGCTATTTTTCTAACTTAGAGCCTTATTTTTTGAGATTTTTTTTTTTTGTTGAAGAATCCTCCTGGAATTTGCCCAAGAAAGAAGCCACGAGGCTGTCGGGTAGGCTTGTGGATTTTGTTACAAGATTTCTATGTGAATCGGTTCATGAAAAGAAATGACGACCATGGACTTCCGAATTAGATTTTAGAGAATAACTTATAATATATATGTTATATATGTGGGAGGAGTTTTATCTCCATCTATTAAAATTTTTTTTAAAATTATGATTTTATGATTTATCAAATATTTATAAAAATCTCTAGATTAATTTTTTTAAAATTTATAAGGATTAAAATCAAAATCAAAATAAATTATAAAGATTAAATATTATATTAATAAAAGAATATAATTGTTAAATATTATATTAAAAAAAGGATTAAAATTTATTTTTATCCTAAAATTTATTAAAAATTCCTAATTTTACTTTTAGAGTTATTTTGAAACAATGATACTCTTAAAAATATTAAAAATGATGTAATGTTGTCTTGACCGCTACTAAAAGTTAATTTTCACAGTCAAATCCCATATTTAACCAATTTGTTACTTACATGGCAGCCACAAGACAACTTATCTCTCCAACTTATCATCTTTTCCTTCCCCTCTCTCCCTCCTCCATTAACCAAAAGGGTCAAAAACCACGACCTCCTCCGGCTATCTAACGGCAGAAGTAATATTCCCAAAACCAACAATGCATTCTAATAAAAGAAACCGCCCCAGAATCTCTACTCCCATTCTCTGTCCCAGAATCTCCGGCAACCTCCTCTGTCTCGCGTTCTCTTCTTGCCCCAAGAGTAATACTCTTCCCCTCCTCACTTCTCTATGCCTTTAATCCTTCAAACACCACTCTTCTCCACATGCAACACAAGCATCCGATTACTCTTCTCAAACAAAAATGCTTCCATATATAGTCCGCTCCCTCCCTCCACAGCCACCATGACCGTCGTTATTGCCGTCATCGGAACTCGTATCTCCAACATATCGCAGCTCGCAAGCTAAGGAGCGGGTATAATTTAACGGCCTTTTTTATTTAATAGTTTTGATGAATTTGTATTTTTTTAAGTTATTTATTGATATTTTTATCTCTTCTAAAAATAATTTATATCATTAGTTTCTCAAAAAATACTTTATTAATAAAATTACACCTTAAACCTTTTATAAATTATTCAATTATATATAAATTATTTTAGGACAAAAGGAAAAGGGAGGTTCAATAATTTATATATGCTGACTGTTTCAAACCTTCTCATCACTGCCAATATTTAATTTAGGAAATAATTTTTAACAAGATACTTTCGTACGCATATAAAAACAAAAATTTATAAATTTTTCCCCTAACAACTACATATGGTTCCTTATACTACTGACCAATCTTGATAGAACAATATAATCCATTGGATTTTTTAATTATATATATGTTTGTTATCATTGCCATATATCCATTATTTTTTATTATTGTAAAAATAAAAATATGAGATCATCTTCGTTCAATCATTTTGCACATGTCCGTTCACTCTGATCTCCTTTTTTAAGCACCAAAAGAATTTCGGACATGAAAATTAAGTAAAGGGAAGGAAATAACACTACACTCGATATGATAAAATATTCCATCATAGAGACAAAGCCGGGAATATAACGGGACGCATATATAATTCATGGCTAAAACAATTTGCAAATAAGAATAATTTGGATCCTTAAAATAGAAACCAAAGCAATAGAATGAATCAAAACTTGATACCATAAGACACCTACAAGCAAGGAGAGCCTTATTTCGTTTTCCCGAGATAACCCCATCCAAGTTAGTTACTCTCTCCACAAACAAAAAAATTGTTTAATCTCTGACTTCCACATTCTTTCTAGCTCTCTTTCTTTTCTTTTTTTCCCCTTCCTCCATAATAATCAAGTGCTGTAGCTTCTTCCTGAAGGAACCCTAAATGAAACAGGCAAATGCAAAAGCATCCATCAGAAGGCTCTGTCCAAATCTATATAGAGAAGATGGGTTAGAGACGGTTCTAGAAGTTCCTATACCAGAAGAAATGTTCGCAAGCATGGGAAGCAACGTGGCGTTGCGATGGCAAAACATGTTAGCGTGGATGAAGGCTCAAACCCCAGACAAATTAGCATCCCCTATATTCGCAAAACGTCTCAACGAGCTTCGCTTCCTTCTCTATCTTGTCGGATCTCCTCTCATCCCTCTTCAGGTTCAGTTAGGTCATTCCATTCATCGTCCGGTCAGAGATTCTTCCATTGTAAGAACAAACTTTACAATTTTTCATTTCTAGTTTCATTAGGTTTTGAAGAAAAAGTTAAAGAGATTATAGCATGTGGTGATGATTACGTACGTAGGAAGCGTCGACGGCCAAGTATATAGTGCAGCAGTATATTGCGGCGACGGGAGGACCGCCGGCGTTGAATGCTCTGCAAAGCATGTGCGTAATGGGGCAGATTAAGATTAACGCCTCGGAATTTCATCAAACAAGCGATAATAGAGAAGTGAAGAAAAGCTCAGAAGAGATTGCAGCGTTTTTGTTGTTGCAAAAGGACCCCGACTTGTGGTGCTTAGAGATGCTTGCCTCTGGTTGCAAGGTTTGTAGTGGCAGCAATGGCAAGGTCTCATGGCGCCATTCCTCTAATCAACAAAGCCCCGCTTCCAAAGGCCCTCCTAGACCTCTTCGCCGTTTCCTTCAGGTACATATATATATATATATATATATATATGCTTATTGTTTGTTTGGATTAGTGGTAGAAATTACTTTTCTAATGATTTATATTATACGAGGTAAGTATGTGAAAAAAGTATCATCTCAGCTTGTATTAATGTGATTTTCTCAGGCAAATTCAAACAAGCCCTCAGAAGTTGGGTTGAATTGGTAAGACATACGATATAAAATTAGATATCCAACATACGTATGGAATGCTACAATACCAGAGTAACAGCAGAAAACTTAAATCAAAATACCCCTTGTCATGCTAAATGATCTGAAGCCACAATACCTTTTACACATGATGTGAAATACGGTCAACTAAAACCATTAAACACAATTAGAATAAAAAGGATGTCAATGATACTTTTCACTTACTGTGGGAACATTGATGTCAATTGGTGAAAAGCCGCCCCAGCCAGGGAACTCTTAACAAGGAATTGAATTAGGTTTTCTGGACAATGCTTTGACTCATCCTACAACTATTTATAACCTAGCTCCGATCAAGGCTATTGATCAACTGAAAATCGTAATCTGTGAGCCACACTCAAATACATAAAATATCTAACAGAGCTAGCTATAATTGTAGGCCCTTGAATGTTGTGAGTAATTAATGGAATTTGTGTGATAGGGATTGGATCCAAGGGCTACGGCGAACTTGTTCTTGGGCGCAGCATGCATAGGAGAGAAAATAATAAATGGAGATGATTGCTTTATACTAAAGGTGGAGACAAGTCCTGCAATTCGTGAAGCTCAAAGTGGTCCAAACTATGAGATAATTCACCACACCATATGGGGATATTTCAGCCAGCGATCTGGTCTGTTAGTTCAGTTTGAGGACTCAAGGCTCATAGGAATGAGAACCAAAGACTTGGACGACATTTTCTGGGAAACAAGTCTGGAATCGGTTATTGAGGATTATAGATACGTTGACGGAGTCAACATCGCCCATGGAGGGAAGACCAGAACCACAGTTCTCAGATACGGCGAGCAATCTGCTAATCATAAGAGAGAAATGGAGGAGAGGTGGAAGATCGACGAGGTGGATTTTAACATTAGGGGTTTGAGCATGGATTGTTTTTTGCCTCCTAGTGACGAACTTCATTCGTAATTAAGTAGATTTCCTTTGTGGATTCCATTTTTGGTATCATCTTTTTATGGAAAGGAACATCTACGTCGTTCTCTCTCTCCTTTTCCTCTTTTCTTAACGTTTTCGCTGTTAGATTAAGTTTTAATGGTTAAAATTCTTATCTTCTTTTAAACAATGGTTAAAATTCTTATCAGTTTATTGAAATTTATGGAAAATCATTCTATTTATTTTTAATAATTGTGTGCAATTAATGTTCATGTAATAGTATATGTACGTACGTATGAATTCTATCGGTAAGTTACTCGTAACGTTCTTATATATCCATATAGTTTCATACGTTTTCTTTCAAAAAAGTAGCTTTAAATTTTATTCCTACCAAGAACAAATGAATTGCAGGAGGAAAAAAAAACCAAGAACAAATGAATTGTAATTACATGGAAAACTTAGGGTGTGTTCTTATTAGCTTTTGGAGAATAGCTTTTGAAGAAAAAATGGAGAATAGATTATGAGGAAAATAGATTATGGGAAAAAAGTAATTTTGAAAAAATGAGAGTGTTTGGATGATTTTATCAGAATAGCTTTTTTCATGGTCAAATGACTAAAAAGGACATTAACTTTTATGATAATTACATGTAAAGAATAAGATTATATTTTATATATTATTTAAGGGGTAAGGTCCAAATTTAATAGCCAAGTTTTTCCTGAGGGATATCCGGTACAAATAAATTTTAGAAGATGAAAAAATAACAATGAATAATTAAAAATGACGTATCTTAACCAATTATTTAACTTTAAATTTCATAATTAATACCAAAAATAAAATAAATTTGTCTATATGTAATGTTAATTAACTTAACTAATTTTTCTAATATAATTAAATTAGAGAAATAGGTCTTATATTAAGGATAAGAGGGAGTATTAAAATTTTAAAATTCAAAAAAAAAAAAAGCAGAAAAAACGCTGAAATTCGAAAAAAAAAATAAAGGATGAGAGAGGGTGTGACATGAGATCCACATACAAGAAAAGAACTAATGAGAATGAGAGGGTGGGACCCATAAAGTACAAAAAGTAAAAAAAAAAATAGCTTATACCCAAACCATGGTTTTGAGGTCCAAAACCATGGTTTGAGGTCAAAATAGCTTATTTGAAAAAATTGAGTGTTCTTGTATTTTTTCCTCAAAATCACTTTTTTTTTTAGAAAGCCGAACACACTCTTAACCAACCGACTGCGGTAGAGGAAGACTAGGATCTTTACAAATTAAATTATTATTAATACCGTCAACGGAATCTAATATTTTAGTTATTGGGATCCAAGATATATATGTAGCGTCAACGTTCAAATTATGACCCATCCAAGAGATTCAAAGGCGAAGAGAGCGTAATGCTAACTTTTACAACTAGCACCGAGCATTATATCATGGACCGGAAGAGTAGGTAGAAAAATTCGTTTAAAATAGGAAAAAGATAGATAAGGGAGTCTAATATCACCAAGGTATTAAAACTCGGACCGGGTACTCAACCGGTCGGGGTATTGGGTTAAAGGTCAGTGGGTCAGACCGGGGCCAAACCGGAGCTAAACCGGGACCAAACCGGTGAGAAATTGAAAATTTTAGGCTTATTGGTATGAAATTCTAAAGAAAATATTAAAAAAAAATTTAAAAAAAAAAAGGGGAACCGGACCGGCCAACCGGCCGGTTCGCCGGTTACCGGGCCGGACCGGCCGGTCCGGTTTCCTGAACATTGAATATCACATATCATAAGTCATGTCTGAGGAAGAAATATGGGATTAGCAATATTTTTAAATGACCAATCTACCCTTTAGTTATTTGGAGAGTTTAAATTGTCAATATGCATATTAAGTTATTAATTACAATTCATAAGTTGTTATTCTCTATGCATAATTAATCAACGACGACTAATAGCATTTGAGAAGTTCAAGTTGTCAATATAGTAGATCCGGCTACCATCATTTTTCTTCCCATCCGCTTACAGCCCTTTTCTTTATCGGGATCGTCGGATTAAGATCTTAACGGCGCATATTTAATATATTATTTTTATAATATTATAAAAACAATATTTTAATAATATATTAAATCTAGACCGTTGAAATCAACGATCCCTATAAAGAAAAGGATGGCAGTCGGATCTTTAAATATTGAAGTTGTTAATTACCATTCTTATGTTGTTATTCTCTATACCTAAGTAGTCAATGTCGACACCTGACATGTGTAGCTTCAAAATATTATCTAAGAAGTTATAGTTATTTGGGGAGCTCAATTTGTCAATATAAAATATGGGTACTAAAGCTGTTAATTGTGATTCATAAGTTATTATTTTCTATACATAGTTAGTCAATGACAACTAATAGCATTTAAAGAGTTCAAGTTGTCAATATTAATACTAAAGTTGTTAATTGTGATTCTTAAGTTGTTATTCTCTATACCTAAGTATTCAAAGAAATATGTGTAATAATTTGGAAACATTAAGGTAGATTGGTCATTTGAAAATATTTGCTAATTCCATATTTCTCTCTCAGGTCTGATTTAATATTTGTGATATTAAACTCCCTTATTTATCTTTTATATATTTTAAATGAATTTTTCTGAAATTTTCCCTAGAACAGACCCTTCAAACCAACAAGAAAAATAAGGTGGTAATTGATCAATCACAGACAGGTCAAGGTCCAAAGAATCAGGAGAGGTGCTTGACGACTATCCTGTAATTTTGGATATAAGCTCTTGGCTATTCACACACAGCTCAATTGATTTATTAATTCCTTTGGTTGTTTTTGGTCAACTTAGTTCCTATGGTTAATTTGACATATTTTTAAAAGAAAATAGTAAAGCTCAATCACTTATGACTATTCTGTCATTTTTTATATAAGAATGTAGGCAAAAAATAAAATTTGGATATAAGAAAGTTTTGAGAGAACGTATTTTGGTTCAAATAACAAGAAACAAAAGGCTTACGTATGGTGCATCAATTATATTAATTTAATCATAGTCTTCATTAATTTAAGGGTATACATATAGTACTTCAAAAATCATTAAATATGAGATAAAGTTTAAACATTGAAGAGAGGTATTTGTTAGATAATTTTCTTTTTATGACATATTTAAAAATAATAACGGTTTTTTTAATTTTAATGAAGTTGTTATTTGTTTTTTATATTTAAAATGGGAGGAAATTAAATATCTAACATGTTTCAGTGTCTTTTTTTTTTGGCCAAACATTCAATTTTATTAACTAAAAAAAAAAAAGGAATTACAAACACCAATAGCAGAAGCCAAGTAAAACTCTCAAAAAATCCTAAACATACAACCTTCCACGCAGAAAACTCACCAAATCCTAAAAAATACAATATCAATCTATAAAGCAACAAAACTATTAGAATCTAAAGTTTATCATATGAGTAACAAGTAGATACTAGCCAATACCACTTCTCTTCTCTAAACCATCCTGCAAATTCTGATTAGAATTGCTCAAACCTGAAACATCAGCAAGTAAAATTTCCCTCAAAGGAGATGATACTTCAACAAGCCATCCCTTAGGACACATCTCCTTAGCACCAATTGATACCTAATAATTTGCATCTTTATTACCTTGTCTTCTCACCAAGGCAAACGACAAGCCACTTGCTGATTTCTTCAAATCCAGTAACTCCTGAACTAAATCCAAGCATTGTCAATCACATACTCTCTATTTCTTATCAGTCATTAAAAGAAACAGCTCTTCATAATCAGTTTCTATAATAGAGTTCACAAATCCCAATCTATTCACAGCAAGAATCCCTTCCTTAAGTGTCAAACATGCAGACATAAAAGTAGAGGAGGCCACCACTTTACAACCCAAACCACCAATCATATCTCCATTACTATTCCTGCAAATGACACCAATACCAGCACTATCCAAAGCACTAATAAAAGCTCCATCTATATTAATCTATATTGATCTTAACTATCCCAAATGTTGGAGCTACCCATTGCGATGTACTAACTCTATTCCCCCCTACAGCAGATTTTGCAGACAAATTCATATATTTAGCCTCAAAACATTCATTTAATAAAACTTGGGATATACAAATCACTCTATCCACATCTATCCTTTCCCCATTAAAGATCCAAGCACATCGACCTTTCCATATATTCCAGCAAAGAATAGCTACATCAGCTTTTCCCTTATCATCAAACCTACTATTTTCACCAAGATTTTCTAATAGCCAATGCATCGTGCTTTTAAAAGCTGATTTAGAAATTTTCAGACCCAAGTTGCTACCAAACCAACACCCTTGAGCCTAGTTACAGAAGAATAAAAGATGGTCAATGTTTTCTACCTCATTCAAACATATAGGACAGATAGGGGATTCACTACACTTCCTCTTAAAAAGCGCCTCCTTTGTGGGAATAGCTCCAATTACAATTCTCCGTAAGAAATGTTTAACTTTATTAGGAACAGTTAAACTCCATACATGTTTCCATAAACTGCTTGGTACCTGAAAAGAACTTTTTGGCCCTCTCTTCTGCTTCCTCCTTGATCGCTCCTTTGCCACCATATATCTTAACTTAACATAATATATATCATCCCTGCAAGGTAACCAGAAAACACAATCATCAGTTTTACCTTCACATAATTGAATTTTTAAAATCTCCTTCTTTTCCACCTCAGTAATACAATCTTCAATGCTGCTTGAATCCCAACTGTTTTCCATAATCAGTTTCCACACTTTCATATCAGCATTCATATTCATACCAGGCTTGCTACTCAAAACAGCATCGAGCAATCTAGGGACCCACTTGTCCTTCCAAACTCTTTCAAAAGTTCCACTTCCAATCTTCCATCTCAAATTCTTCATAAGAAAATTTATTCCCTTCAGTATACTATTCCAACACCATGAAGCATGTCTACCTTTTTTAGCCTCAAAGAATTGTTCCTGAGGAAAATATTTTCCAATAAGAATCCTGCAACAAAAGTCATTTGGATTCTGTAAAAGCCTCCAAGCAGTTTTAGCAAGCAAGGCTTAATTAAGATCTCGAAAATCTCTAAAGCCTAAACCACTTTCCCTCTTTGAATTTGTAAGATAGTCCCATCTCTTCCAATGAATCTTATTACTTTCTTCACTATTATTATCCCACCAAAAATCAGCAATGAGCATATCTAACTCTCTACTTGTCTTCTTAAGAAAGACAAAACAATTATAAGATAAACTGGGATGGCATTAGCCACTTCCTTAATCAAAATTTCTCTCCCAGCAAAAGAAAGCAGCCTCTATTTTCACCCTTGGACCTTTAATCCTACCTTATTCTTTACAAAGGCCAAAACAACAACCTTTGATCTTCTCCAAATCATAGGCAGACCTAGATATTTTCCTGACTGAACCGATCCTTGGATTTGCAGAATGCCAGCTACTTCCCCTTTCAATTCTGGTGTTGCATTTGTAGAAAAAAATAAGCAAGACTTGTCCACATTTATTTCCTGCCCTGAAGCTTCACAGTAAGTCTATAGGATTTTTTTTAAACCATACCATCTCTCTTCTCAACATTTATAGAAAACAAGGAATCATCCGCAAATAGATAATGGGACAGAATTGGACAACCACCAGCTAGTCTAATACCTCTCAACTCCCTTCTTTCCACATGATATTGGATCAATTGAGATAATACATTTGCCACTATAATAAAGAGATAGGGTGAGAGAGGATCACCTTGTCTTATACCTCTTCCTGGAGTGAAATTTTAAACACTTATTCCCCCAATTGTTAATTCAAACTCTACCGAGGATACACATTCCATTATCCACTACACCCAAACAACACAAAATCCCATCCTTAACAAAACTTGTTTCAAAAAGTTCTACTCCACTTGGTCATATGCATTGCTCATATTATCCTTTAAGGCCACTTCCACTCTAGACCCCTTTTTCCTTCCCTTCAAATAATGGAAGGCTTCAAGGACTACTACAATATTATCATGAGCCATCCTATTAGAAATAAATCCTCTCTGTTGTGGCGAGATGAATTTCTACATAAGATCTCTTATTCTATTTATCATAATCTTAGCAAATACTTTGTATATCACATTACAAAGTCCAATCGGTCTAAAATGATTAACATTTTCAGGTTTATCAATCTTAGGAACCAATACTATATTAGTTTTATTGATTCCTTTCAAACTACAACCATAACCAAAAAAATCCCACTCCATCCTAAAAGCATTTGTTTTTATATCTGACCAAGAAGATTGAAAGAACAAACCTAAAAAGCTATCAGGCCCTGGAGTCTTATTAGCACCTAGCTGGAAAACCGCTTACTTTATTTCATCTTCATGCACTAGCAGCAAAAGCTTTTGATTATCTTCCTCTGAAATAGCCCTCCTCACATACTGCAATGCCCCTTCCATATTCTGTGGATTAGTAGCTATGAACAAACTCTTATAATAAGACATGAACTCTTCATCAATCTCTTCAGCCCTTTCTAGCCATATTTCACTACTAGATTTTAGCCTCAGCAATTTATTCCTCATTCTTCTTTGAATCACAATATTATGAAAGAACGAAGTATTCTTGTCCCCATACTAGATCCAATTCAGTATAGCCCTTTGCCACCAATATGCTTCCTCCGGCTTATCCCACATTTCTTCAATCTTTGCAATGAGTTCAGATATCTTAGCCTTCTTTTCCTCAGTGAGTCTGCCCATTCTATATCTGCCTAATTCCCACAATAGCTCATCAATAATTTTCCTACTATTAAGGAATTAAGCTTTACTCCAATTTGACAATTCTTTCCTGCAAGCCAATAATCTTCTCTTTACGTTCTGTACCCCCATAACATCCAAATTAGCTACTGAATTCCAACTCCGTCTCACCACTTCCTTATATTTTTCATGTTTAACCCATATGGGTTCAAATTTGAATTTCTTCATTGACTTACCATCCTCAAAACAACAGTCAAGAAGGATCAAATGATGATATGAACTAAACAGTTCCACATGAAAAACCACTACTTTGTCAAATTCCTCTCTAAACTCAACATTAGCCACACACCTATTCAATCTCTCCTTTACACGCCCTTCCCCTAATCTGCCATTATTCCATGTATATTTAGCTCCTTTAAACTCCAAATCCAAAAGGTTGCAGTCAGATAATACTTTTTAGAAGTTCAATACCTTCCTCACAGATCTTGGATTTCCACCTTCCTTCTCACTAATTTAAGCTAAATCATTAAAGTCTCCAATACAACACGAAGATCCCCTAACTCCCCTTGACAAACCCTTTAATTTTTCCCACGCCAACATCCTTTCTTTTTCTCTTGGATGCCCATACACAAAGGTCACATATTGAGGCAAATTTGAAACCGAAGAGGACAAATCAGTATGAATTAAATTCTCTAAACTATATAAAATATCAATCTCAATCTCTCTTTTCCACTAAACCACCAATCCCCCAGACAAACCCCTTGGTTCCACATACAATTTCTTATCAAACCCATACCTCCTTCTAACTTTTTTTTTAATTTTCCCACATATTATTGAGGGATTATATTTTTGAATTACCTCCCTTAAATTTTTAACTATCAAGGCTACTCCTAGGCCTCAACAGTTCCAAGATAAAGCTTTCATGGTCCCTTGGTAGTTTTTAAAGGATAGCCGCCACCTCCTTCAGCAATCAACCTCCTAGCCTCCTCCAAAAAACCTACAACATTCATTTCATTCTGCAAAACATTTGGAGAAATCTCCTTCAAACTCTCTCTCCTAGTAACAATCTTCAACCCCTTTCCACCACTCACCCTTAGCTTCCTTAGAGCTCATTTCTTTTTCTACTCATCATTCTTTATTTGATTAGCTAGAAGAGAAATAGTATTATCACCATTTGTTGGCCATTCCCTAATCCTCCTACGTTTAATCTCATCTGCCACTAAATCATCTTCTGCTTGACTCTTCAGATTTATAGCTTGCAATTTGTCAGCCATTTCCATAATCATTTCCCTTTAAATATAAGGGATAATAGCTCAGCTACTATCTTCTTCATCACTAGGAAGACTCACCACATAATTCTAAGATAGATTCATATTTCCACTAGCTTCCCCTTCACAGCTTCACCTTCTAGCTCCCAAGACTTTTCTAGCAAATTGTAAAAAACTAGATTCAACATCCAGTTTCTCTCCGATCATACCCTTTCTTTCCCCATCTTCTTTATTAATCAAACTTTCATCCATACTACCTTTCCCTCTATGGATCCCCTTATTAATCTGCATACTAGTTATTGCCTTCATATCTACTATATTTTCAGAAGCATTTTGCCCACTTTTTGCCACTGTATGCACCCTATAAATTCTACTAGACCCCTCATTCTCTGCATTTCCCACATCTACAATTGGTATAGTTTTTGTATCCTTCAATTTCTCCTTCCTTCCCCTACCTATACCCTCATATTTAAACCATTCAGCATCCTTTACAACTAACGCTCCATCAAAAGTTCTCGCCTGACCCACACTCACCCAGGATCCATATCGAGGCTCACTTGGATTCGATTTAGACCTCAATCTCTCTACATTACATGATCTAGATTCATGTTCCAGACAACCACATTTAAAACAGAAATTAAGCAATTTCTCATACTTAACCTTTGCCCAAGATTTAGATCCATTTGGCTTCTGAATCCAAAAGCTTGCAACTAGAGCTTTATTCGTCTCAAGTATAACTCTAAATCATAAGAAACCTCTCAACATTGAATCATCAGTTTCAAGATACTCCAACATCAATATCCTACCAAATTTCAAACCAAATTGCCGAATATTTTCAATATTCATGGCCTCAAATGGAACATTATGAATTTGAACCCAAATTGGAGTGTAACTAAACTCAATTTCATCCAAAACAGCATACTGACCTCCTTCTTGTAAGTAGAGCAAGTGACCTTGGATAGACCATGGTATGCCTCGTAAGATTCGCTTGCCTTCCTCTTTCTAATCCAAAGTGAAGACAAAGACATTTCATCTAAATCCACCACCTTCAGTCTTTCAGTAATGTTCCATGCCTTTTGCATCACTGACAGCACCGTACCACAACCAAAATTCTTAATCTTTCCAACCAGAATAGGCTTCAACAAAACCCTACCACAATCCTCCTTCCATACTAATGAATTAGCTTCCACCACTGACTCACCTCCAGCTCCCTCCATCACCAGCACACCACCAAGAAGCCGCGATGTAAATCCCTCACTCACGTGCTGCCGCAGTATCACTCAGATACAAGCAATAAACTCCCACGCTCACGCGGAGAGAATTTCCTTAACATGTTTTAGTGTCTGCAAACACGATTCTGGAATGGCATTTATTGCTCATGAAGGGCATACTTCAGTTTTGAAACTGTCCATCAAGAAATGGCATTTATCTAGGTCTATAAAAAAAAGACATAAATAAATATCTATAATTCATTCATATTATGGAAGTAATCATTTTCAGGTCATTTATAGGCATTTTAATTTTCTTTTGGCATTTTTAATCAATGATATAAAATACTATATCACAGCTCTCTTCTATCTAAATATAAGACTTAGAGACCGTTTGGATGCAATTAAAAAAATTGCTTTTGAGGCCAAACCATGGTTTGGACAAAATTCATCCAAACATTTGAGATTTTTTCAGATTGGTTCTTTTTCTGTTTGTGGGCCCCACGGCACACACTCTCTCTCATCTTTTTATTTTTTTGAATTTCAACGTTTTTTCTCTTTTTTTTTTTAGAATTTTAAAATTTTAATACTCCCTCTTATCCTATTTAAGACTTATTTATCTAATTTAATTATATTAAAAAAATTAGTTAAATTAATTAACATTACATATAGACAAAATTATTACATTTTTTGTATTAATTATGAAATTTAATGTTAAATAATGGGTTAAGATGTATCATTTTTAATACCGTTAGATGTTTTCTTCTCTTATAATTTAACTCCGTTAGGTCAAATTTAACGGTTTTGTTAAATTTACATCCTTGTTAATTGTTCATTGTTATTTTCCATCTTCCAAAATTTATTTGTACCAGACGTTCTTCAGTAAAAATTTGGCTGTTAAATTTGACATTAATCCTTAAATAATACATAAAATATAATCTTATTCTTTATATGTAATTATCACAAAAGTTAATGTCCTTTTTAGTAATTTGACCATGAAAAAAGCTATTCTGATCAAAACATCCAAACACTCTCATTTTATCAAAATCACTTTTTTCTCATAATCTATTCTTCTTATAATCTATTCTCCAAAAGCTATTCTCCATTTTTTCTCCAGAAGCTATTAAAAAAAGCTAATCCAAACACACACTTAGTTGACCTTTTTAAAAAGATCAATTAAGTTAAATAAAGTACTAATTGAAAGTTTTTATCTTTATCGTTTTTCTTCCAAACTAATTGGTTTAACTTATAAACTGATATATAATTTAAAAATATATAATAAAAATTATTATTTATTTATTTATTTAATTTTTTTAATCTCTCTAAAATATTAATTAAGTCAGTGGCATCTTAATAATAAATACTCCCCCATCTCATAAAGAGGCATCAAAGATGGTTGGGCTGAGTGAAACGTTGCCGTTTTGATTGTCGGTACCCTTTCCATGTTTGGCATAAATGTTCTTTCTATTCTCAATTAAAAAACGTCTATTATTAAAATCCAATCAACGCTAGCTATTGTGCCAGCTCAGATGAAGTCAATTTAATAAGCATGTGGTGTCCCACAATATGTAAAGCTAGCGACCCTTGCCTCCCTCTTCTCAGGTGCGGTGGCCCCAAATCTGAATAATAAATTAGAAAATCCCTCTTCATCTGCATCCCTCACCGTATCTCAGTAACACGCATTCATGGTCGCAAATCTTCATCAGAAATTGTCCTTTCTGCTAATCTAAGTCCGTCTGACGGTGATATGCAGCGAGCACAGCAATAAAAAAACGGACAATTCGATCTCGAAATTGATATCTGAAATCTTTCTCCGATCTTAATCATCGTTTTTATTTCATTTTCCCTATTCCAAGAGATGAAGGATGATGACACTCTTCCTACAACTACTGCTAATACGAAGAAGGAAAACGCCGATTCAGGTCTGTTTGGTAAAGGGAAGTATAAATTCTGGGCGTTGGCTGCCATTTTGCTTCTTGCATTTTGGTCCATGTTCACCGGCACAGTCTCTCTTCGGTGGTCAGGGAGTCTCAATAGCTTATCTAATGATCTTGATACTCCAATGTATGATGACCTCGACGTCCTCGTAAGTTTTCTCCGATAATGGGTCTGTACATACGTGCTTATATCCGAGTGGGTTAATTTTATTTCACTTGGATTTGATTATGAATCGTTTTGGGAGCAGGAAATGGAGGAGAGGGAGAAGGTGGTGAAGCACATGTGGGATGTATACACCAATAGCCGTCGGATCAGGTTGCCGCGGTTCTGGCAGGAGGCATTTGAGGCTGCGTATGAAGAGCTGACAAGTGATGTGCCCGAAGTAAGAGACGCTGCCATAACGGAGATTGCGAAGATGTCTGTACGCTCAGTTGTTTTTGAACCACCTCCCGTACAGTCCTCGGTGGGTCCTTCTCACTCTTCAGTTAGATCTCTTCTGTAAATTCCTATTCTAGCTTCTTCTTGCTGGGGTTGCTTCTTTTATTTTATTATTATTTTTTTAAATTTCCCCTTTTCATTGTGTTATATGCTGGCGGGCAAATTTAGTCGGCTGAATTGCGCCATGTGAAGGGGATGATTTGCAGTTTGGCACGTTATAATGGGTTCCCAAATCCTTTTCTTCCACCCTGCGCCCCAAACCCCAATTTCTAAACCATCCAATTAACTTGTGAATAGTGAGTAGTTCCATCTTTAATGCATTCTTCGAGTCAAGTAATTCATCAGCTTTCAAAGCCTAGACTGAATAAATTTGGAAATTGGAATTGGAAATGACTTACAGGGTAGAAATACTGTTGTAATAATTTTCATAGTTTATTTGCTTAATATGGTGATATCAGAGCCAGTTTGATTGAAGTATTTAGAAATTATGAAAATAGATCCTGATCCATTTTATCAACTAGGTTTACTGCAGTTTGCAATAATGTTGATAGTGACGGCAACTGTAGCTTGCTAGAAATCAGACTTTTATTAATTTCTTATTTTGATTGCATGATATGAAGTTGTTCAATATAGTAATTGCTTATTTTGAACGTTGGATATGTTGTGTCATTGAAATTGTTGTTTAACAGCTGGGTCAGATTATCACATCAAACTTAGTTCTCGTTTGGAATAGCTTATTTTTTGGCAATAAGTGCTTATAAATTGTGATTCACGGTATATGAGGTAAGTATGTGAGAGGAGTTTTATCTTGGCTTGCGTAATAAGCACTTATATTCAAAAAATAAGTATTCCCAAACATGCACTAATGCCCGACACCCAGTTTTTTCTTGTCAAAGTTTCTTCATCCCTGACTGTTTTCACCTGCACTCTAGTTGACATTAATTTATGTACTTGCAGCTTTTCTATCATGTTGAAGTGTGTGATGACTTTTGCTGTTTGTTTTCTTAACTACTAAAATTTCAGTTTTCTTGTGTTTAAAGCTTGCTTCCGTATATTTTCTAATGTATTCTTCTTGTCTGCGTCTTATAAATTTCCTTGAAGAAAATTGTTTAGGAGATTATATGTCAAATAAAATATTTCTACTGTCAAATTTTGTTGATTTTATACTTTGATTTGGTTCAGTATACATTTCATTCTTCTATCTCGGAACAAGAGTTGGGCTAAAGTTTACGAAGTGTGGAAATATTGTGATTCTAAGTGTCCCACTACATGCAATTGCAAAAAAAATCCTGGTCATAAAGTTGATTAGTGTCTTCAATACAACATTAACCATATTTACCATTTGATAGCACCTACGTGGGTGCAAATGACTCTATCGACATTTTCACTAGAGAAGGTCATGTCGCATTGTTTGAAGGTTGTTAATTTTCCTGCATTCCTTCTCTATTTTTCGATGGATTAACACAATTATTGTAAAGTGAGCATCTCAAAAAGTCTTGCGCATTTTGTGGCTTGTTTCGGTGGTTTAAACAACCCTGATTCTTATATAAAATCTCTATGAATTATTTCACTGTTGTGACTTTAAGAGCTAATAATGACCAGCGAGTGCCTCCTAATTATGCTAGTTTTCTCCTCCTTTTTTTCCCTCTTAATAATAACCTCAATATCTCTTTTTCCTATCTACAAGAATGCTAAAATTATGTATGTAAATGAGGTTATTTACCATTTTACATAATTAGAATTCAGAATTCGTTGAATAGGCTATGGATAAGGTTATCATGATGAACTGAGAAGTCCTTGTAAGGGTCCTTCTTCAATTAGATGGCTTACTTTCACTGTTGATCCCATTAGTGAAAGTAATTGACTCTTGCTTGTTTTTTCGGAGGGGGAAGGGGGTGCTTTGTCCTGAATGCTGAACTCCTTTTCCATTCATTGTCTGATCAGATAGAACAGAGGAAAGTGAAGGACACGTTTTTTCCCTTCCCTTCCATTGTATGTAATTGAAAGAAGCTAGATCAATATTGTTGGATGCGTGGATTTCTGAATTGGGAAAGCGGGCTAAAAACTTGAGACAATATGGAAATATTGTGGTTCAGAGCCTCAGGACAGTATTTGTAAAGCAAATTGTAGAAAGAAAAAGATGTCGATGGTTTCTGAGGTCATTCCCTTTTGTGGCTAATTTATAATGTTGGTCTTTCATTTTTCTCTGTCTTTTTACCCATTTGACAGCCAGTACTTGTAATTTTAGTCGTGTGCTATGTGATCATCCTTTTTTCGATTGAGAAAAGATGATCTCATCAATCCAAACATGGGTTCTTTTGCAGTCACAGTGGCCATTTCGGCTGCAGGGGATGCATTCAGGATGAAAATTTTCCCCATTCTAATGATATATAGAGATTAGACTTGTTGATGGTGAAGAAGAATTGTTGTTGTGAGGACTAAAATTAACTGAGAAAAAAAAACTTTTTGAAAATTTTGAACACTCAGACTTCAAACGTTCTTCATACAGTTAAGCTTTTTTTGTCCACAGATCTATAGTTCTTCTTCACCTTTAATGTATATGATTAAAAAGAGGTACTTTAGATCTCTCGGCTTGCCATTATAGAATATGACTGTGACAATAGCTATTGTCGATAGGTACAAGTTTGGCGAAAATCAGGTAGTTTCAAATTCAAGGATGATCGTTGCTGTTCATGCAATGATTGAGAACTTAACGTCTTCTGATGATCTTGTTAAATGCATTTGATAATGAGCAATCTAACGCCTGGTCTTTGTAATATTTCAGAGAGCAAGGGAATTTAGCAAGAACCTTGTTCAAGTTGAAAATGGAAAAGAAGCAGTGACCTCTAACTCTAAGCATGCTTAAGAAGTGAGGAATTTGTGAAACACAGTGTACGTGAAAAATGCTCATCACTACAACCAGAAGTTGGTGAAAAGGTAGTGTCTGATGGGCGAAGTATTACTACGATTTACATGCTTCCATAAAAGTGAAAAATTGTGTATTCTATTTAGGATAATGGTTCATCCCAGTTTTGCAGTCAATTTCAGAATCTTGGCAGTATGAGGTTAGTAAATTGAAACACGAGATTTTGAGAGACAGGGTCTACTTGAAGGATAATTATTTTTGCCTCATTTCGTAAGGATCCTTGTAACAAGTTGGTTATAGATTTATTTCCTCTGTATCTTGTGGCGTTAAAATAGCCTGGATAATGGTTTTGTCATTGGAGACATTATTATTATTATTGAACAGTTTATAGGGTTTATTTTATATATAAAATTTGTCAGCCCCCAACCCAACAAAAAAAGGTTAAAAATTGACTATAGAAAAATCCTATCGATTTATCATCAAGTGCTACTGCTTTAGTTTCGTGATAAAGAGGGAACGTCCTGTAGTAGCAGTTAGCAACTTAGCATATAACTAAAACATCCTCAGGAATAATATCGACTCTTCTAAAATTCGACCCATAACTTAGTAACTTGCTAAGAAATGTACGATATATGCTCTATTGAGCAAGGAACCAAAAACTGGACCGAGCAATGAACCGGTCACAGCACAGGTTCAAGGGTTAATGGGTTAACCGGGGTCTAACCGGTAGTTGAACCGGTCATATTAAAATATTATAATTTATTAGTGATAATATATATTAATATATTTTTAAACTTCTATAGATAAAAATAAAGATTTTTAGAAAAAAAATGTTTAAAATCTATTAGTATTAGTTATAATACCTATACTTCAAAGATATCTCATTTCCTATAATTATTATATCTTTTTAAATAATTTTTTTCATTATTTTCTTCATTTTTTTAGATTTATTCTTTCTTTATCTATTTTTCTCTTCATTTTAGTCTTCAACTTTCCATTTTGCCCTCAAACACACAAAATAAAAATTTGAAAAATTTAAAAAAAAAAAAAGGAAGAAACCGGGTCAACCGGTTGGACCACCGGTCCAACCGGTTCTGACCTGTTCAACCGGTCTGACCGATTTACTGATCAAACCGGATCGGACCAGGAACTGGTTCCTGGTTCAACCGGTTGAACCGGCCAGCCCGGTCCGGTTTTTTATACTATGCTATTGAGCGATGAAGTTCACACAATGTGCCCTATTGAAAAGTTGATTCCATTTATTAAATAAAAAAAAAGTAGTGTAAAAATGTTGGAAAGATTAAGGGAAAATTACAATTAAGTCCTGTATAAGAGAAAATATGAAAAAAAAAAATGGTCCATTAAAATCTTAAAATTGTATTCAAGTCCCGTTGAATTTTTTTGCAATAAATTCTAATTTCGCTGACAAGTCCACGGGCATCCGCTGATAAATCTAGAGGCACGCCATTAACAAGTCTAGATGAGTCCATTGGTAAGTTCAGGGGCATCCATTGACAAGTCCATGATTAAAATTTATTGCAAAAATGTCTCAAGGACTTGAATACTATTTTGACATTTTAAGGGATCATTTTTTTTTTCATATTTTCTCGTATATAGGACTTGAATGTAATTTTCTCAAAGATTAAAGACCAGATTCTTTAGTGCCAATTTGTTTAAAATTAAATAAAAAGTTATTTTAGTAAAGTTTAATATTTAAGTTGTTGAGAGGAAATTAGGCTAACCAAAAAGATTTTGTTTTGAAAGTTATTTTTAGTTTTTTATAAGCAATTTGAAATAACATATACTTCCTTCGGAGTTCTAGGTATATAAGACAAAATTTATTTTTTTTAGAGAAATTATGAAAATTAATTAAATTATTTTAAAATATTGATATTTGACATTTTTTTCTTTAAACTATTTTACCTAACTTATAAATTGATATATAATCTAAAGATATATAATATATGATATAATTAAATAATTTCTTTAATTTTTTTAATCTTTCTAAAAAAATATATAATTCAAGTTTTATCCTATATTTAGAAATTGGATAGTGTCAAAATAAGCTTTTTCCAATACATTCCTCCTGTGTTAATATCACTTGTTTGGGCAGATAGGGTATCGCCAAATACACAAGTGAAGGTGATGAACCCAATCTGAGCCACCAAATCAAAGTAAAATATTGGAAACAGACCATCGTGCTCTGCTTCCCTCTACTCTCTATCAGATCAGGTAAGTTCAGTCTTCAGAGTTCAACATGCAGGCCTCAAGAATGTTACTACTCCCTCCACTACCCTCTTCCATTACACGAATGGGCCTGTTCAGATCTTCACCATCACTTGCTTTCACAAGGCCAAAATCGCCGACGCCGACGCCGCCCAAGATCACGGCAATGGCAAAGGAGGACACCGACGCCGGCGGCAACGGAACAGTAGAGAAAGCAGCCATAGCAGGAGGGCTGATATCAACGCCAGTCATCGCATGGTCTCTCTACACACTCAAAACAACAGGGTGCGGGTTGCCTCCCGGACCGGGCGGCTCGATCGGAGCACTGGAGGGAGTGAGCTACCTGGTGGTGGTGGGGATAGTTGGGTGGTCCATATATACGAAGGCTAAGACGGGTTCGGGTCTGCCCAACGGACCGTTTGGTTTATTGGGTGCCGTTGAAGGGCTGTCGTTTTTGGCGGTGGTGGCCATAGTGGTGGTGTTTGGGTTGCAGTATGTGGAGCAGGGTTACATCCCTGGTCCTCTCCCAGCTGATCAGTGCTTCGGCTAGATTCTAGCTACCATCAATTATGGACCACTCCAATTCTATCTTCATCTTGTGGATGTGCTTGCTTGTTCCTTACTCTCTCTTTTAGTGATCCGTGTGGCTGTGTAACTCAAATGTGCTATTTTCCTTTTCCCAGCTAGTAACTGCCTTTTTTCCATTTGAAGGTTAAGCTATTGATTTTTGGTACTATGATCAATCAATATGAAATCTATAATACTCCCTCCACTCTTTATAACACATATTTATCTAATTTTATTAAATTAAGTAAGTTAGTTAATATGATATTTATTTTTAAAGACATCCTAATTATCTTTCTTAATTATTTCATTTCCTCTTTTTCTTGATTATAATTGAGGGAGCATTGCATCAATAGAGGTAAATTAAGAAAAGACTGATAAATATAAAAACTATATCTTATATTATTTAGGGTATAGATCAACTTTCTAAATATATTTAATTAAGGATAAGAGGAGTAACATGTTTATACACGCAGACATAAATAGTGTGTCTCGTTCTCATAAAAAACATGAGACCTACCGATGTATAAAAAACACAGGTAAATATATAAGCCAACTTTTTACGTAATCTTATTTTAGTAATAATAAATAAAAATACCAACTTATCAACTCATGAAAACAACATACATGGGAATGCTACAGTAATTAATCAAATTAATTACAATTGAAGATGAGTAGGGGAAAAATAATTGAAGCGCATCCAGTCAATAATATTGAGAAGGAAAGATTCGTCATATGTATAAATCAGGGTTAATGAATCCGGACCGAACCTGCCGGTTTGGCCCAAAACCCGGCGGACCGGCTGGTAGACCAGTCTGGTCCGAGTTCCTATTTTAAAAACATTTAAAATTTTCTTTAGAATTTCATATTAATAAGCCTAAAATTTTCAATTTTTCTCCGGTTTGGCTCCGATATGACCCACTAACCCTTAACCCAATACCCCAATCCGTTCAGTACCCGATTCGGGTTCCTGAACCTTGGTATAAATAAAAGCTAAGGGTTAAAGTGTGTCCGTCACACTGAAATATTTTTTAAAGTGTATCCAACACCCTAAAACATTTAGGGGTGCAATTTTACACATAAAACATTAAAAAGGGAGCAATTTCCCTGGGTGTGTTTGGTTTTAGGGGAGGGGTGGGAGGGAATGGGAGAGCGGGTAAATTACCTTTTTGGGTTGAAGGAATTTAAATTTTGGGCGGAAATCCAAAATTTCAAAAGAATGAGAAAGTAAATTTTGGGCGGAAACCCAAAATTTAAAAAAAATGAGAGGGTAAATTTTGAATTTTTTTTTTCTCCAAAATTATAATTTCTCCACCCTCCCCTCAAACCAAACACACCCAAAAGATAGAACCGTTAACTTTTCCATTAATTTACTGTTCATCGCCATCATCAGATAAGAGAGGCACGAGGAGAAAGGACCAACAGCAGCAATGAAGTCCTTGGGTCCTCCTCCAGCTGCTCCCTCGATGATGTTACTTAAGCCGAGGAAGTTTCAGCAATTAATTAATGTTACTTGAATAATCTACTTAATTAATTCTTTATCGGCTATAAAAGATGTGCAAACGAGGAAGTAACAAACAATAAAATTCAGAGAATTTAGGAACAACAATCTGGACAACAAATCAATCCATTCTCATTGCACAACGAGCATCTCTTCATAAGGCCTTCATCTTCATCAAATATCTTCCTACCTCCACTGCATTTCGTACAAGGCATAAATCTCACATCTCCACAACCATCACAAACAAACCCAGGCTTTGCTTCAAGAATCCTGGCTAAGTCACCAACTTCGAATAGATACTTTATCACCTGGGCCACTCTTTCCAATAAATTAACGGAAAAGTTAACGGCTCTGCCAGCTAGGGTGCGAATTGCTCCCTTTTTAACATTTTAGGGACAAGATTGCATGCCTAAATATTTTAGGGGGCTAAATGCACCTCCAAAAGTATTTGAGAGTGTTTAGCACATCTTAACCCTAAATAAAATTATGAAGAAAATAAAATCAGAGAGAGAGAGAGATCGCCACATACATAAATTTGTATATGGTCCATAAATGTACTACTTTTGTTCCTATTATATGTTACTTCCAAAAACTCCTTCCCAATCACCAAGAGATGGTTAAGTCAATAAAATTGTTTGAAAATTTTAAAAAAAAAAATCTGCCCTTATTTAACTAGGAATTACATTTTGAGAGGTGAGAAAAAGAAAATTGCATCATACATTGAATATGAGCAAACTTAGAAAGATATAATTGGTGATTTATAATAAGGATTTCACATATTCCTTCTAAAAAGTGACTTGCATATACACACATTCATGTCCTGCTGTTTAACATATACTACCCTTGATCAATTCTTTGCCACATAACTTCCAAAATATATAAAATTAAATTATGTGAGGATAGATTATTAAAAAATATTGACGAGGCAAGCAATAAATTTTGTTAACCCTGGCCTTCCTAGATGAATATCAAAGCTCTTTGTGGATAATTTGTATGAAAAGAAATATAAGTGAGTTTATATAATAACATTCGCTACTTGATCCAGCAATCAGATATGAAAAGATGAGATATAAAACAAATTGATTATCTGAAAAATATCTATAAATGATATCAATTAAAATATCAATATCACCACTATTTAAATGAATAATTTGTAAATAATGAAATTTTATTTTCTTTTTGATGGTGAGCGATACATATAGTTTTGGGCTAGCTAATATGTAAATTGTCATATTTAGAGGCATGACTAAAGGAAAAAAAATATAAAATAAGGGTGGAGGTTGTGTAAGTATAGACCTAAGTAAACGAAAACCATTAAAAAATTGGCAAAAATCTGTAACGGAATGAAGGTGGCAGAGACAAAACTCCTCCTTTGTAGGAGACCATTGAGGAATGACATGAACCGTCAAAGTATGAGGAAATCATATCAGGCACAAGTCTTCCTTTTCTTTCTTTTGAGAACTTATTCATTTCTCCATACAGGTATCTAATCTGATCTTCCTTAGCTTCCCCTTTCCTGCAAAATCTTTCTTCTTCAAACACTTTTCTTGATCTTATCTAATCTTCATTTTCTTTGTCATCATTTCTCTTTAATTTATTGTTTCAGTTTTTGTGAGAGGAGCAGCTAGGGGAAAGGTGGAGCTTCCGGCGACGTGTAAACATTTGGCCGGAATTCTCAAGATCTTCATGTCCTGAATCAAAAGAATATAAACATAATGTCTTCCTCATCCCCTGAAACTGCTCCATCTTCAGATTCTGGTAATAGTACTGATAGTAATAACAACAACAACGATGATAATACTAACAATAATAATAATGATGATGGAGATTCATCTCAAAGCCCTCCACCTCCCCCACCACCAGACCAGCAGGCCACGTCACCACCACCACCACCAGACCAGCAGGCCTCGTCACCACCACCACCACCAGACCAGCAGGAGGCATCACCCCCGCCGCCGCCATCATCTGACCAGAACTCTTCCAGTTCCAATAGTTCCGATTCTGGTTCTTCGTCGAATAACCAAGGCTCTTCTGGTAGCAGCAAGTCGCCATCTCCATCTTCAAGTCCTTCACCGGATAATAATAATAATAATAATAATAATAATAATACTCGTAATAAATCGTCGGGTTCTGGTTCATCATCATCCTCTGGGTCGTCATCTTCAACACCTAATTTAACACCAAAATCTTCCGGCGGGAGCAACAAGCAGTCGCCTCCAGCTGCATTATCTGGTTCCAGCGAAAATAGCAGCGGCGACAAGAATGACGATAGTAGGGCGATTATTGGAGCCCTCGTTGGTGTAGGGTTTGTTCTTCTTATGATGCTCGCCGTCTGTATCTATTGCAGCAGAAGGAAGAGGCGAAAGCATAGGTATTATTATAGCGACGATATCAAACCCAGCAAAACTGGTATGGTTTTCGATTTATTCAATATTCATTGAATTAATCCTTCAATTTTTTAATTCCGCGCTCATATGAAGAATCATGTCCACCATATTGTTTTAGTTGCTAATTTTGGTCACAAATCTTGTGCTTATATAGATGTGCACCCTCACTGATTCTGTATTCAAAGAAGTCAGGCGTATTATTTGTTGATCAAATTATATATATATATATATATATATATACAGCTTAATACTTGATATCTTATATATTCATTGGCCAAACTACCGTAACATCTTGACAAGACTATATATTGGATTTTTGAAAATAATATATTTTGTAAATGACTTTTCCCTTATTTTTTAGTTATACGACAAAACAATATATAATAATGAATTTTCTTATATAATATAATACATAAAATTGTTAAACCAGACATGCAACAATCTAATGAGGTTATATATATTAAATGGCTAGGTTAATGTTATACAATTATATATATACATATCAGTAAATTAACTCTTCAATAAATATACATTAAGTGTATAATTTTCAAAATAAAACATCACAAAATCTAAATGTTCAAAAAAAAAAAACAGGTATTACAATTTATTGATAAATCCTTTTAAGAATTAATAGATAAATCTATAAATACACATTGTTAAAAAAAAAGACCAAATTTTTTCACTTTTGTTTTGAACAATTCATTCTGAGATTCTTTAGGCCTGTTTAGCCTAATAAATAAGCCACCACCCTTAATATATAATGTTGATGTTCAAATGAAGGTTCCTTTCCTTGGTTATTTTGCACAAGAATGTAAGGAACTAAGGATCCAATAGAATGTGGATCCTACCAATTAAAGAATTAGGTGAATTAATAATTAGATTAATTAATGGTTCCAAAACATATATGTGCAGGAAGTAATTATTACAACAGAGGACACAACGCAAATAATTGGCGCCCTGGTGGGAATGACCATGTTGTGAGGATGCAGCAATCACCAGGCATGGGCATGGGCATGGGCATGGGCCCGGATAGTGGTGGGTGGGGCCCAGTTCCACCACCTCCTCCGCCACACAGCACCGATATGAGCTCCAATTACTCATCACTGGGGCCGCCGCCACCGCCGTCCCCGCCGCTGTCTTTAGGGCTGAATTGTGGGACCTTCTCTTTTGAAGACTTGGCTGCTGCAACGGAGGGCTTTGTTGATAAGAATATGATTGGACAAGGAGGTTTTGGTTACGTGTATAAGGGTGTTTTGCCTAATGGAAAAGAAGTTGCCGTTAAGAGCCTGAAGGCTGGTAGTGGCCAAGGAGAGCGTGAGTTCCAAGCTGAGATCGAAATTATTAGTCGTGTTCATCATCGCCATCTCGTGTCGCTTCAGGGATATTGTATTGCTGGTGGACAACGAATGTTGGTTTATGAGTTTGTTCCCAACGACACTCTTGAGCATCACCTTCATGGTACGTATGGTACACTTCCTTTTAATTTGCCTTTTAAAACTGTTACACTACGTCCGGTCTTTAATATAAAATCCGGTTCATAATGCATATCTTATATTAAGGATCAGAGGATATATAGCTGATGTGATCTCGTATATTATATGCAGGAAAGGGTTTGCCTACCATGACTTGGCGTGACAGAATGAGAATTGCAGTAGGATCTGCCAAAGGGCTGGCATACCTTCATGAAGACTGTGAGTTTTATGTCATTTTGTTTCTGTCATAAGTAGTTTTAATTTAGATCTCTCTCGTCTTTGCTCTGTTGATAAATTATGCGATGTTATTATCAGGTCATCCTCGAATTATCCATCGCGATATCAAATCTGCCAATGTCCTCCTTGATGATAGCTTCGAAGCTAAGGTATCATTTCAAGCAATCCAGCTTATTATATATCCACATATTAGCTATATATGTTAATGCGTGCATTATTTAATCACAGGTGGCTGATTTCGGATTGGCTAAGTTGACTAATGATAATAATACTCATGTCTCAACTCGGGTCATGGGAACATTCGGGTACACACACACTCACAATTATTTCTTCAATACATACTCTAACTAATAACTAATTACGACTCCAGCAATATTTGATCCAGTTAAGAAACTTGCTCATAATTAATGATACCGTTGCTCAATTGGGATCTGATTATTATTAACACAGGTACTTAGCTCCAGAATATGCGTCAAGTGGAAAATTGACTGAGAAGTCAGACGTGTTCTCTTTTGGAGTGATGTTATTAGAAATCATAACAGGGAAGCGACCTATAGATATTCAAAATATGATGGACGATAGCTTAGTAGACTGGGTTAGTGCTGTTTTTTCAACCAAAACTTGTAATACCAAGTTCTATTTGTTCATTACCAAAAGCAGTTTATAATTTTTTGGCAATTAATATATATATATATATATATATATGAATGAATGATGAATATGGTTATGGATCAGGCTCGACCACTCCTGGCAAGAGGGCTGGAGGATGGCAACTTTGAAGAGCTGGTGGATCCGTTCTTGGAAGGAAATTACAATAACCAGGAATTGTCACGCATGGCTGCTTGTGCTTCTGCTAGCATTCGTCATTCTGGCAAGAAACGTCCTAAAATGAGCCAGGTACGTGTATGAAACCCTTAAAACCAAAAGACTGTAATTAAGGTGTCTCTGAAATTAATACTCCCTCCTATCCTTAATATAAGACATGTTGGAAGAGTTGATCTTAGTTCTAAATATAAAACATTGATTTCATATTTGCCAATATTTTTCTAATTTACTCTATTGATGCTCCCTCAATAATAATTAAAGAAAAGGGGAACGGGGGAATTAAGGAAGATGACGACTAGGGTGTTTTAAAAAAATGTATATTATATTAACTAACTTAACTATCATTCTGGTCGTATTTATAGGTCCAAATTACTTAATTCTCACATACTAAGGAAAGTTAGTTACCTTAATAAATATGTACTACATTGATAATTTTTTTCCAATATTACCCTCATTTATGAATGGGTATTTTTCACTTCCCTTTCTTCTCTCTCTACTTTTAATAGGGGTAAAATTGTAACACTATAATTTATTACTCTGAAAATGAACTTACAATAAATACCAAATTTTCCCCCCAAAATGGGCTTATAAATAATATCAGAGTGGTAACTTCTTTAATCTAATTAAATTAGGTGAATACGTCTTATATTAAATATGGGAGAAAGTAAAAAAGAGGTAGAACTTGGGGTATACGTATGTAAGAATTATGCATGCAATAACGCACGTGGTTACATCCATGCAGATTGTTAGAGCACTGGAAGGAGATGTGTCACTGGACAACTTGAACGATACAAGGGCAGGGCAGGGCCACCATCTGGCATCTACATCGAGCTCAGATTACGATACAACTGCGTATCAGGTTGACATGAAGAGGTTCAGGCAGATAGCTCTTGCTAGCCAAGAATTTGGAAGCAGTGAATCAAGTGGTGAGATGTCTCAGAATCCAAGGCAACACCTTTAGGGCACTCCAAATCCAAATTTATTAAAAGAAGGCTATCTGAATCGACGACCTTCGTGTCCTCCTTACACATAGCCCATTTTGGCCACCATGATCAGATCCAGCCATTGCTAGCTTCAGAGAAGAAGATTCTTTAGTGGACTGTGTTTATTTAAATGAAATTAACTTCTACCATCACGAAAGTTAATCATTTGAAAGTTGCAACATTTGTCGTAAACAGAGGAATTGATTATGATCTACTTCATTGAATTAATTAATTACATCCTTTTAATTGTAGACACAACCCGCCAAGAATTTTTTTTTTCTTCCTTTCATTTTTGTGCTCTAGCTGACGGAAGTTCTTGTACAATTAAAACACTGTTCAATGTGACCTAATTTTTTTAAAGCACTATTGGTTCTGTGTTCTCTATACTTCTATATAATATATAATGATGATGTGTATTATTGTATATTTATGAACTTTCTTTGGATATATTGATGACGGCTTGATATTATTTTATAATTTATTTCTTTATTTTTCTTTGGGAATTTGAATAGTTTCTTTCTTTCTGTCACAATCCACTTGTGTGGTTAATTAAAAGAATAAATTATATATATATATATATATATATATCGTGACAAATCAAACACTACAAACTATCTGTAGATCTATATGACGTTTGATAGTTTATGACATCATGGGTTTGATTGGTCCTATTTTCTATTAAAATTTTGAATACCAAATAATTAATCACATTGTTTAGTTCTACTCGTAGACGATCTGAACTGAAGTGTTGGATCTATAAAGAAGCTGAATCCTTGTATATATAGACCCTTTCGATCATGAATAGAATTTAGCTTCTTATATACTAAATATCATTAGTTTGTCGGATTCCTAAATAAGTTTAGTAGAGCAACTATCAAGGAGTTATATGTGCTAGCTTGATATTGATTTCGAGTAATTTTAGGTACATAGTTACATTAAATATTCATTGAGGGAGCTAGATTAATTTTATTGTCATCTGTAGTCATTCGTAACTCGATTTAAGTTAGTCAGAACGTGACTTGCTGATAGGATTAAAAAAGAGTAGGAAGTAGTGTGGAGACTCGAGACTATGACAAGAGTAAAAAAGGAGAATGGTACTGAAAAGGGAAAATCTTATTTAGATCATGTTGAAATACAATAATCTAAATTCGGGCGTACCCTTTTAACAATTTTCAGGTCATTTGACGTGATTAGAGATTTCAGAATTTGGTGATTTTACTTGTATACCCTTTTGTTCATTCTCTCTGCAGTCTCATTGGCCTCCATCCATATATCCTCTCTCACCCCTCCAGGTTCCATCCATGACATCTCCTCGGGTTTTTGCGTTTTTTTTTTTTTGGGGAAAAAATGTAACTTTGATCTTAACTGGAGTTGAAATGCGTTTACATAGACGAAAATGCATTACAGCAAACTGGTGACGTTTAATTTCTCTGCGATTTGAAAAGACCAAATCAAGCATCAAGTTTTCGTTGTCAAATTATCAGTGCCCTATATATGAATAAGATCATCGTTACAAAAGTCTTCATATACATTTTCCAGACGGCATTCATGGAGGGGACGATCAATTTTTTTTCTTTGTCAACAGACCATCTAGTGATATAAATGGAAATGATAGGCCTTTCTTTTTGTGATTGTATGCTATGAATGAATTGCGGAAAGCATTTGTTGCTATGCAAAACAATTTGGCATATTGAGAAGTCACACTGTGCATTTTTTCTATGAAAAAAATGCAGACTAATCCTTTTGATATCTGTATTTTTGAGGGAAAAAATATAATATTAGAATTTTGATATGCAAATGCTATTGTCTTGATAAAATCACAGTGGATTAGGAATTTTCCTTTTCAATTATAGAGGAGCATTATGATTCTTTAACAATATTAAGAAATCTTTAATTAGGCCATTTGTTAAAAATGTAAGCCCAAATTTAGATTTTTATATTGCAGCCAGATTTAATTAAGATTTTTCCTAATGAAAATATACTACTCTCGTACTCTAATTTCTCAATCTAATGCATCTCCTTTGAAAACTCCATGAGGATGATGTAATAAGATTTGACCATTGCATCAAGTCTTGCTCTAGTCAATAACACGTTAATTTTGCCCTATAAGTTTTTTAGGGTATACTATTGTTCTGAAAGTTTTCAAATCGTAGCATTTTTATCCTGATCATTATCCCAGTTAAGTTTGCCCCTTAGCTGAACAAATATACTGAGCTGAAAGTTCATTTATCATCCACATCTTTTTTGTTTTGGGTTTATGCCCAAATTTACCCCTGAAGTTTTCACTCAGGAGCAATATTACCCTAGAAGTTTTCAGATCATAGCAATTTCATCTTGGCTATTATCTAGGTTAAGTTTACCTGTTAATTGATCAAATATACTTATTTGTAGAGCCGGGAATTCGGGCCGAGCCCGTCGGGCCGGCCCGAGCCCGTCGGGCCGGCCCGAGCCCGTCAAGGGCCGGACCTATGATTTGGAGGCTGAAAATGGAAGCGGGCCTAAAAGGGCCGGCCCCTGAGGGCCGGCCCTTTAGGCCCGTTTAATTTTTTTTTTTTAAAAAAAAATAGGCACAAGACAATGGGCAGTAAGTATTGGTTAGAGGTAGAGTTAACCTAACCTAACCCTCATATCAAAAATGCTCTCACATTGATTCAGACATCATTTGAAGCTTCTCTTCTTTGATTTTCTTTTTTCTTTTTTTGCATGTATACGCCAAAATCCAAATCAGGTGTTATATTATTACTGACATTTGAAGCTTGTAGGCTTGTTTGATTGTGGCTGTGAACTTATTTAATTGATTATGAATATTAATTATGGTTTGGATTTAAGTTTTAGTGTTTGTGTTCTATTAAACTTGGATAATATTTATGTTTTAAATTAGTGTTGATGATATTTATGTTTTAAATTAGGTATTTTAGTCTTTATGAGAATAAGAAACAAAAAAGGAATGGCAAAAAAAAAAATGTAAACGGGCCAAAAGCCCGCGGGCCTAACTTAAACGGGCCGGGCCGCCCTAAAAGGGTACAAATTTGGACGCGGGCCTAAACGGGCCGGCCCGTTTAGGCCCGAGCCCGTCACGGGCCGGCCCGTTTTCCCAGCACTACTTATTTAGCAAGTCCATGTGTCATCCATTTCATTTTTTTCAAATTTAGATTTTAAAATAAGTAAATTTTCTTTTTTTTAAAAAAAAAAAGCATCTTATCTAAAGGATTAGATGTAATCAAAGAGGTGAAAACATCATATGCGATGAACAGAAAATCAAGGAGGTACTTGCCTGTATATCTTGGCATTGCTGGTGTACAGCAATAAAAAGTTTTCGATGGTCTTATTCTCAACAATCTTCCTTAGTGTGTTATGCATCTAGTGATTGATTCTTTTTAATTATTCTCTGGCGAATATAGCTCCTCCTCCATATATAACTTTTTCTTCTTCAATGTTGTTCAGCCAGCCAATTCAACATATTCAATCAATTAATGATCAAATTTAACATATATAACTGTCAAAACGACATTGTTACGATCTAGAAACTTCCAAGGTAGTGTTGCTCTTAAATGAAAATTTCCGGAGTAAATTTACGCTTTAACAAAAATGACATGGATGACATATGGACTGTTAGCTCAACATATTTGTTCAGCTAACAGTCAAACTTAATTGAGATAATAACCAAGGTAAAATTGTTACGATTTGAAAATTCCAACATTGCTCCTTCGGAAAACTTTGCCCCACTTTGTCAATACTTCCGAAACAAAATAGCCTTTTAACCCTAATCTTTAACATTAAAACTTTTTTAGAACAATTACTCCTTCTAATCCTATTTATATCACATCCAACATGTTTTACTAAAATTGAAAAAAAAAATTAAAACTCATCAACTTTTTAAAAATTTAATAACTTTAAGTTTTAATCTTAACTCCATTAATTAAATATAGGATCAAAGGGCAAAACTGTCCCAAAAATTTTCACCAAAGAGCATTAGGTGTTTGGAAGTTTTTGAACGACAATATTACCCTGAAAGTTTCAAAAATAGGGCAATGTTACCCCCTCTATGAATGTTAACTGTTAAATTTAACTAACATGTACACTTGGCATTCAAAACATGCCACCTCATGATCCACATTCAGCAATTCCTAGCCAAATCATCTCCATCGTCAGTCTTCCTTTTCTCTCTCCCGCTTCCTTTCCAATAAGCACCACCCTCTTCATCTTTCTAGGTCTGGCACAAACCCAAGATGTAAACAAGCAAAATCTGTATCTCTCCATACTTGTTAGTTTAGTCTTTTAGACAGTTTTTGCAACAAAAAGATTAAGGAAATCTGCATCTCCTTGTAGATCTGCCAACTGGTTCTTCAATTAAAATCCGCCGCCCTCCTCCTCGCTGGGCTCTAACGATCTTCCCAGGTCAATCTTCAATCTCTCTACCATATGGCTTGGTGATTGAATTAGAGTTGACAGTGATGTTGCCAAGACTGACGACACAAATGCAGAATGCGGAGGCGGTGTACATGGATAGGGTGGCTCAGTTTCTGGAAGTGTTGGCTCAATTCTCCCTCTTGGATTGTTTAGATTGATTATTGCTGAGTTTTGGCTGATTAATTTATGGTTTTCAATTGCATTCTAATTGATTTCTGGACAATTTCTGGCTGCGAGGTGGTATTTGTGACAGTTAACCTTAACGGTGAGGCACTGTGAGTGCGAAGTAAAGGGAGCACCGATTTGCTTGTTTCCCAATATCGAAAGCATCGACTAAAAAGGTAAGAGAGAATATAACATAAAGAAGATGCAACCCAGAAACTTTCCTCTTTATTTCTACTATCGAAAGCATCGACTAAAAAGGTAAGAGAGAATATAACATAAACCCATCAACGTTGTGCACATAAAGAAGCGTGGCCAAACCAAGACGGTGGATGTTTGCACCAGAAACCTCCCTCTTTATTTCTAGTGTCGAAAGCATCAACTAAATAGGTGAAAGAGAATATAACATAAACCCATCAACGTTGCGCATAGAAAGAAGCGTGGCCAACTGAGACGGTGGTTGTTTGTACCAGCACAAGTATCAGAATGGAACTTGATATCAATGTAGAATTGAAAGTTGTTGAAGTTCAAGAGGGCTCTCGGAGGACATATTTGGCGCTTTAATTTTAATTTTTTAAGAGTAAATTTGTCTTTCACATTTCCCCAACTCCTATGGAAGATGGGTTGCCACCGAATTGTTCTTCCCATATTTAATTAAGGGAACTTTGGAGCTGGCAAAAATTTAAGTTAAATGAAAATTTAGGCGCCAAACACATTTTCCATAAGGGAACATGCACATCTTCACTTTCCTTCTCACACTCTAAACCAAACGGACTCTTGATGGCCTCCTCCATCTATCATGTTAAATATCACTTTTAATTAATTCATAAATATCAATAAAAAATAATTAAAATATTTGTAAGACTCTTATCAGTATATTATCCTATTGTCAGAATCGATTACTCTGATACCAAAATATAAAGCCCTTATTAAGTCTATTTTTAAGGAAAAATATTTCTTTTAGTGAACTGGACGTACAACATTCTAGAATTATTATTTATTGGACACTGCCACATAAATTTACCAGTTTCACTTTGCTAACTTCAAAAATGCATAATTTTTTGTGTACAGCTCCAAATGACTTATATGACCTATCAAATTAAAGCTTGATAAGTTTATTTTTATTCTGAAAATTTTTTCGTCTATTGGACATGATTTGATTATCCAAAACCATCACACAACTAAACTGTCATGTAGGAAAACACACTGGCAGCAAATCCACATTTTACAATTTGTGTTCCAAGCATAATCATGTTGTGTGTAATCACTAATTGCTTTGTTTTACCATTCCACATGCTCTTTATTTCACCTTTTTATTCCCTTTAATATAAGAAATTTTGGGTGAATAAAATTTGAGATGTTATAATATTAAATTTGTTATAAAATTTAAATGCATTTTAATAGAGAAAAAGATAAATAAATACCTCATAAACTTCAAAATTTCAAATCAGTTCTGTTGACAATAATAGTAACGGGATTGACAAAAAAGTACAGCAATTGACAATTCAAATTTTCAGAAAATCACTTATTTAAGATTTTGAAGTTCAAGTGATATTTATTTATTTTTTTCCTTTTTAATACAATATTTGTTATTGATTTTTCAACATTATCTTTATAATAATTTTTACCCAATCTCATTACTCTTATTAAATATTTGCGTACATCAAAATATATTTAATTTTATTTAAAGTTAGCAAATGCCTTGTAAAAGAGATTATTAAAAATACTTTGTGTGTGAAATAAAAAGAGCTTAAAAATACTTTCTAGAAGGAACTCCCGGTACCAAAGATTAGGGGTTAGTGTTTTATTAAAATAATAATAAATAAATAAATACCATTTAAATTTTAAAATCTTAAATTAATATATTTTAAAAACTTGAGTTATCAATTTAATTGTTATATTTTTTTTATTAATTTTATTATCTTTATTGTCAACAAAAATAATTTAAAATTTTAAAATCTAACTAGTAATTTTTTTTTTTTCTGAATAAAATTATAATCTAAAATGTTTCTGCTGGGGAATGCGTTCCCAAATTGCTAGTTCTTCGGCTAATACACACGCTCGAGCCCAAGAATCTTATTCGTTTTTGCAAACCAAGGCTCACCATTACAAATTGCAGGTCACAACCAGTTTCTCCTCATACGAGTGGATCTTGGGTATGGTTTTCACCCAGATTTGTAGGCTTGCAAAGCTTAACTCCGTTCCAATTTCCAGTTTTTCGCTGTCTTCGAAGTTTCTGATTGAAAGTTAAGAATAAGGTAGACCCGTGGCCCTGGAAATGATAACCCGATCTAAACTTGTCGAGCAGCTCAGAGATTACCAGATCCGATCCCAGCACAAGTACTCTGCTTTCACAGTCTTCTCTCCCAAACCGCATATCAATACTAGGTACCATTTTGAACTCGACTACCATTTTTCTTCGATTTGAAGTTTCTAATTAGATGGTGTGGAAAGCCCTCATTTAACTCTACCTGTAATGTTAGTATAGGTGGGAGATGGCATTCTGAACTATCGCCTTACTCGCTCTTCAAGTTATTTTATTTCATTGAAAATGTGTTTCTTGGATTGATTCGTTCCATCTATATATTTATTTGTTTAATAGTTGAAAATTTGGGCCTACTGACGGTTAGGATCACTTTTAGAGCTCATTTTGTGTCATTTGCGAACTTTGATTGAGGAGCATGTCCAAGGAGCTGAGTTCGGTTAATTAAATTTGTTTCCATTTATTAGAGACACTTTATTGTCAGCTAGAGCCCAACTCTATTTTTACAATGAGTAGTGCTATGGTTCAATCCCAAGAATTTATGACCCAGTCAAATCTGTGTTTATCAGCTTCTCATTGTGGAATTGAACACATGATCATGATCTAATATCAATCACCAAGATCAAGCACTTACCAAATGCGACTTGAAAGAGGTGGCATCATTCTACAGTTTCACCACTTACAACCTTCTGTTCAAAGTACTGGCCCAGACCTTACTTTGACACCAATTCAAAGGATCAATAGTATGCCAAATATGAGTTGATGAACTTAGATGAACCTGAATTTCCCAACAATCTGTAGTTATACCCATCCATGACTTCATAATAATGCTTATATTCATTAGGATATAGTGCTTACAATTGGGTCAGAAGTTATAGCTGTAAACTGGGTGTAACTATTTTCCTAATCAATTATTGAGCATCTGTCATACATTATCCTAGCAATCAAACGTTATGTTTCAAACATGAAGGAGCTTGGTGAACATGCCCATGCCTTGATTTGCCAACATTTCTTTGGCCATTGAACTTAGGATGTGCACTTTTGTCAACTGTACGATGGCTTTGGGATTTTTACTTTCAAAAGTAATGCTTAGATGTTGAGAGAGAGAGAGAGAGAGAGAGAGAGAAGAACCGAGTAATTTCTCATTCAATGGATTCTATAGGGTAAATGTGTAGGTGTTTATAGTTATTCTACTGTCTCTTAAGCCGATATAACCTACAACTGAAAGTAGTTACAGAATACCCCTGGCTTATTATTCTTTTGCCACATAGCAGTCATCTTCACAAAAAATCTGTTAAAAAACTCTTAGATTGAAAGTTTGAAACGTCATCACTACCCTTAGTGACCTAGAGAGAAACATTGTTAAATGCCGAACAGGAAATACGAATTTTTGGAAAGGAAATAGAAGATAAAGTACTTTGTGATAGAGGGATAGTAAGGATCTCACTAACCTCTCTAAAACAACCCAGGAGAATCTCCAAACTTTAGTAACTCTCTGAAAATATTCGATGCTTTATTGAATGGGCAGAAAGCCAAATTTATAGAAGTACATAGAGATAAAAATCTAATTCAAAATTCAAACTAAGAAATCCAAATAATATCTAAAATACTAAAATAATATCTAAATTCTTATTTCAAACTAGGAAATCCAAATAATATCTAAAATACTAAAATAATATCTAAAATCCTACTTGTGGATATTCCACTTATTTAAAAAAATAATATTGCTGAAAATCTGGAAAAATAATAAATATTACTAATTAATTCCTAATTAGTCCTAAGACACTTATTCTTTCTGGAATAAATCAGCCTATAGCAATTTGGGTTTGGGTCGCTTTCATTTCTACCCCCTTGAAAAGTCGACTTGTCCTCAAGGCGAAAGTGAGGGAACTGTTCGGCGATCAAATCGTACTCCTCCCAAGTAGCTTTTTCTAAAGGACGATTCTCCCAAGCAACTAAGATGTCCAACCGCTGATCAGGAGTCCAGCGATGCTGCAATACCTTGGAAGGGGTGAGGGGTAGCTCTATATCAGCAGAGAGCAGAGGAGGAGGAGTGGCGTGTTGTCCATATGCAGGGCGGAGTAAGGAAACATGAAAAATCGAGTGGATTTTGGCAGTTGAAGGGAGGTCTAACTCATAGGCTACCTTACCAATTCATCGGGTCACTTTAAAGGGTCCGAAGAAACGTGGGGAAAGTTTCTCAAACCTGGATTTAGCTAGAGACCGTGGGCGATAAGGTTGGATTTTTAACTAGACAGCGTCGCCAGATGCAAATTGAAGGTCCCGACGATGTTGATCAGTGTGTATCTTCATTCGGTGTTGAGCTTTAAAGAGGTTCCCCTTTAAAACTCGTAACATGGCATCACGTGTCTCAAGTTGTTCTTCCAATTCGGCGACACATGTCTCACCTCGTACATAGGGAAGGAGAGGCGGTGGGTCGCAACCATAAACCAATTTAAAAGGAATAGTATTAGCAGCAACATCATATCCTGTGTTGAAGGAGAATTCTACCCAGCAAAGGAATGTACTCCATTGTTTAGGTTGATCATGTGCAAAACAACGTAAGTAAGTCTCAAAGCATCTATTGACCACCTCCGTTTGCCCATCAGATTGAGGGTGGTATGTTGTGTTCATGTTCAAGCGAGTTTGGCTCAGACGGAACAACTCTTGCCAAAGTTGGCTGAGAAAAAGAAGGTCCCGATCAGACACCATAGATCTTGGCATGCTGTGCAAGCGAACAATTTCTTGACAGAATGTGGTTGCGACAGTTTTAGCAGTATATGGGTTCGCAAGAGCAATGAAATGGCTGTACTTACTGAGATGATCGACTACCACTAGAATCACATCAAACCCCCAGGATTTAGGGAGCCCAGTGATGAAATCAAGGGAAATATCCTCCCAAATACATTCTGGAATAGGAAGCGGCAGCAAGAGTCCTGCAAGGGCTAAAGTCTGATATTTATTCTGTTGACAAGTGATGCAGCGTTGGATGTAGTGCTTGACATCGGTTTTCATCCCTCCAATATACTTGGTCACCTAACCTGCGTAAAGTCTTGAGGTAACCACCATGACCCCCAGTTGGCGTAGCGTGTGCTTCGGCCAGTAATTTCTCTCGGAGGTGAGCTTGATTGGGTATGACCAATCGTGTTTTGTAGAACAAGCGATCATTTACGAAGTGGAAATGAGAGTGACGATCCGGATGTGTTTGCAGTTCTACTATCTTTGCTCTTGTCTCAAGGTCCTCTAACAAAGTTTGAGGGAGTTGATTTGATTCATGTGCCATAGGAATGACCATTTGAAAAAAATCTACCTATTGGGGCCTCCGAGAAGGAGCGTCAACGGTTGCATTCTCTCTCCCTGGTTTGTAGCGAATGGTAAAGTCAAAGGGGAGGAGATTGATCATAAGACATTGTTGGGAAGTAGTGACAATTTTTTGATCTAACAAGTGTTTCAAGCTGTGATGGTCGATTTAGACGTAAAAATGGTGTCCCAATAAGTAATGACGCCATTTTTGTAAAGAGAGTACCAATGCAAGGAGCTCGCGATCATATGCTGACTTGTACCGATTAGAAAAGGAGAACCCCTTGCTAAAGTAAGCTATCGGATGGCTATTTTGCACGAGTACAACTCCAATACCGTCCCCAGATGCATCGCATTCTACTGTAAAGAGTTGGTGAAAGTCTGGAAATTGGAGGACTAGAGTGGTGGTAAGAGCTATTTTGAGTTCTTCAAAAGCAGATTGAGCCATCGCTGACCATTGAAAAGCATCTTTCTTTGTCAAGTCGGTCAGGGGTCAAGCAATGATGCCATAATTTTTTACAAATCGTCGATAATACCCAGTGAGTCCTAGAAACCCACACAAGTCTTTCACAGACTGAGGTATAGGCCAATGAGCAACGGTGCTAATCTTTTCAGGAATGACCTCGACTCCACCGTAGGTAACAATGTGTCCCAAGTAGTCAATCCTAGTCTACCCTAGAAAGCATTTTTTTGCATTGGCAAAAAAGGATTGTTGTTGCAGGATCTGAAAGATGATTTTGATATGCCTGAAATGATCCTGTGCCGAAGCAATGTAAATCAAAATGTCATCGAAACAGAAGAGCACAAATTTCCTTAAGTACAGGCGGAAAAGGTTATTCATGATTGCTTGAAAGGTTGCCGAGGCATTAGTGAGGCCAAAGGGCATGACCAAAAATTCATAATGTCCCGAGTGTGTGCGGAAAGCAGTTTTGTAAATATCCGAAGGCAATACCCGAATTTTATGTTACCCGGACCGTAGATCAATCTTTGAAAAATATTTAGCGCCATGTAGTTCATCTAATAGTTCATCAATGTTTGGGATAGGATACTTATTTGGGATTGTAATCCGGTTGGGATGATGATAATCAATACATAAACGCCATGTCCCATCTTTCTTGCTCACCAACAGCGAAGGGCTTGCAAATGGACTGGAGCTAGGGCGAATGAAACCACAATCTAATAATGTTTTAACCTGAGACTCAATCTCATCCTTTTGATAATGTGGGTACCTGTAAGGTTGCAAGTTTGGTGGAGATGCGCCTGGCATTAAGGAGATCATGTGGTAGTGCCCACGTGGTGGAGGCAGTGATTTGGGTTCATCAAAAACCGCAGAAAAATCATGAAAGATCTGAGACATATCTAAGGTCGTACGTTTTGTAGTTTCAGTTTGGTGAAATTCCAAACTTTGGAGGCAAACTTGAGACGCAGCTTTTGGTGGTTCGTCTTGCAGCTTGTATTTTTTTCCCGTCAACCCAAAAAATCACAAACATGTCGTTCCAATTAGCTTGTACTGTGTTAAGAGAAGATAACTATTTAATTCCCAACACTAAATCTAATCCTGCCAAAGAGAAAGGATAGAAGTCCTGTTTAATCACCAATCCCAATATGTGCACTTCTAAATCCTTGCAAACCTGATTACAACGAAAAATCCTGCTATCCCCAATTTGAACACCAAAAGAAGGGACTGTACTAGTAGAAATCTCAAGTTCATGTATCAATGCAGTAGAAATAAAATTGTGGGTGGACCCACAATCCACTAGTAGCAGTACCGGTTTAGAGTTTAGGAGGCCTTTTAATTTCATGGTAGAAGCCGAAGGAATGCCCAAGATTGCATTAAAGGCGACCTCTGCTTCCTCTTGCACAGTTTCAACCAAAGGTTCGAGAGGCTTTGAGAGTGGAAGACCCTTATCATCAACCTCTAGTAAGGAGAATGAAGCGCTGCATCGGTGACCAGGGCGGAATGGTTCAGCATATCGGTAACACAACCCTTTATCGCGTCGCCTTTGTCGTTCCAAGTCTACTGCCGACACGCGTCCATAGGAGGGAGGGGTCAATGAGGAAGACAAACCCAGAACAGGATATTTGCTGGTGTTGGTCATTGCCGCTATGAGGCTTTGATGGTCCTGCGTAGAATAGGAGGCTCCGGTTTTGGATCCCCGGGCGAGACTTAGTTGTTTCTCAAATTCAAGGGCTAGGCTAGTGGCCCTATAAACACTCCGTGGCTTGTGAATTCGCATATCAGACCTGAGTTCTTCCTTGAGCCCATTCATGAAGACGCCAAGAAGGCAGTGTTCCGGCCCATTTGTGACAAGTGCTACTCTCTTGGCCCATTCTTTTCGATACTCCTGAACCGAGCTGGTCTGTTGGATGTTGCATAGGTTCTCATCTGGATTGAGATATTCCGGTGGCCCATAGTGTTCCTGTAGTGCTTTGACTAAATCATCCCAATATAGAATTGCCCGTTGCGAGTTGAGCCAGGAGAATAAGTCCAGTGCATCGCCCTCCAAGTACATGGCTACTACATCTACTTTGCCATCTTCCGGTGTATCATAATAGCGGAAGAACATCTCAGCCTTAAGAATTCAGCCTCGTGGGTTGCCCCCATTGAACTTGGGAAATTCGATTTTGGTATATGGGGTTCGGTACTTGCATCGAGAAGACCCAGAATCATCCTCGCTGTCATCACTCACGGTGCGCGATCGTCCTCTATGCTGGTTTCGTCGAGACGACAAGGCTTCCTGAGCGTTGACCTTCTTCTTCAATTCGTCGATAGCATCGAGTGAAGCAGCGATGGTGGCGAGGGGATCGGACGAAGATGCAAACGGGTTGCCTGTGTGAGTCGTGTGAGAAGATCGAGTAGTGGCCATGGTGGATCGGTTATGGCTCTGGTGCCAAATGTTAAATGCCGAACAGGAAATACAAATTTTTGGAAAGAAAATAGAAGATAAATTACTCTGTGATAGAGGGATAGTAAAGATCTCCCTAATTTCTCTAAAACAATCCAGGAGAATCTCCAAACTTTAGTAACTCTCTGAAAATATTCGATGCTTTATTAAGTAGGCAGAAAGCCAAATTTATAGAAGTACAGAGAGATCAATATCTAAAATACTAAAATAATATCGAAATTCCTATTTCAAACTAGAAAATCCAAATAATATCTAAAATACTAAAATAATATCTAAAATCCTACTTGTGGATATTCCACTTATTTCAAAAAATAATATTGCTGAAAATCTGAAAAAATAATAAATATTACTAATTAATTCCTAATTAGTCCTGAAACGCTTATTCTTTCTGAAATAAATCAGCCTATAGCGATTTGGGTTTGGGTCGCTATCAAACATCATGTGGATCTATGGGTGATAGCATACTAGTTTTTAACAGTAAAAAAGAAAAGAGTAAAGATTGTTTATAATGAACACTATATCTGGAACTGAGTGACATTACTGTTCATATATAGCTAATATTTGAACGGAAGACAAGGGATGCATGCATTCAACCAGTTTCTACCCTGGGTATCAATTGCCATGTTATATATAGTCATCAGTTTACATGAGAATGTCAAAAGAATTAAACCTAGGATTCTAAGGTGAACTAGAAAATATAATGGATAATGAGCTATTCAAGATGCATAAATATGTTAGTAGTAATTGTGAATGTTGATTATTGATCTACTTGTGAGCTACCTGAACTAAGTTCATGAAAAGCCTGGTTTTGGTTCATCTTATTTAACAAATGAATGGATTTGAAGAAGATATTAAGCAAATGTAATTCAGGAGCCAGGCCTTAAGTTGCTGTCCAGCTCGTTAAGTTTACATCATATCTATAAAACTATTTGTAACTGCTCGAGCTGGGCTTGATCACATATTTTAGCTTAATCAGTGTGCCAGGCTTAGCATGTTGTAGTTGAGAAAAGGCATGAACTTTGCAGTATTCAGATTGGACAAAACAGCCAAAATCATGTTTTTTTTTGGGGTGTTGAGGAAGCTAAATTATGGTCCTTTAAAAGGCTTAACATGACTCTTTTGAAAAACATGTTTAAATTCTTGGAAGTCTAAATATTCTTTCTTGAAGAGGTGTCATTGTTCTTGCAGCATATGAAACCCTTAAAATCACATTTTTGGCCCTTGAGCTAAATGGATTCTAATTTAGGTGATATGGAAATGAGATGTAGAATGGGAGAAAATTTATTTGAGTGGGCATGGATGAATTTAACTGAGGTGTTAGATATCTGACGGAACCTTGCTACTGTATTATTCACAGCTGTGATTAAACTGTATTACTGAAACAAAATTGCTAATAATTACCTAACCTCTGTAGGAGATTGATGATATTTAACCAGTGAGCACACCCTAGCCACCTAGCACACACAGAAAGCAATGAACGTAAGAAAAAATGAAAATTCACTGGCCTCACCCAACACGAGCATTTTATAAGCCAGCACTCCTCACAGACCCTCCATGCCCCCCCGCCAAACACATACACACGCCACCATTGCATGTCTGATTATCCCCCCCTGCCTGGGTTTCTGCCAGCTCATCACTCGTATTTGCAGTTTTTCTTCCTCCTATAAAAATGGCTGACATGCCAGGCCCACTATTAGATACAATATAAATTATCGATTCCAGACTCATCAATATCCTTTGCATTCAAGCTGGTTCATGAAGCTGTTTCCTGGACAAGCTGCCCTGTTGGTTGATTGGATTTAGTATTTTTCACTAGCATCTTGAGCTGACAGTGCCTTCTGCCCTTCTCCCTTCCTTCTGTTTTAATTTGACTTTTCGATGATATTATTTCAGTGTTGGTCCAGATTGTAATTTTATTGAGGACCACGTAATTGCAGTATAATTGACATTTGTATTAACATCTTGCAGGGTTGATGTTGCTGTGGCAATTGTTTTTGCCTTATTATTCTGCATCCTTACAGCGTTAGCCTTTGTAGCCCTTTACTTCATGCGTTTTTGGATTTTCTTGGTTGTGGTATGCCTCAGTATATTGCTTTTTATACGCCTAAAAGTCTCTAGGCAAACAATGGCGAGAAAGAGAGAAAGAAGACTGCCTTTGTCCATATGAACATTTATTGCGATGATATCTAGTATAACACACCTGGGTAGGCCAACAAGGACTTGCTTGATGGCTTTTAGTTAATTTGGTCTTTCATGGATGTTTCAGCAGACAGTACTAGTTAGAACAAAAAAGACATTTTGCCTGCCACTTTTTAAGAGATGATATTCAGTTTCAGAATCTGTATACCCAAGTGAGTTTATCTTTCACTTTTTCTCAAATGCACAGATCATACAGTTGAGCGCAGTCAACAAGCATAAGGTTTGTCTTTTGTTTCCCTTCCCGCCACCCTTTTTCTGTGATCAGGTTGTAAATTTTCTCAAGGAATTCGGGCCCAGATTTTCTGTAATGAAGAGATGTATCGTATATTTGAATAGTTTAGAGCTGTGTAATGTGCGAATATGAATAATTTGAAATGAACAGATAATAAGAAAGTCCCATCTGAAATTTGCAGGCGAGCTGTTTAGGATAATATTGTCAAGTCACTGCAACTTATATTCTATTCATTTATGATCCGGTTAAGTTGTTTTCGGCAAAGACAAATTTTGACATGCTTTCCTCTGACAGCTCACCAAGTCATTTCGGAAGTCTTATGTATGCACTTGTTTCGTTGGGAACCAGTTTCAGTAGGCACTATGAGCTCATTTCGTCTAGACCGTTCAGATAAGATCTGGGTTATTTAAATTAAATTTTTTTTATTTTTTTAAAAAATATTTTAATGGGTAGAAAATCTTAAATAAAGATAACCTTTTAACTAATATTTTTTTTTTTAAAATGATCGTTTTATTTAAAAGCCATCAGTTAAAAGATATTAAATCTGAACTGTTTCTTGGTTGATGATTAGAACAGTTTCCAAAGTGATATTTGCATTTCGCGAGGAAGAACTCTACAATTGTACAAGGCAAATGGGCCTGGTGGAAACAGGGAAAGTTCACACCTTACCGATGTTAATCGTCGTTGGGTTCCTAGGAGCTTATACTCTGTAACTGCTCAGGATAGAATACAGATGAATAGATGATAGATTGAAATGATAATCAACATATCAAAGATCATTTGATCTAGAGATAACATGTGTTCTAGATCATTTTTTTCCCCTGGGGATAACATTGCATAAAAAAAAAAAAGGTTTGGTGGGTATTTTTTGACAAATCAAAACAAGGTTCCCCACCCCCTCCATCAATTATCTTCTTTGTTCCTCATTTACGAGTGTCAGATATTCTTTCTGGACGCAGATAAATTATTTCTCTCTACCCCTCTCTCTCGGAGGTTAGAAATTGTGAAATCAGTTGTGGTGGCTCTAAATATAGATGACGTTGGCTGGTGTAACAGGCATAAGTCATTTAGGAGAACCACACTATTGAAGTTGGGCCCCCTCGGCTGTTCAGTACCTTCCGCAAGTGACCCTCTTTGTTTAGCCGTCTATCAATGAAAGCACTATTGTAAGTTAGCTGTTGGAGTTGGGGAACCCAAGGCTTTATAAGACTCCTTCTTCAAAGAAAACCACCCAATGTGGGACTCTTTACAATTCAATGTGATGATCATAAACCCAAAGAGAAAGTTTAGTCCTAAAAGACAAGCCTATTAGGATGGAGAATCCTTTGAACTCAAATCACACTCCACAAGGAAATCCACCCAATGTGAGACTCGTCACAATTCAATATGATGATCATAAACCCAAAAGGAAGGTCTGATCCCAAAAAGCAAGGCTATTAGAATAGAGAATCCTTTAAACTTATAAACCACGCTCCACTTGTAAGATTTCCGAATGTGGAGCTTATAACAATGTTGCCCCCTTAAGAGATTTCTCAATATGGGACTCATAACAATGTCGCCCGGAGGCCCCTGGCAGACCCACACCATGACACTTCATTCAGCTTCTTGCCGGTCAGGACCCTTGTGGGTAGCACTTTCCATGAAAGTCGAGCTCTCGACAATGGCACAAAAGTGATGATTATAAGCCCAAAGGAAAAGCCCCATCGTAAAAAACTAGCCTATTAAGAGGGAGAGCCCCTTAAACTTATAAACCCATGCCACTTATGAGATTTCTCAACGTAGGACTGATTCATAGTGAGTGTTTGGCAAATTGCCAAACCTAGGTTTGTGCAACCCGAGATAAAACTCCTCTCACACACTTACCTCATAAATCGTAAAAACTATTCTCAAAAGCTAATCCAAACACACAATCACTTATATCAGCTTCTCATCGAAACTCTGCCCTATAATATGATGTCTTTCATATTTGTCTGGTGTGGAGAAATGGGTATAACCTCATCAGCAGTTGCTGGCAAACGAAGTAAGTCCAGAGTATTAGTGTTCTTTGATGTCCATATTCTTTACTCATCTAGAGCATTGTTAATATGGTCCCCTATCGGTCCATCTTGTCATACCTAGAGATTACTTTGTCCGGCTACTTTTGTCAGTTTCTAACTGGAACTCTGGTTATTTAATACTCCTTCAATCCTTAATATAAGACATATATACTTAATTTAATTAAATTAAAGAAGTTAGTTTAATTAATTAATATGATATGTATTTTCTAAAAATACGTTACTTATCTTCCTTAATTCTCTCATTCCTTCTCCTTCTTGATTATTATTAAGGGACCGTCATTAAGGGTAAATTAGAGAATGATTGACAAATATGAAAACTATATCTTATATTTAAAACCGATATCAACTTCTAAAATATATCTTATATTAAGTTCCAGAGGAGTATCTTATGTTCAGCCTGTATTGTATGCTTGTTTCTGACACAGAAATAGGTACAGCTTCAGAAGCACATATCGGCAAACTCTCACTTTTTTTGTTTCTTGTAGGCACACTGGTTATTGAATATCTTCCATGTCTGTTTCTGATAATAGAGGAACAGGTATAACTTCAGAAGCAGATGTTGGCAAATATAGTAAAGTCCAATGTTTATGCATTTTTTGGTGCCCCTCTTTCTTATTAATACGCAGTGCTGTTATGGTCCCCTGGGGGTCCATCTTGTCATGTTTTCCTTTAAATATTGCTCAAGGCATGGAATATCACGAGCAAGTGAAGAAAAACCAAAAAAAGTAGCATAAACTTTAATCAAATGGGGTTGCATTTGGTGGCACACAGGTGGCATGATTGCTCTAAAATGATGAGTATATGGCCCTCCAACACACGTCTTTCAAATGTGTTTAGGGGCTTCTTTTTTGGTTAAATAGTGGAGTATGAATGATGTCCTCGAATTATTGCTGCACCACTTTGATCTTTTCTGCTTAATAACTTAGACAAACACCGAGGAAGAAGAAGCCCCATCTGCTTGTCTTCCAGTTGAAAAGTTGTTCATTTTCTTGCGCATTGGGAATGCTACTTGATTAATCTATTGGTGATATGTTTATAGTTGTATGGTGATGGCTGAGCTGAGTTGCTTGCAAGTTTTAGTTACTCTTTTTAGAGCAAACGGGTTGGTTGAAATTATGCTATAACTATTTTAGTCAGGCATGTACACGCAAATATTGTGCGCTAAAAATTTATATTATGACTAGATATTTAAAAGGTAAAGCGCCTTTAGGAGACAGAAATGGTACCATGGCAATTGGCCAACAATGTGGCTTCCAGAAGGTGTACAGACTCCTTGGATGCTTTCAATAGCATGATGAGAGATGGCATAGTCGACCATCCATTAAGATATATGTTAACATGATTTTCAATTTTTAATAGGTTTGAGATATATTTTGATATATTTGAGAAATTATCATTGCTAAATTAAAAGAATTTTCTTAAAATTTTATGAGATATCAGTTGGGCACATCCTTTGTAGGATTTCATAGAAGTTTTTAAACTCAAGTTAGGAGAGAAGCAATAATAAATAATAATGGGAATTTTGTTTTAAAAAAAAGATTAAGTTATTTTATTTTTAATATGATTATAATAATAGTTTCTTTTTCTTTTCTAGCCAGCAACCACAAGTTACGAGTTGAAGATAAATAGAGGAGGGGGAGGCGGCATTTTGGGAGAATCATCCATCGTCTTCTTCAATCACAAGAAAGGAGAGAGAAAACAGTTTGAGTTTCATTTTTCTTCTTCTACTTCACAAGAGGACAAGAGGATTGTGGAGAAGAGAAGAGATCAAAGTAGCTGCTTGTACAAAGGAGCAGCTAGAGTTTGAAGATGAAGCTTTAAATCATTGTTATGTTCCTTTTCCTTTTCTCTTCTTCTTCTTCTTCTTTTTTTTTTTTTTTTGAGATTTTGAATTATGAATTTTTGCTGTCTTGCTGGGATTATTATAGTTATGTTTAGTTAGACTGTTTTACAACCTAGAGAAGCTATGAATTTATGATTGGATTAGACTTTGTTTTCATTGTTTGATTATAATTAATATTGAGTTTGGTTACTTAATCTTTTTTAGCTTTATCTATTTAGTGATTGGCCATCACTGAATAGGAATTTGAGCATTATGAATTTACCTTGACAAAGGAAATTTTAATTAGGCTTTGAGATTAAGTAATATGGAATTAGATTACGATTTAATTTGCGATTAAGATAGACATATATCTAATGGCACTATATAATTGTTAAAGAGTGTGTTTGAGTTATATTGTCTCTTGAGTAATTATATTAGACATAACAATTTATAGTTAAGTCTATGTTTGGCATCACTTATTTTTTGGCAATAAGTCCTTATTTCGTAAGTCGAGATAAAACTCCTCTCACATACTTACCTCGTACATCGTAAATCACGATTTATAAGCACTTATAAGTAAAAAAATAAGCTATCTCAAATGAGCACTAAGAGTGGTTATGAGTGGATCAACAGACATTTATAGTTATTTATACTCGATATTAACAAAATTGACATTAAGGCTAATTAAATTAGTGAAATCAAGGTTTATGAAGTTAATAAAGGATTAGTAACTCTTGGCTGTTTAATGATAATTAAAAAATACATAAACATGTAATTTTGATATTTACATTCAAAATAAAAATAAAAATTATTTTATTTTTTGTAGGGAGAATTTCATTCAAAGACATTAAAAAACCATTTATAAGGTTCTTCTTCATAATTGGATGGGCCTTTTTTCGACTTACCAATTAAAGGAGATTTTAGATTTGTTTGGGAACACGGTAAGATTAAAAAGAAGTTTAGTTAAATGTCAAAAGCACCTAAAAGCTCAGTGGGCATATCTTCCCTTCGTTTGGGAACGCGTCAGGTGGCATTGGGAATCAAAAAAAAAAAAGCAGCTTCTAATAGAAGTTGAATCCATATGCTTTTATGGGGCGCTGAGAATATTGGATATATAAAAACGTAGAAGGAAGCCAAAAAATATCTTAGCGGGTTCAAATCTTCAACATTCATTTGAGGGGAGTTTCATTTTCGTTCGGAATAAAAAGACTTTTGAGCTGTACAATCTTATGCTCCATCTCCTCGTTCTCCCAAGAAACTATCAACTTAAATGTTGGTTAAAATTAGTTGAAAGAAATAAATATTTAAGAGATGTATTTTTTTCCTAATTACATCCTTATTTATAAAGATTATAAGTGAGAGGAGATCAATAAAGAAAGAAATAAGAGATAATAAAAAGAAGAAGAAAAAGATGAAAGAGACATAAAATAATTAACTCGGGTAAAAAATGCAAACAAAATGCTTTTAAGTTTTTAGACAAACATAGATTATTAATTATATTTAAGGCCTGGTATGGGAAAATATTGCTTATAAATAGAAACTAGGGAGTGTTTACAATAAGTTCGGTATGATAAAAAATGGGAAAAAATTAAAATTATATTTGATTAAGTTGGGTATGATTAAAAATGGAAAAAAATTAAAATTATATTTAATTAAAAATGATCCATTTCATGTATGCATTCTAATTTAAATATAAATTTATCCATTTTTAATTAAGTATTTTATTGTATTTTTCTTTTTTTAATAATAATTGAACTTTTTTTATTTTATCAAATTTTATTTATATTTTTTCACTTCAATTATCACAATATATACAAATAATAGATATGTGTGTGTGTAGTATTCAATAAGATTCATACCCTTTTTAGTCATTTTCTATCTAAACGGGCTTTTCAAACACTAATCCAAACAGGTTTAAGGTTAGAAAAAAAGTCACTTCTGCCACTGTCAATCCAAACACAAATCATATTTACAATCTGACTTTTTCACAAGTTAGGTTGCAAATAAAATTACTTCTCCACCGCTAATCCAAATAAACATTGTATATAATGATGCGTATACTTCTTCAAAGGGTGCTTTTGTCCTTGGAAGAATAATCCATGAACAAGATCCTCATGTCTTTACAAATGAACTTCAAACTAAGGGCATTCATTATAACCATCCATGAAAACGCCCATATTCATGAAAACTAAAGACGATTATAAAGAAGATTCATCTAATCCATTTTGTTTGTGCTAATTGTGGACTGAACTAGCAATTAAGTTAGATTGTTACATACAGTTTTGTTTCAAGTGACTAAGGGAAAGAGAAGACATGGAAATCGATAGATGATAGTATCACTGTACAAAAAACCGGATCGGACCGGCCGGTTGAACTGGGAACCGGCCAGTGGTCCGATCTGGTTTGTTGGTTGAACCAGGGAACCGGTCGAACCGGTCTGAAACCGGTCGAACTTGTCAGAATCGGTGGTTCAACCGGTTGAACCGGTTTCAATTTTTTTATTTTTTATTTTTTTGCTTTTTTTAGGGGAAAATTGGAAGTTGAGGATCAAAATGAAGAAAAAAATAGGTAAAGAAAGAAAAAATTTAAAAAAAATGAAGAAGATAATGAAAAAAATTATTTAAAAAGATATAATCATTATAGAAAAGGATATATCATTGCATAAGTATAGGCATTATAACTCATACTAATAGATTTTAAGTATTTTTTTTCTTATAAATCTTCATTTTTATCTATAGAAGTTTAAAAATATATTAATATATATTGTCACTAATAAATTATAATATTTTAATATGACCAGTTCACTACCGATTCAACTACCGGTTAGACCCCGATTGACCCATTAATCCTTGAACCTGTGCTGTGACCGGTTCATTACCTGGTCCAGTTTTTCGTTCCTTGGATAGTATACATTTATTTGTGTTAATTTGATTAATATTATTTTTCACTTTATTTTATTTTCAATAAGTCATGTTATGAACTGAAACTTGAATCTTATTTATGAAATGCAAAACTACATATTTATATACAATCAACGTAATATGAAACCTATTTCTAATCCTGTACATTTTTATCAATTCGTGTGTGGATTCGTGTGTGTCGACAGACGTCATTCTTGACTAACACTCTCCCTCAAGTTGGAGCATATATATTAATCATGCCCAACTTGTTACAAAGATATTGAACCCGTGTTCCATTTAAGGCTTTTGTTTGAAGATCTCCCAGTTGATCGTCAAACCGTGTGTGCCCTGTAGACACAATATTTTCTTTAATCTTATCACGAATAAAATGACAATCAATCTCAATATGTTTTGTTCTTTCATGAAACACAGAGTTCGATGCTATATGAAGTGCTACTTTATTGTCACACCATAGTTTTGCAGGCAATGTAGTAGTGATGCCAATTTCTTTCAAGAGTTGAAATACCCACACAATTTCTTGTACTGATTGTGACATGGCTCTGTATTCCACTTCTGCACTTGATTTTGACACGACTCCTTGCTTCTTACCTCTCCAAGATATCAAATTTCCACCAACAAACACATATTAACCCGTAGTAGATCGTCTTGTGGCCTTAGATCCTGCATGATCCACATCACAAAAACACTCTACTTTAAAGTATCCATAATCTGTATAAAGAATACCAAAACCCGGAGAACCTTTCAAATAATACATGTTCTAAAGCTTCCCATTGTGCCACTGTTGGTGATATCATGAATTGACTGAGTTTACTGACTGAAAAGGTTATATCAGGACGAGTTACTATTAGATAATTCAGCTTACCAATGAGTCTTCTATATCTCTCAGGAAATGGAAACGGCTTCAATTTCTCTGGATCAATCTTCTTCTTTAAATCATCAGAAAGCTCATCAAACATACTAGCATCAAGATCTAAGAAAGGATTCAAAATCATAGGAATGTTGCTTGGTGCCGCTCCAAGCTTTCCAGTCTCCTTTAAGAGATCGAGAACATACTTCCTTTGACTCAAAAGAATACTTTTGTTGCTTCTTAAAACTTCAATACCAAGAAAGTACTTTAATGACCCCAAATCTTTTATCTGGAAGTGAGAATTTAGGAAGATTTTAAGTTCTGAGATTCCAGAAATGTTACTCCCTGTAATCACAAAATCATCAACGTACACTACTAGAAGAATCATTCCTGCTTTAGATTGCTGATAGAATACAGAGTAATCACACTTGCTTTGACTTAATCCAAACTTCTTGACTACATCACAGAATCGCTCAAACCAAGCACGAGGGCTTTGCTTTAGACCATACAGTGACTTCTTAAGGTAGCATACTTTCCTATTCTCCCCCTGAGCAACGAACCCAAGTGGTTGCTCTATATAAACTTCTTCAAGGAGATCACCATTCAAAAATGCATTCTTAACATCCAATTAATGCAAAGACCAATGATTTGTGGCAGCCAAAGAGATCAGAAGACGAACGGAGGTGAGCTTAGCCACAGAAGAGAAAGTCTCTAAGTAATCAATACCATAAGTTTGTGCATATCCTTTGGCAACAAGACGAGCTTTTAATCGTTCCAAAGAACTATCTGCCTTGGTTTTAACAACAAACACCCATTTACATCCAATGGCTTTCTTCCCAGGAGGGAGATCAACAAGGGTCCTGGTACCAGCTGTTTCAAGGGCCATAAGTTCTTCAGCCATTGCGGTACGCCAACCAGGATGAGTCAAGGCTTGATGAAGAGTAGTAGGGATGGAGATAGAATCTAGGGTGGCCACAAGAGAAGAAGAAGGAGATGACAAATTCTGGTAAGAAACAAAGGATGATATAGGATAGGTACATTCAGCATATCTTCTGGGAGGATAACGAGAACGGGTACCTTTCCGGAGGGCAATAGGTAGGTCAGGAGAAGGAGTTATTTCAGGATTATGGGCAACTGTATCAGGAACTTCAATGGAATCATGACCAGAATCCGTCGGTGAAGCAGCAATTGGAAAAGGCAAAACATTGGTGGCATCGATGTCATTGATGATAGTAGGTTCTGGAACAGCAGCTTGTACTGGTGAGAGAGGGACACGATAAACCAGGACATCATCAGACTCAGTAATGACAGATGGAGACTCAAAGGAGGTTGATGATGCGAAGAAAGGAGAAGACTCATGAAAGTACACATCAGTGGACACAAGGTAACGATGAAGATCAGGAGAGTAACACCGATAACCTTTTTGAACTCGAGAATAGCCAAGAAAAACACATCGATCTTAGGGACTTAGGATCAAGTTTACTAACACTAGGACGGACATCCCGAACAAAACAGACACAACCGAAGATTTTAGGATCAACAGGAAACAACTTAGTGGTAGGAAACAGAACTGAATACGGAATATCCCTACCAAGAATGGCCGAAGGCATGCTATTGATGAGAAAACATGCAGTAGACACAGCATCAGCCCAAAAAATTTTAGGTACTGAAGAATGAAACATGAGGGCTCGAGCAGTTTCTAAAAGATGTCAGTTTTTTCTTTCAGCAACACCATTTTGAGCAAGGGTATCAACACAAGAAGATTGGTGAAGAATACAATGACTTTGCATGTAATCAGTGAAAGGGGCAGAAAAATATTCTTTTGCATTATCACTTAGTAAGATTTTCACAGGAGTGTTAAACTGGGTTTGAATTTCAGCTCAAAAATTACGAAAATGAGTAAACAATTCAGAACGCTGTTTCATTAAGTAAAACCAAGTTGTTCGGGAAAAACCATCAACAAAAGTTACAAAATAACGATAACCAGTATAGGACATAACTGAACAAAGACCCCAAACATTAGAATGTATTAACTCAAAGGGGGACGCACCCTTTTATTGACGCGAGGTGCCAAATGAACACGATGGTGTTTGGCAAACTGACATGACTCACAATCTAAAGTGGACACAAAAGAAAACTGAGGATACAATTTTCGGAGAGATGATAATGACATATGACCTAGACGACAATGAATATCAAATAAAGACGACCCACCAGAACAAGCAACAGAACGTGGCACCTGATCATCAAGGATGTAATGTCCACCAGATTCATAGCCTTTACCAATAATCTGCTTCGTCGATAGATCCTGAATTAAACAATAGTCAGGGAAAAGTGAAATAAAACAGTTTAAATAACGAGTGAGTTTACTTGGAGATAAAAGGTTAAAAGTGAGATCAGGAACGTTAAGAACAGTGGATAATGCGAGGGATGGAGTTGGGTTTACAGTGCCTAAGCCAATAACGCTTACTGGAGAACCATTGGCGACAAATATGGATGACGGGTTTGGATATGGGGCATATAAAGAGAATAAGTGATGATTACCTGTCATGTGGTCGGTGGCCCCAGAATCGATGACCCATTTAGTTGAAGCAGTAGTAAGGCCAAAGGACAAAGTACCTGTTACTAGAGCTCCTGCAGAGGAAGATCCAGATCCTGAATCAAGAGGACTGTCAACACCCGTTTCCATTTTGATATGCGCAGGGAAATAATGAACAAGTTCCATAGGCAAACAGAAAAGTACAGTTATACTGATAATAAGTATTTGTTTACAGACAGACATTAACAGAGCCAAAATTCACTAATAATTACAAATATATACAGAACATCCCAAAATATTCCAAGTATAGGCTAAATGTAACCACCAACTGTGTCTCGAGAAACATGCCCGTCAGTTTCCCGGAACTATGTCCTTGCCTTTTGAACCGCTAGCACCCGCTGAGACATTTGGATTAGAAAAAGGGGTGAGATTCCAAGGAATCTCAGTAGAAACATACGATCAACATATAAAATGCGAAAATTAAATATGCAATGCACCGTATCAAGTAAAATGAAAATTCATATCATCCGTGTGTGTACACAAAATTCAGGGCCAACTAACCCGTTGAAACCCCTGCATGTACCTCAGCCGAGTCCTTGACTACAGCTAGGTAAGACCAGTGTACCTCAGCTAGGTCCTAGACCACAGCTAGGTAATGTGCCTCCAGCACGTGTTCAGATCATAAAATACAGTAACATGCATCATACAAATAGTCACATAGTATATGAGAGATAGTAGTCCCTACCTTAACCTCTTTCCTGTCTCAAAGGGTTTTCCTCGTAAAACGTGTCGACTATAGGCGTCCAACTCGGTCCTAAAACGTCAAACATACAAGAAATAGGTCATAACCTATCCAAGTATCATTTTAGACACTTCCATAGTGTTTCTTGTGGTTATATTAGCCTATGGTGAAAATTTACCAAAATGCCCCCGGGACCCCGGCCCCGCCGTACCCGGCCCGATGGCACGTTTTTCCAAATTTTTGACTATGGCTATCCTGACGTATTTTCATCCAAGGAATCCATTTCCGGACTCAAAATTACCAAATTCAATGTCAAATTATGAAATTGCCCTTGGCAGCCCTACTTTTAGGGTTTTAGGGGCGTTCCCGTAATTATGCTTTCTCAGCCTTTTCTGAAAAAGTGCCCAACTGTAACCCCACCTATTTTCGCCCACTGAATCCAATGGAACCATAAAATCATTGAAAATCCAACTCTAAGGCCCTCAAACATCCCTGGCCGAAATAATTGTGTTCTCCGGGAAAAATCGGGGTTTTACGATTTCGGCTCCGTAAACACGTTCCTTTCTACTCCTAACCACTTTATTAACAATCTAATTGAGTTATAACAACCATTTGAACTAAAATTGGGCAGCATAACCCTTAGATATACACTTTTCCAAAATTTAAAACCAATGGCAATCCGGCGAAATTTCACCGATTAAATTGCCCACAGCAGCCAGAATAGTTAATATACGAAGGTTTGGAAGTTACCTCAAGCTCCAACAAGCTTTTCCCAAAAATGGCTGAAACCCTAACCTTTAGAGAACAGATTTTTTGAGCCTCCAAACCCTAAAGAACAAAGAGGAGTAGCTTAGAGTCGGAGATATACGCGTTAGGAGCGAAATCGTCGGAGAAATCGGCTTACCTTGTGATTTTTCTTCTCTTTCTCTCTCTAAACTCTCTCAACCTTCTCTCTCTATGGTTCAGGTGTGTTGAGCACGAAATGGGGCTGAAGAGGATGATGAAGTTTATATTATCATATTTCATAATATTATAATAATTTGTTTAATTTTCCAAAATTACTAAAATCCAATTTATGTACATAACTTCCTACATTCACGTAACCATGCCATCATGTCCAACCAATATTTTCTTCTTTATGCCACATGTAGGAGACACCTAGGGGTCCCTCCCTATGGTTTCAATTGGCTTCACAACTTGTTTCGGTTACGTATACACGTAAAGTCTCAATTTTGGTCAAAATTGCACTTTTTGCTCAAATTTTCCATAAATTCATATTAAATTGACCAAAATATTCTAAATATATTTTTAACATTTATTTTCCTTAATTAATTGAAATTAACTTCAATTAATTGAAAAAATAATTTATTTTGTGCTATTTTGGCAAAATTACGATTTTGCCATTACCTTTCTAATCCAATTTCTTTTCTTATTTTTCTTTGGCCAATTTCCATATATTTTTGGACCAAATATTTTCTCTAATATTCCTTCATTTTTGGACCTTAATATTGGGCTTTTTAAATTACCCAAATTAATTCCATAATTATTTGTGCTCAATTTCCCATGAAATCCAACATTTATGAAATTCATAAATTCCAAATTCATGAATATTCACCATTTTATTGAATTTCTCAAATAATTACAATATATTTGGTGAATATAAAATTTGGGGTGTTACAAGGACCAGAGGTCTGGGCAATATGAGCAAGTCCGCGCTGTTGATCACGCTGCTGTTTATTTTGTAATTTTCGACAATATTTCTTAATGTGTCCAGGTTCTTTGCAATAATTGCAGATAATACTGCCAGAATTGTTATTTTGTTTGTACCCATAATTCCTGTTCTCAAAGGGACCACGTCCAGCTATAGCACTTACAGTTGGATCAACAGAAGAGTGAATCAAGCTATCAGCACGAAGAACCCGTGAGAAAACATCTTCAAGAGAAGGAAGCTCTTGACTAGACAGAATCTGAGAACGAATAGTCTCATAGGATGGGTTGAGAGCCTCAAGAAAACTCATGATAGCCTGAAGTTCCAAGTTCTTAATTCGAGTTGAGAGATCTGCTTGCGGAGACATAAGTACTTTCATTTCCTCATACATTCTTTTGAAGTCCAGAAAGAAATCTTTCAATGGACGATCTTGCTGTTGAGAGCGATAAAAACCTTTACAGATTTCATGAACCCGAGTAATATTTCCTTTTCCAGAAAACATAAATTCAAGATAATTCATGATTTCTTTGACAGAGTTATAATAACTAACAGAAGACAAAATTCGTGGTTTAATGGAATTTCGAATTTGAAACAAAAGACGAGCATCTGCTCTTTTCCAAGTCGAAAGTTTAGTTTCATCACTAGAGGGAGGATCCTCAATTAAATGGGTGTCCATCTCAATTCCCAAAATATAAACTCTAACAGTTTTGTTCCAATCACTGTAATTTGTCCAATTCAACTGTGAAGCAGTAATTTTAGCAGACATAGGTAACATATCAGAGTTTTTAGAATCAACCATTTTGAACAATCAACGTAGTAGTATACGAACAACCTTCTCAAAATAGCAAGAGTCACGAACAATCAAGAAGATAGAGCCACAATATCAACTTAATCAAGTTGCAACCAACGGGACCCGCAGAGATTCAATCAAATGAGCATGTCAAAGAGATTAAGTACTCCAAACAAGATAAGGGACCCGCAGAGACTTAAGACACTAACTCAAAAATGCTGAATGTAGTGACAAATTGCAACTTACGAATGTGGAAACGAAAGCGAAGAACAATAGCTCAAAATTTCAAACGTTTCGGATGACCACGAAACTTCAGAGGGAGGTAGAGGTTGAAGAGACGATCAGAACGCCGCAAACGGTGTCGCAAACAGCCACCGGAGGAAGCTTCACGCGCCGGCGCGTGTAGCTGACAGCGGAGCTTCAGGTGGCGCGTGAGGGCACACGCGCCGTCGGAATGGCCTCAAATTTTGGTGGCCGGCCTATCTAGGCACAGGGAACCTAGGGATCTGGCGCGTGTCTGCAACGGAGGTGCTGGCGAAGACAAATCTGAACCTTGAACAGAAACTCGTTGGCTGAAAAAAATGGAGTTCTTCGCCGGAAAACAGAAATAATTTCTGAAGTTACAGAGGCTCTGGTACCATATTATGAACTGAAACTTGAATCTTATTTATGAAATACAAAACCACATATTTATATACAATCAACGTAATATGAAACATATTTCTAATCCTGTACCTTTTCATCAATTCGTGTGTGGATTCGTGTGTGTCGACAGACGTCATTCTTGACTAACAAGTCAAAACTAATTATCAATTTAGTATTTGTAATGCAGAGACAATATGCCCGCACAAAACTTTAATTTGGGAAATATGTAGTATACATTTATTATTATTCAACAATGTTAGATTTTTTTAAAAAAAAAAAATGCATTCACAGCGATCAATTTTCCTCATTATATTTATTCTTTAAAGGATACGTTTTTAAAAATGGAACTCGATATCCATCCTTTTGTCAAATCATACGAAACATGTGGATGGATCATAATATTCTATTTCATTCTTATCAAAAACATTCTTACTGAACTCTGTATAAGATATCCGATCAAAAAAAACTCTGTATAAGATAGTTGATGACAATTTACCCCCACATTATGTGTGTGTGAGAAACAGTCATTAAACGTCAACACTTACTTAATATGAAGTTTTACTAAACAATTGCTTAAGGAGGTAATGGAGGGGACGATCACTTAGTTAGACCTTATTATGTTTAAGTAAAGGGTTAAAGTGTAAATTTGCTTCAAAAGTTTTTATTGAAAAGCGATATTACCCTAAAAATTTTTTGAGATTCAACATTATCCCGGAAGTAGAGCTGATAATACGGGCTCAACCTATAGCCCACTTGTTTTGGTAAAGTTAGAGTTGGGGATTTTCCGGTCTACAAAAATGCGGGCCACACAAGCTTGACATGTGTGGCCCCGCACATTTTTTTTTAAAAAAATGATATTTTTATAAAATCCATAATTCCCACACTCCCATGTAGTACCTTCCAAAACCAAAAAAAAAAAAAGTCCTAGCCTCCTTCTTCCTTCTTTAAACTAAATTATCATATTTTAATTGTTTAAGAATGATTTGATGTTTTTTGTCAATAAGCTTAGTAAATTTGATAATTTTATTTCTTGAATTATAGATTATATTTTTAACTATTTATTAGTGAAATGATTTATGCTAGAAAGACAAATTTGATGACTTATATATATGTATCTCGAACATTCGGCTGTTTATGAAAACATGAAAAAATATTTTTCAGGAAAAAAATGCGGGCCCGCAGGTTGGTATGGGTTAGGGTTGGTATTTTGTCAGCCTGCGAAAGTGCCCCGCGTGGCCTGCTGGCTAGCCAGGAATATTGTAATTATTAAAATGGAGTAATATTACCCCTTTTTTTTTTTAAAGAGTTAACGGTTAACGTTAATTTTTTAAAGGTAAGCGTTAGTTTTTTAACCGTATAAGGCAACATTACTGTATTTTAAAATTTTCAGAGTGACAATAAATCTAAAAAAATGTTCAAAGCAACACTGTTTCTTAGCGAAAACATTCTAAACAAATTTGCATCTTAAACTTTCAAGCAAATGTTATATGCATTAAATAAACGTTTTGCTGGTTGTATCGATCAGTTGTAAACTTATTTTAAATTCCATAAAAAGGGAAGGGAAGCCACACGGACGGGAACTTTAGTTGATGAGCCATGGCCGAAAGCAAAAGCGAAGGAACCCTTACCCTTCAAACCCTTTTTGGAAGTCTCTTTTGAGTCCAAAGTCCTTCGGCTTTTTGCATGCTTCTTTTCTTTTTCTTTTGATGGTATGCTTCTTCTTCTTCTTTTTTTTCTTTTGACTGAATCATTTTTCTTTTTCTTTACGCCATCTGTGATTCAGATTCTTTTGCATTTTCTAAAACTGTATATTTTATATTCATGCTTGATAGGTCGATGTGCCTCACTGTCATCTTTTAAAACTACTTTTTAAAACAATAAATTAGCCTCTCAATTTTGTATTTCCTCATGTCCTAAATATAAGATAGAGTTAATTTTTTTTGGATAGATTAAGGAAACTAAATAAGTTACTTAATCATATCATATGTTGTGTATGATTAGATTATATATCAGTTTATAAATCAAACAAATTAGTTTGGAAAAAAAATATAAATATAAATACTTAAAATAATTTAATTAGCTCTTTTCATTTCTCCGAAAAAGTCAACTCTATTTTATACTCCCTCCGATCCTAATTATAAAACAAAGTTGACTTTTTTAGAGAAATTAAGGAAGTCAATTAAATTACTTTAGAGTGTTTATATTTTTAGTATCCTTAGATTATATATTAGTTTATTAGTCAAATTAATTAGTTTGGAGAGAGAAAATATAAATATAAATACTCTAGAGTAATTTAATTGGCTTCCTTAATTTCTCCAAAAAAAATCAACTTTATCTTATAATTAGGATCGGAGGGAGTACTTAGGACTAAAGGGAGTGTATTATTTAGATACTAGCCTTTATCTTATTTCCATTACAATTATATAAAATCCATAGAAAATCGAACAATTTATATAGACATCATGTATAGTAAGGATTCACTTCAAATCCCATGACATATAGGTTCATGATCTAATTAATTAGTATTAAACATGATAAGCTCTTACGTTACTCAATTGAGTAATCTAAAGTGAATTCACAGTGTCAAGTAAATAAAAATACCTAGGCCAACAAATTCAATTTAGCAATGATGTTTTGATAGATAACATGGAAGAGCTGTATTGATCAAAACATTTGAATGACCGGTGACTTAAATGGTGAAATACTGTATAATGAGAGGTGGAAAAGGCCTTTATTTTTATACCTATTCCTATTTTCTTCTGTCCCTGTTACACACACACGCGCACACACTCTACTTACTGTTTGTAAAACTTTCCTATAATACTGGACGTGTTAAAAGTGCATTTTTCTACGTTATCCACCTTGATGCTCCCTGACTTGTTGAGAGGCTCCTTAGATTAATCTTTCTTATTAATTCATTATAAATTGCAGTAAGACTCACCTCAGCAATATTGCACAAGGGGGTATACATCTAATCGTTCGATAGAAGATTTACACATACTCGGGGAAGCCACCGTGTATCAGAAAAGTTGAGCTTCGTTCATTTAACCTATGTTTAGACGGAGGGAAAATTCTCAAAAATAATAAATTTTTTTATCAATTATAGAAGTTTTCAAAATTAATATTCCCTTCCCCTTATTTTTCTCTTATTTTTCTTTATAGGAGCATTAGTGCGATCCTCGTCCATCCACTCATTCCATACATCTCAGTTATATTTTCTATTATCATAGAGATTAAAAAAATGGATAATTGCCCATACAAGCTCGTCCAGTTGATAAGAAAATGAATCATAACTCACAAAATCATGGTTTTAAATCTCGTTGTCAATGTGAAGATCATATTAGTGGTCAATGTATAAGTTCCTCTTTAAACTCTGAGTTTTGAAGCAGCATATCCTAACTCAGGAAGGCCACAAGATTTAACTCACCTAAACATTATTGTGTCACCAGAAAATGATAAAGGTGTTAATTTGCAATTATTCTTTTTGTCTATATAAGAGCTCAAAATTTAAATTGCCTCAATCCTTTTTATAAAAGTCTAATAAGAGTTGCCTGAATATTTAATGAGTTTTTTTTTTTCATTTTTCCTCTTGCTTGCCCCCTCATGCTGGGAAAAAAAATTAATTTCAGGTATACTTATTATAATATCCCGAAATTTGGGCTCCTGCTAAATTGGGGCTTAACAGCCCACTTAATTTAGGCTTATTCTCAAGCCTCTAATCCCAACTTTTGGGGTGAAATCGCCTATAAGGTAGTGAGCTTGGCATGTGATAATAGAATGAGATAGGATTAATCCATAAATTGTAGACGTTCAAATTTCGAGGACGAAATTTATTGAATGGGGGGAGAAATGTAATACCCCAAAATTTAGGATTAGAGGCTTGAGAATAAGTGTAAATTAAGTGAACTGCTATGCCCCAACTTTACAAGAGCCCAAATTTATCCCCTAATGATTCTTATATATTTAGGGTATTAAGAAAGTAAAATGGTGAATTTTAAAGAAAGTGATTATGCGTACGGTGAAATCGCCTATGAGGTAGTGAACTTGTCATGTGATTTTTAATGACCAAATGATGATCAAAAATTATGAAATTTTATAGTATGAAAGTAGACATCCTAAGCTTTAATTTGATAAGTCATATGACTCAATTAGAGCTATATACAAAAAAATATGAATTTTTGAAGTCAGCACAGAAAACTGTGAAATTTCTGGAACAGTATGCAAAGATTGAAATTCTGAGATTATTGTGATTCCATCTAGAAAAATTATATATTTTTTCTTGAAACTAGACTCAATAAGGGTTTTATAGGCTTTGGAATAACTTTATTTCGATTTTTCTAGAATTAGTTATAATTTTTCAAAGTTTGGGTAGAAAAACTGCCAAAAAATCCGAAAATAGAGAAAAATGTAATGGCAAACTTGTAATTTTGCCAAACAAGTGCTAAATTAAATATTTTCCCATTAATTAAAGTTAATTTCAATTAATTAAGGAGAATAAAGATGAAACTAAAATAAGGATGTGACACTTATTATTTTTAACTAATTTTAACCACTTTCTTAAATCACATAATTTGATTATCAGGTTTTTATAAATAGGACTAAAGGAAGTATAAGTCACCTCTAATTAATTCACCAAAACTAAGGAGGGGCAGTTGACCCATTAATTTTTTATGGAAAATAAACTTTTTTCAATTTTATCTATATCTAAAAATATAGAGAAATAACACATTAAACTTCAAGTCTTCTCCTAATTACGGTAATATGTGGAAAAAGTTCATTATTGATTCATCAAGTGTATGCAGTTTTATGGACCAATAATTTTTTAATTAAAAGGCGCCCTATATTTTAGAAACGGAAGGAATTCAATGCAAAAATTGTGTCATCTTTTTTTAAAATACCCCTGTTTGAATGAGTATATTAAATGTGACAGATAAAGAGAGTGCAAGAAAGTAAAATTATTAAATTAAGAAAGTCTGTAATGTAAGGGGGAAATATTAAATAAGGGAAATAAAATGGATTAAAGTTCATTCCTTTATGTGTTTGTTGGGAATGTTTTATGATAAACACATTTACATGAGTTAAGATAAAATTTTTTGAATATATTTATCTCATATATTATAAATAATAATTAAAAAATTATTTTAAAAGATTTAAACACACTTTAGGACTTGTTTGAGCTTATATTTAAAAACTATGTTCATATAAATTAAGGTAAAATTATTTTTATATATCATAAATTATATTTAAAAAGCAACTTCAAACAATCACTTTAGCTGGCATGCTCATTGACCATTGTCTTTCCATGTCTAAGTGATAGTTTGGAACTACTTATCAAAAGTATATTTACTTACGCTATTTGAAATAAAACTTTTCTTTTATATTTATTTCTTATATATTCTACCTGTCTTTATATATAAGAGCTTTTTTTTAACAGGCTTATCCCTAAATATAATATCCTTTTTGAGTTTGTCTCACTAATAATGCATTTTTTTCATTTTACTTTCAATTAATTATTATATTATATATATATATATATATATTTTTCATCTTTTTCTCATTATTACTCTCTCCAGCTCATTCATAAATAAAGATATTTTTAGAAAAAAAATTAAATTTCCTGTATATAATTATTTTTAACTGTTTTTTAAAATTTCATTATTCAATTATAAGGCTTATAGCTGGGAATACGGGCCAGCCCGTGGGTTGCAGGCTGGCCTGCACCAACCCACGGCTCGGGCGGTGCGGGCCTGTGCAGCCCGTACTTTTGCGGGCTAGCAAAATGCCAACCCTAACCCGTAGTGTGCGGGTTGCGGGCCAGCCCGCGATCCTGCATTTTTTTTTTTGAAAAAAAAAGATTCATATTTTTTAAAGAGGATTAAAAATATGAGACATGTATATGTGAGTAATTAAATTTACCTTCCTAATATCAATCATTTCTTTTATAAAAACTTAAAAACATAATCTAAAATTTAAGAGATAAAGTTATCAAATTTGTTAAAGTTTATAAACAAAACATAAACTCATCCTCAAGCAACCAAGATATAATAATTTTGTTTAAAGAAGAAGGAAAGAATCTAAGATTTTTTTAGTTTGGATTGGGAGGTACCAAGATAAGAGTAAAAAACTTATAAGTTTTGTAAAATTATTATATGTAAATAAAAAATAAAAAATTTTGCAGGCCAACCTGCCAACCCGCAGGCTGACCCGTATTAATCCTTGGATTATGCGATATGGGTCTATGCGGCCCGTAATTTTACGGGTTGGAATTTTCCTAACGCTAACCTGTCACATATTACCGGTTCTAATAAGACTCTTGTATATCACAATGGAGGGAGGGGGGAATAGTGAATTATAATTAAAAGGTCTTCTCGAAGCAAGCCCTGGGTAGTCAAAGATTGAGACATGAAAAGCAGAGCAACCTGGGGCAGGCTATGATTATAGTCTGACAAAATGCACTTATCTCCCTACTTGGACCATCCCGCTCTGCAATCATTGACCTCACATTGGTTTGCTCACCTCTTTCTCTCTTTTACTCTTTCTTTTTTTTATTTTCCTTCCTCTTCAATTCTCTCCAGACTCCCCTCGATTGTGTCAATCGCATCCAAAATCAGATTACTAGTTGGCCGCAGCTCCTATTTGGGCCAAATCATATGATTTATTGCCCTTGTTTTCTTTAGTGCACAGGGAGACACTGGAATCCGGGATATGCACGGATTAAGTGTTTATTACTTTATTTGAATATGTATTAGGAAGGATTTTTCTAACGTGATTTAACGATATATAAATGTATGAAAGGGTTTTTATATCGATTTCCGTACATGTGTCTTCAAATTACTAACTCAAATAGACCTTGAGTGTATATAAGTTCATTAGTATTCAAGTCAAACTCATGTTCTGCACCCTTGTGCGACAAACACTGCACCCCCAACCAGTTAAGCTTCGTTTTGCTCAATTCACTGTGTACCAGATTTTGGGGCCCTTGGGTATTAGACCACTAAAGACGACGAGGGTCGATTAGGGTTCCAAGTGTGAATCCTTGGACCTTGGGGTTTTACTTTCACCCATGGAAGAAACATTTTACAAGGACGAAGTAGCTAGATATGGTGAATGCATTTGGCCAAAAAAAAGATATGGTGAATGCGTGAATCCGTACACAGGATGTATGGGCATGGCTTGCACATTTGTCTTTTACCAGCAACAGGAATATAAATGTCACTGCATGCCATTCATTTCTCTTTTTTGTTTTTTTGAGTAAAGAGTGGATATCATTTCTATTCAATCACAAAACAAAATAGGAATTTAAACTCCTTGGTCAAGACTCACCTTTTGGAAGATCATGTGAAGAAAGATTAAGGATACAAAAAGACTCAACCAAGATATATGATAATCCACTTTCAGGTGCACCAAAAATATTTTAGAGTACTGACTGGTAGTAAAAAAATATTTCAGGATACTGGATAATACTGAAAATTATTTTAGGATCTTGAAAAAATATTTTAGTAAACTGACTGGTACTGAAAAAATATATCAGGATGTTGAATATTTTTTCAAAAAAAAACTCCTGTTGAGGTGTTTTGCGCTAAAACGGAGCAATTTTATGGAAAAAGACGGCAGCAAACAGTAACGGCAAAGGAGAGAAGCCGCTTCCCTGGAAGCTGCATCGTCGTCAAGGAATGAAGCACCAAAGCCAAAAGTCTTACCAAGAAATTATTCCCTGATATGAAAAAAGAAAATCACATATTTATTTTATATATTGTATATCACGTTATAAAAGTAATTTATACTGTCAAACAGACACTTGGATTTGGGGGATTTGGGGGGTCCGGGGGCGTTTGGGACTAGTGAAAAAAACAACAAAAGAGAAAACCATTTCTCTCTTGGATATGAAAATAGAAAATATGAAAGAAGGAAAAAGAAGGTAGATGATAGGTAGTGGCAAGCACCAAAATCATGGTTTACGTAATCCGAGATAAAACTCCTCTCACACACTTACCTCATAAATCGTAAAAACTATTAAAAAATCTAATCCAAACACACGTAAAAAGATCTTTGGATGGCTCTCTTCACATGGTTGCTCTAGTTGGGGTATAGGACTCATTACCTTAATTTCTTTACTAGAGAAGGCATTGAGGTGGCAAATAAGCTATG